>OZ023320.1:9039398-9215388 GCA_964007375.1 Ophion obscuratus
GTAAAACACAGTTATTCATCGAAGTAATCTCCATCGCACTGAATGACCTTCAGCCATCTCTCAGGTAACTCGCGGATGCCTTTCGCAAAGAAACTTTCGTCTTGCGAGGTGAGAAATTTAGCGACCCATTTTTCCACTTCTTCAAATGTTTTGAATCGCACGTCAGACAAATCGTTCTGCATTTTCCGGAATAAATGATAATCGGATGGGGCTAAGTCTGGTGAATACGCCGGGTGTTTCTTGATTCACTTGCATCAATTGATGACAATAGCGATCGGTAGTAACTGTTTGACCAGGTTTCAGAAGTTCATAATACAGTACGCTTTTCATATCCCACCATATGCACAGCATGACTTTGTTACAATGAACATTGCGCTTTGGCGTGGATGTTGTCGGCTCGCCGGGGTCAACCCAATGATATTTGCGTTTCGGATTATCAAAATAAATCCACTTTTCATCGCCGGTCACAATTTTCCACAAGAAAGACTTTCTATGTTGCTTGTTGTAAAGACTCACACAAATGTTAAGACGGCTGTTTTTATTTTCTTGAGTCAGAAAGTGTGGTACCCACTTTGTTCCTTTTTGAATCTTACCCATTGCTTTTAAACGATAAGAAACAGTTTCTTGAGTTACTCCAAGCTGTTCCGAAAGTTGTTTCTCCGTCTGACAAGAGTTTTCATCCAGCAACGCTTGCAGTTCCTGATCGTCCACCTTTACAGGAGGCCCCGTGCGTTCACGGTCACTACCGTCGAAATCACCTTCTTTGAATCGCTTATACCAATACTCACATGTACTTTTAGATACAATGTTGTCTCCAAGAACAGAACATATCGATTCACACGCTTTCCTAACACTTTTTCCTTGATGGAATTCATAGCGAATGCAGTGTCTAATAAATAGCTTATCGGTCTGCATGTTTAATTTACAGAATTTATAGGTTATGTTTATGACTCCTTTACGTTTCGATACTACATATCAAGCGCCATCTATGATAAGTGAGCGGGACCTTTGAATTAATTTAGAATAGCTGTTATGATACAAAATCGAAGTGTCCTAAAACTTATTTGTACACCTAATATATATATATATATATATATATATATATATATCATTATGATAACTATGATTTTTGGAAAATTTCCCAAAATGAGGTACAAACTCGATCACAATGTTCAAACAGACAATAGTTGGTAACTGAAAACTTATTTGCGTCCTAGCTTACTGTGTACTCAATCGACAAACACCAATACAATCATCTGTATCCACACAACTAACTAAATGGGACGTGTTGAATAATTATAAATTTTGTCAAAAAAAATATACCTCTTATGTTAATGCTATTTTGAAGAAAAAAAAATAGCATTACCCTCTATATACAGGGTGTCCTGTTATGAATGGATAATCCTGCAACTGTCGATAGGTCAGATCATGTCCTACTATATGCTGGAATTTTAGTTGAGAGTGACAGTCCCCACGGCTTTCAAAAATTTGGGCCTTATGTTATGTTTGCAAAAAAAAATCACCTGCTTTTGGTTTTTCGCATGCCATTTCTACAAATGATACGAATCGGCAATAACAAAGCAACTTTTTAAAGCAACTGGTACGATATGCGTAGTACATTTTTTTACACCGCAGGCTATCAAAGTCAGATGTTCGAATTGGTTTGTATGAAAATTTTTCATAAGATCTTTTTTCATAAGGTTTTCTTACCATTTAATGTTGAAAAAAGACATTTCTAGATAAAACAGATAACCAATAGTATTTTTTTTAAACCAGGCAAAAGAAGTTATCATTTGTAGAAATGGCATACGAACAATCAAAAGCAGATGATTTTTATCTCGAAAATCCTGGGACTTTTACTAAACTAAAATTCCGTCATATAGAGGACACGATTTGGCCTATCAACAGTTGCAGAATTATGCATTCATGACAGGATTCATATTATTAAAAGATTATTATTAAAGGTTAATTTTTCGTAACATATTCGTACTCCAAACTCGAATTACTAGTTTCCTTTCCCTCTGCCTTTTTGGATGCGCCCGAGAGGCGCATGAACAGAGGTCTCCCTCGCAAGAGAGCCGGAAAGAGAAGAAAAATCCGTTTTTAATTACCTTTTTCATTCGACTTCAATTCACTGTCAATTACGGAACGACAGTTTTCAGCGATTGAAAAAATACACCTTTCATTTGAAAGTTTACGTGACTGTTGCAAAAGCGTTAATCTCCTCGTGACTATATTCGTCGTCGCGTTGATCATGCGCTCGCGATAATATTGCATTTTTTTCTTTTCACCCTTAAGTCAAACGAGCCATCGCTCTTCCGTTTTCTGTCCGTTTGTCGGTTGTCCCTCGAGCGAACGAGCAACCAGAGGCGACTGTTCGTGATCGGTCGGCCGCGAAAGCACGGCATCAACGTGAACACACACACACACACACACACACACACACACACACACACACACACGCATGTGTGCGTGTGTGACTGGAGAAACACTCAGCATAACCGCAACTTCCTCCGTTTTTATTTTAGTTTCTTTTTTTACTTTTTTACCCCCACCGACATAAACACGCATACACACCGGGAATATGCTCTTTTGTCTCCGAATGACGAACAATCGGTAAATTATAATGATCGCGGCTTCGTTTGGCTGCACTCGCGCGACGCCACGATATATTTATTCATAGATATAGATATATATATATATATATATATATATATATATATATATATATATATATATATATATATATATATATATATATATATATATATATATATATATATATATATGTGTGTGTGTGTGTGTAAACATATATACATATATATATGTATATGTGTGTATGTGTGTGTGTGTGTGTGTATATATACATATATATATACCGGGTGAGGCGATTACTATTTACAGTAGAATTCGTTTCAAACCTATCACACTTAGGAGAAAACATTTCCTACAAAAGTTGAATAGTTCGAAGGGGGTCATCGAGTGGTGGCTACGAGGTTCATCCAGATGGAGATGCCTCGGAGATTTCAAAGCCACCTCGACTTTTTCTAATCCAACCACTATTTTTTTCCAAAATTTCACGAAGGACTAAAATTAAGTTCACATACCACATTTCAAGATATGATCGATCAATATTCAGTGTGAAAAATCGATAAAAAATCAAATTTCAATGTCTTTTTAGCCTAGAATTGACAAAAAAGGGTGCAAACACTCACTCCTATAAAAGGTGCTCAAAGTGATGGCCACCGAGCTTGCAATCTGATTCGAATTGACTGCATCGTCTTATTAATCACGTCAGTCTGTATTTGTAGCTTAGGCCGGACGTTGACGCAATGGAAGTTAGGTTAGAAGTGCGGGTAGGGAGTGACAGGAAAGAAATCAATTGGGAAGGGCAATAGGTAAAATCCTGCGAGAACATACGTTTGAACTAAGACCGTAAAAATAACTTTTTTTCGTGATTTCGGTGAGCGCTCGTGAGAAAAATGCTCAACAAGAGAATAAGACTCGCCCTCTCTTTTATATCTTTTTTGTATTTCTCATTTTTCTTATTTCATTCATTTTTCAAAGAAATGGTTCGTCTTTTGCCCTACGATCACGAAAATTGCCAACCAACCGGAGAGGACTCCCGTGAGTAGGTGTATATATATATATATATATATATATATATATATATATATATATATATATATATATGAGAAGAAAGCAAAAAAGTCATCTAATCTCAGAGACACGCAGATATACACAGCCACCCGAATTAACGACTCGCATCTCGTATAAAAAGCCATCTGTCGAAACGTGAGAGCGTCTCGGTGAGTGTCTTCATTTTTTTTCTTTTTCTTTTTCGTTATTCACGAGCTCGAAGAATCGCGTCCAGTCTCGCGCCCTCCGGGGGGTGTCGGCGGAGAAAATGAAAAAAAAAGAAAAGAAAAGAAAAGGAAATGACAGACTGTTACGCGTGGACCGATGAGCGAGAGCTCGTAACGCGACGGATTCTCGCGGCTACCGAAATTGCCTCCGAGATGACTGCGCCCGAATGAGGACTCAAGAATGTATCATTGCCACCAGTTTCCTCTGCTCGACTCGTTTCGTCGATTTTTCCTCTCCTCTTCATTCCCGCAATCGGGATATCTGGCAGTCGAGACTCTGGACGAATCAATGGAAACGATGAAATGAAAAATAATACGAAAAAAATGTTAAAAAAAAGGAGAAGCCTTGGGCGCTGCCGAGGGGGAACCCCGTCGTGGAATTATAGAATGGACACCCTACGAGAGCGGAGTGGGAAAATGAGAATCGGACAGAGAGACGAAAGGAGAAGGAAAAAATAATGTCCCTGAAAATTGGAGAGAAATAAGAGAAAATTCTCATACCAGGTATATAGTTTCAACACGTTCAATTATCTCGGTCCTGGCTTTTCGCCCTTTGCTCATGGAAGGCGAGCAACGAGTGAAGGAGCCTCCCATTCACAATTCGGTCTCTCTCTCTCTCTCTTTCTCTCTCTTTTTTTTCTCGACCTTCCCAAAATCTCTTTTTAATGGGACACCGACTCGTACCTCCGCCCACTAGTATTCCACGTGAAACTATAACGTCTGCGGAAAGCAAAGAATACTCCCGATTCCGAATTCCTGAAAGAAAGGATCCGGCATCCGGTACAGCACCCATTATTTACACACACACACACACACACACACACACACACACACACACACACACACACACACACACACACACACACACACACACACACACACACACACACACACACACACACACTCGACCGCGCACGCGCGCGCGCACACACACACACACACACACGCCCAAACGCGCGCACACACACACGCACACACACGCACACACGCACACACACGGGCGCACACACACACACGCACACACACACACACGCACACACGCACGCACGCGCGCGCACACACACACACACACACACACACACACACACACACACACACACACACACACACACACTCGACCGCGCACGCGCGCGCGCACACACACACACACACACACGCCCAAACGCGCGCACACACACACGCACACACACGCACACACGCACACACACGGGCGCACACACACACACGCACACACACACACACGCACACACGCACGCACGCGCGCACACACACACACACGCACGCACGCGCGCACACACACACACACGCACGCACGCACGCACGCGTGCGCGCACACACACACACGTGCGTGTGTGTGTGCGTGTTTAATTTGACGTTGCAGCCGCCAGAAAATGAAATGCCGAAAACGTAAAATTGGCTCTAATTTTGAGAGCGTCGGCTTCCGCGCGTCCTCGGCCGACGGTATGAAAAACACCGATGCGATCGTCGTCGTTTCGATAATTGAATTATGGCTCCAGGGCGTTTCCCAGGGCAGGTCTTTCCATTAAATGTGGAAGAACCTGAAGGAACTTTTTTTTTTCTTCGAATGGACGAATGGGAAAATGATTGTACAGCGAGCGTTGTTTGACGCAAGGTGGCTGTCGACTTCCGGCCACGAGAAGTCAACAGCCTCGTGACAAATTAAGCACATGATGATGGCTTTCGCAGTAATTAATGGAATGTCAAAATACATCTGTTTACGTATGTACCGATGGGATTGAAGCTTGCATCGTTGGAATGGAATTATTAATAAATTGTTTTCAATTTCTTTTTGCAGTTATTTGCTATAAAAATTCTAAAACGATTTTTTTACGATGATTCTTTGAAGATCTACAATATAAATATGTGATAAAAATTGGATATGATAATAAAAATAAAGAAGTAAAAATATAAAAAAAATTTTTTGTTGCATTCCAACGATGTCAACTTCAACACTATCATGTATCGAGATATAATTTTCCATATATATATATATATACACGTATTTGTACGTATCTGAAAGCGAGAAAAAATATATGAGTGGATTATTCATAATACTCATATTCATCTATATTTAAATAAGATGACATACAGTAAATAGAGCATATAATATATTTATTATACTCTTTTTTTTTGTATTTTTTAAATTTATTTATTGAGGTCTCAATTAATTCCTGAGTCCCAATTAAGCCCTTTCAATTGAAAAGGCCTCATATTCTTCTGATTCTCTGGTGCACAGAACGTTTTACTCAAGTATCTACAGCAAGGTCTCAGAAGTATTGGCCTTCCGCTGACTGGTTGATGCGCCAGCCGGTGCGCGGCTAAGCGGTCACCACTCCGAGTATCGGCCATGCACAACGCTGCTTAACTGAAAATATCGGTCGAGCCGAACCCCGACCGACCCCATCCTACAGTATCGGTTTTATCTTTATTTTCTATCCATTGCGCTATCTAGATATAAATGAATAATTCATGTCGTGTGTATTCTTTTACATCTAAATAAAGCAACGCGCTCAAAATAAAGAGTATAATATACATATACATTATATGCTCAATTTATTACACACTGTCTTATTTAAATGTAAATGGATATACGTAATATCATAATATTACGTACGTATAGGTGAATAATTCAACATCATAATGTTGCATTATTCACTCGTATATACTTGTGGGTATACGAAATATTCGACGCGTATATTTACGAGAATTTAACGAGCACGCTGAGAATTAGTTGATTCTCGAGTTCCCTCCATTGTTTTTTCCCAAACGTGTGTTATGCCCACACCTCCGCGTAGAAATTCGTGCCGCACGGTGAACGTGCATTCTCTCTCTCTTTCTCTCGCGCGCGAGCGCGGGTGCCGATAATTAAGGGCCCCGAAACACGGCTGATGAAAAAGGCACAAAAATATGACCGGAAATGGCTTTTGAAAAGGCGACGTTCAACGATTTACTCCCTGAAGTCTGTCATTTCGAACGATAAATTAACGATACGAGTTTGTGTAATTTTGCGCGCTCGTTCAGAGACATTCGTCGCTCCTTTTGCTCCTCGACGTTTAAGGGGGGAGCTCTTTAGGCGAGGAAAACATTTGCTGATTTTCATGATTTGTTTTTAAGAAAAAAAATTCTTCACCATTTTCGAGACTTAGGAGCGTAGTTCCGAAAAGGACATACCTCCGATTAATTCGGAAGTTCGTTTATATATGTATTTCGACCTGCTGATTACGAATATTATAGTGGAAGTAGCCGCAAATTCGATTTTCAAGGTCAAAACTCACAAAAAGTGGTTTTTTAAAAGTTTTTCTACTTCATTTCAATAAATGTTGAGTTTAGAGAAAAATATTTCGGGCAAAAGTTGTAGCCTATAAAAAACCCGATATTTAATGTTCTAAACAGTTTTTGTCTAAAACCATTCTGTTTTGAGGAAAATTGGATAATGCTGCAATAAGTACATTTAGCTAAACTCCATTAGTTTCGATATTATCTACTTACGCATTTTACCGCGGGGAGGTTGGAGTTTGTTGCTTGAGTTAACATAAACTAATCTTATTGTCTAAAACATGACCCTAAATGTTTTTGAAAATGGAAAAAAGTATTTTTTATTGCAAAATGTAGCTATTTTTTTCCGGAAAATTCAATATTTTCGTTTCAAAGCGTATCGTTTCAACGTTCTTCAAAATTTCTTACTTTTTCTTGGTTCATATTCTGCGTTCGAGTGTTGATGCGAGAAAAGTCTTCGTTCATTTTTTTCTTCAGATTTATCCCGCCGACGCTACGTGTCACGCCGTCTGACAACATCCGCCGCGACCTGTTACGAAGACCGTGATCCGTCATTGTTAAAAATTAATTTAAAAAAATACCACGTAACAGCCAGAAGTAGTCATATAACAGATACCCTAAGTTTAAAAAATGCTGAAGAAATCGTTTCTTGAAAAAATCTAAATATCGGCCATTTTTTCGCCTAAGAGTATATCTCCCCTTAAGGGATCCGCACAGTGTAAAATTTTCAAAAAATCGATACTTTCGCATTATCCGATCGTATAGACGGTTATAAACATGCTGTTCATATACTCACATAAATGTAAGTTGACAATTTATATGAAAATTCCGCACTCGAAACTTCAAACGCGTTTTTCTCGAAATGTCGTTTTTCAAAACAGTGTACACTTCCAAAGGAAGAGTTTTCAAGCTATCCGTCTCAAATTTTGACACAACATTCTTAACGCCATTCTTTATCTTGCTATGGAAGCTTTTTTCAAATCCTCATATTTTTTTAAACGAAAAACTGTCGAAAAAATAGGCTAAATTCGATAAATTTTTTCAAACCGCCGCCATTTTGTCAATTTTTATTTTCAAAAATCTTCATAGATCCTCCAAGATAGCGGCTTGCATACTCATTAATAATCTTTTTACATATTTTGTTTCGGATAATATTTATAGCCACAACCGTGTACACCGTGACGACTCATTTTTTTCGAAGACATTTTCAACCCTTAAAAAAATGTAAAAAATAAAAAAAATTAGACATTTAAAAATGTATTTTCTGTTCATCACGAGTGCTTTGATTTGACGTAAAAAAATCATACTGATTAGCGTATTTTAACCATCGAAAAGAAAATCGTGACAATCAGTTATTTTTCGAACACTGTGGGGGTGTTCGATTTTTTAAGTATTTTTCTTTAAGGGGCAGTGTGACACTTTCGAAAAATCGATTTTTTTTGCCTTTTTCGACAGTTTATACTTTCAAGAATATCATTATTATTTATATCATTTACATCAATATCATTTTATCTTGCACAAATCGATAGTTAAATCTTTAATCGCGTTTTACTCGAAATGAGATTTTTCAAATTTGCTGACATTGTAACTCAAAGAGCAATCATCCGATTAACTTGAAATTTGAACTGAGTACTCTTGAATATATTGAATATATTGAAAAACGACCATTTTCTAGGCAAGAAACAGACATTTTTTCATAACTACGCCATTTTGTTGAATTTTGATAATTTTCGAAAATCCTACGTCATTGTACAGGAAATACCTTCCAGTTTGACGACTTTTTCTTCCTTTTTCGGTTTCAGCTACTCAATTGGCCGGAATCATGTCAACAGTGGAGGATCTTTTTTTTTGCGCCTCCGAAGGCAGCGCATAAGTCGCTTGGATCTCAATATTTTTATATGAAAAATTATGTAATATAGGTCAAATATAGCCAAATATATTCTTAATTTTCCGAAACATTTCATTGAGTACTTTTCTTCCGAAAAATTCCCGAATTACCCAAATGTTCAGCGTTCACACTGGCATAGCCCCTTAAATATGCTTAAGGGGCTAAGCCCCTTAATACGCTTTATCTCCTTCGCTCAACGCTGCCACGTCAAAAGAAAAGAAAGAAAAATCGGCCAATTTTTTCGTTCCGGCTTCACGAATTTTCCCGCGATTAGGGCCGTGAAAATCTTCCAATTATTTTGGACATATCCGTAGGTAGACGAGAGAGCAAAGGTTTCTCGAGAGCCATTCGAATCCGCGTCGCACAAGAGTCGTCCCGCCAAACCATACGAATTAGACGAGCGATCGGCGCTGCTCTAATGCGAGTACAAATTCACACGTGCGTAGATATAATTTCAACGTGGCTTTGCTCTTTTTTTACCGTTCGTTCTTTTTTTCTTTCAATTTGTACCAATGGGAAAATAGAAGGCGCGTCGCGGCGTCGAGCGATACGAGAAACGCGATCAATCGCGAGCGATGAAATCATCGATGAAATTACTCGAATATATAATGGTCAATAATTCCGAGGCTATATCTTTTCCAGCGCGGGCCCACGGGAGATCTTTTTGTGCGTATATACGATGATTATACACGCGTTAACGGGAAATATAATCGCTTTCTGACCTCGAATATTGCCACGTTCTCTCGCAATTATACTCGAACGATGATTTCGAAGACGTTTGACTTCGAGGAGTGTCCTCGCAGTAGCCTCCTCATACTTAAGGGGTCTTCTTACTTTAGACGCTAAAAAGGTTATTTTTGTGAATATTTTTCATAGGTTTATATTATAGATATTGATATAATAGTTGTTACACTTAATGAATAAACTTTCGAAATACATTGAAAAAATAATTATTTATTTAAGTCACTATTTATAGACAAAAATGGTAGTTAAAAAATGACCTAAATTTTGAGGATTTTTATAAAAATAGCCGGACGTGCTGATAGCCGACATTGCATAGATATAACGGGTTCAAAATATATTTTCTCCTATACATATATATTATCTATATCTATACTATATAGACACGTATATGAGGCATTCCACGTCACTTCAGCCAGAAAGAAAAAATCCACAAATAATTTTAAAAAATCGAGTTACTTTATTGAAAAATATTGACCGAGTGTCGAAATGTTTTAAAAATTACTGACGTTTTTTCTCGTTGATTAAAATTTTTTTTACATTTTTCCTTTCAAATGGCTGTATCTTTGGCAGGACTTGACGTATTTACATTCGTAAAAAATGAAAATGAGCGGATTTTTCTAGCCTTCCAGAAAAAAATTAATTTAGATTTTATTGAGCAAGTCGAACGTCCGTTTCAGGGCAAAATATGAAAAAATATTTTTTTTCTCGAGGAAAGACACTCATTATTTTATTTTTTTAAATTTCCCCGAATTGTGAATAGGAAAAACGGATTTTTGGTATTTTTTATATTATGGGATTCCCAAACACCGTGAAGTAACAGCTATTTTAATTAAATTAAATTAATATTTAATTAATTAAATTTTTTTTTACATATGATATATATGTCATATGTATTGGGGCCTTGGAGTGCTTCACACTCTTCAATCGAATATTAACTTTAAAAAAATAGCTGTTATTTCACGGTGTTTAGGAATCCCATAATATAAAAAATACCAAAAATCCGTTTTTCTTATTCACAATTCGGGGAAATTAAAAAAAACTAAAATGACGAGTGTCTTTCCTCGAGAAAAAAAAATATATTTGCATATTTTGCCCTAAAACGGACGTTCGACTTGCTCAATAAAATCTAAATTAATTTTTTTCTGGGAGGCTAGAAAAAGACGCTCATTTTCGTTTTTTACGAATGTAAATATGTCAAGTCCTACCAAAGATACAGCCATTTGAATGGAAAAATGTTAAAAAATGGTAATCAACGAGAAAAAAACGTCAGAAATTTTTAAAAAATTTCGACACTCGTTGAATATTTTTCAATAAAGTAACTTGATTTTTCAAAATTATTTGTGGATTTTTTCTTACTGGCTAAAGTGACGTGGAATGCCTCATATATACAATGAAATCTCGTTTATACGTTTCGCACTTACGTGTTTTTATCATTTAAACGTCCAATTTTTCTGGCCCGGGCAGATTCCGTTCATAATGGTGGTAATGCAGTTTCATTTCTACGTTTTTCACTTATACTTTTTTCGCACTTACACGTTATTAATTCTATTCCCCAGCGGCGATTTCGAGGTTCTTTTTTTCTCACGTATACGTTAATCACAGGTGATATTCTCTCGCCGAAGAAAATTTCATGTCACTGCGTTTTGATGTTTCCGACCTCGTCTGTGTATGCACGTACTGTCATTACATATCTCTTATCAATACGAATCTGTCTGTTATTTACTAGTCTCAAACGTCAAACCTCAGTATTACAAACGTGCATTAAATAAAAGTTCAAAACGGAAATTAGAAAACTTGAGTTGGCTCGTTGCTCAATTATTGTCAATCAAATTTTCAATTGGAAAATCAACCATTAACGTAATACAGGTACTGCTATTGAAAAGCATCGTGAATTATGCACCAATCGCCATTTTCAAATGTTAAAGAGTTTCAGAAACATACTGTATTTCACTTTCACGTTATTCTTACGTATACGTCATATTTGATATACCCCCTGGAAAAACGTATAACTAAAGGTTCACTGTATGGGGAATTTCATTGCCTGGCGATGATAAGTAATGTAACGTTCCTTCATTGTTACTATAATAAATTTATTATGTATTCATTACAATTTATCCTAGTACATACATACATATATATATATATATATATATATGATTTCTAGTTAATTAAAATTAAATTTCTAGTCAATCAACGATTCGTCAAAATAAAATTATTAAGATTGTCATCAAACATGTGGCATTTCATTGCTTTTCGAGGATTATCAATTTATCGTTTCTCCATTATAATTATAATTTATTTAAAATTTCTTCATTATGATTTACTCTAGTGCACACACATATATATATATATATATATATATATATATATGTGTGTGTGCACTAGAGTAAATCATAATATATATATATATGTCACTGCATATATATATATATATATATGCTTTTCTGTTCTATGTACGTAAAATGTACGAAATCTGTAGAAAAGCCATTTTCAGAACTTCCTCGTCCCAAAAATCGACAATTCGTCAAAATAAAGTTTTAAAGATTGCCGTCAAACATAGCGTATTTCATTATCTTTCGATGATCAACCATTTATCGTTCCTCTTTCATAATTATAATTTATTATCGTGTAAATAAATTATAAACGAATTATATATTATAATTCGTATGTTATATCCATTCCATTCCAGTCGAAACAAACCTAAACAAACCCAAACCATGTATCGTTGTTTCATGTTAATGAAAATTCATTTACAATAAAAACGAAGCAACCGTAAATTGTGTGGGTTTTTTCTGCATCACACTGCAATGCACTGGAATTGCACATAACGAAGACACCGATAAATTGTTCATAATCAAAGGACAATAAAAAAAATTCATTGTTCACTTACAATTAATAAAAAATAAAAAAAAAAAATAATTCACCGTGCGTACGAGTATCCTACGCTGGGGCATTCTCGAGAGCCATGCGTCAAATCGAATTACCGATGAAAGGGCGGTAGAGCACAATTACGGGTAACAAATCCGTGCCCGGGTGGCGGGCGTTAATGAGTGCGAGCGGAAGTAACGTTCCCCCGTACTCACCGTTTTCCCCACTATATGCGCGCAATGGCGTTTCCGGTTAGCTTGGGGGAATTTAGCTCCCTCTCTCTTCTTTTATATACATATATATATATATGTACATAACCCCTGCGGTTTCGTACACCGCGACTCACGCGCGCGCGTCATCACGAAGGGGGACCCCGAATGCGGACCGCGCATGTTACATGTGTGCAAGTTTATATAAAAGGCAGCGTCGAGCAGCGCGAGTGTGATAAAATCACAGAATTGTTTCACTAAGCGTATGCGACTGTCCGAAGTACATGTATAGCTACTGCCCTCTGTAATAGTTCGCCACCCTGCGGTCCCCCATCTCGACGCGGCTTTACATTATGTCCCCGTAACTACGCTCTGCGACCGTGACTTCGGGTCTTTTACACGTACTCGGGGCTTTTCCGTTCTGACCTCGGAACAATATATTTATACAGCAGCGTAATTGCCGGGAAAGCGTGCGATTGTTTGACAGCATTGAAAGGTGGAAAATCGGCAATCGAAGGGTAAACATTGATTCATGGGGATTCGGGGATAGGAATTATTGTTTATTATAGCAAACGAGTTATCATTTGATGTAAAGGGTGTCGAAAAATAACCTGACATTTTAAATTGCACTGGATTGGAAATGTGGGGAATGCTACGATAACCGGGGTGCCGTGGTTTAATGACGGATTTTTGTGTATCTCGATGAGACAAATCGAAAGTGAAGAATACAATTTTTCGATATCGATCTTAATTTTCGAGATATCGAATTAAATTTGTTTTTTTAAAATACTTATTGGAACGTATTTCTGTGGTGTGATGAATGCGAGGGGGGTTTGGGGGTTTTACCCCCCCCAGCAGAGTCAAGCGCCCGCCGGGGGGGGGGGGGGGGGGGGGTTAAGACAAAAATATAGTATTTAAATGAACTAAGGGCGGGGTAAAGTATTTAAATTTTTTTTTCATTTTTGTTTAATTTTTTAAATGAGTGCATAATATATCAAGAATATTGTGTTAAAATTTCAAGTCGATCGGAGTAAAATTGACGAAGTTATGAGTATTTGAGCGTCTATTGCTCCATGCCGTTCTCTTCTCTTCTGCGTTTTTCAAACCGTTTTTCTGAGACTTGTCATATTTGAAGTCCGTGTGCACGATAACTCAAAATCTACTGGACCAATCGCTTTGAAATTTTGCACAGTACTTCTTCACATAATTCACCAGGTATTGCGAGAGCTTTTTTGTTTTTTTTAATAATTACTAATTTTTCAACAACAAATTAGCCGATTTTTTTAGCGAAAATCGGGTTCTTGGCTCCCAAGTGCTAGGAAAAATCGAAAAATCGAAAAAAAAAATCCTCCCGTCATTACCTCGAGAAACATCTCCTTTAACAAATGCATTTTGACTTTTTTGTTTCAAATGATTCTGTTGCGAGTTATGGTGCACACCGCAAACCAACTTTTTTTCGAGGCACCTCCGGGGTTTAATTTTCACTCGCTCAATTTTGAATATTTTGCAATGCAAATTTAGGAGAATGTTGTTCAAATGTTACTTTATTATATGTAAATTTTTCAATAAACGAACACTATTCGTTACGGCAAAAAAAAATCTTAAAAACATGCCTTTTTTTCGCCGAATTAACTTTACCCCGCCGTTAATATCTGGGATATATGTGGCTGAGATACATATATGTTTAGATAAATGAATGTTTGGGACATACTTATGCGTGTGTGCGTGCGTGCGTGTGTGTGTAATTCGATGGATTTACTATATTGTCTAAAAAAAAAAAAATATTAAAAAATTTGATATCTCGAAAACTAACATCGTTATCGAAAAATGGTATTCCTCACTTTCGATTTGTCCGCCGAGATACACAAGAATCCATCATTAAGGGAGACTTTGTCCCGGGTTGAGCAGCGGGAGATGTTAGCGGCTCAACATGAGCAGCTAGAAGAAGAGGAGGGATGCCTCTATGGACCAGGCATTGCCGATTGGGCGGTAATTATAAACACACTTGTGTAAACACATTACAAAACTTTAAACGCGTTTTTCTCGAAAACACGTTTTTAAAAATGGCTGACATTCTCCTGACCGCTGTAGTTAACATATCGACCTGAAATTTGGAGAGCATACTCAGAAAATATGTCTTCACGGAATGACGGATCGTTTTTTCGATAGATACATTTTTGCATTTATTATTTATCTTTTTATGCGAAAAAAAAACGCGACAATTCGATTTTTTTTAAATTGCCGCCATTTTCCGAAATTTGTACTAAACGAAAAACCCATCCGTCATTCCATGACCAAAGGGTCACAGATTGATAATATGCTTTGAATTTGTGTTTCAGATCAACAAAGAGGGGGCAGTGATGTCAGCCGTTTACCTCCCGCGATTTGAGGACCTGTTTTCGCGGAGCTGCAACGGCCGCCATTTTGGTTTTTTAAAGAAAAAAAATGTTTTTAACGTTCTGTATATCATGAATAAAAGCAAGAAAAAAACCGCACTCAAAAAGCTTTACTCGTTTCCTTTAAAAAAACAAAATGTAAACACCTGACATATGGCACTCCAAGGACAAAGTCTTCGTTAAATCGCGGCACCACGGTTATCGTAGAACTGCCGAAAAGTGTATGCCAATGATCCACAGACCATTCCGGAGCTCGAGGAAGCAATTGGGCGCACCATTAAGGAAATTAGTCCGCAATTGTACCACAATGTTATTGAAAATTTCGTCAAAAGTGTGAATGTTTGCAAATGTGGATGCCGCGGCCATTTATCGGATATTGTGTTCCACACACTGAGAAAAAAGAATCGTTGAATGTGCAAAATGCATTTTGTTGTCTCGAAATTGTTGTTTTAACGGTTGCTCAGACATGCTAAATAAGCAGATAGTTCAAATGTATATTTGGTTACTGCCCAACTGTTTTTGTTATGCCAATCAAAAATCTAGTTGAACGTATTTAAAGATACAATTTTGTTAAACCAACTGAATTTTGGATGGATGAGCGAATTTTTTTTTCAGTGCACGTAACCTCAATGTTTGTACCTTATATTAAAATTAAATTATTCGTCCTTTTCAGATATATAATATGTTTTATTAATAAGTTAAATTGTCAGGTGATTTTGAGACACCCTGTACATAATTTCCAAGGCTTTCCTATTGGATTCCATTCGATTCCCATACTTGTCAATACTTCCTGATAGGGATCCAATCATCGCCTTGGATCCCCTATACTGAAACGTCACGCTCGTACTTTGGATTCTCATCGGGATTCCTCATTAGGATGAACGAATCCAATTCGAATCCTAAAGGATTCCCCATTGGAATGTACGAATCCAACTTGAAGCCTAAAGGATTCCCCATTGGAATGTACGAATCCAATTTGAAGCCTAAAGGATTCCCCATTGGAATGTACGAATCCAATTTGAACCCTAAATCATTCAATCTGATGACTTTATTATCAAAGTAAAATGTCAGGTCACTTTGAGACACCTTTTACATAAGTTTCAACGCTTTCCCATGCTTGGAAATGCTACAAATCCAATTCGAATCCTAAAGGATTCCCCATTGCAGTGTACGACTCCAATTTGAATCGTTAAGGATTACCCATTGGAATGTACGAATCCAATTTGAATCCAAAAGCGTTCCCCAATTGAATGTACGAATCCAATTTGAAGCCGAAAGGATTCCCCATTGGAATGTACGAATCCAATTTGAACCCTAAATCATTCAATCTGATGATTTTATTATCAAAGTAAAATGTCAGGTGACTTTGAGACACCTTTTACATAAGTGCCAACGCTTTCCCATGCTTGGAAATGCTACAAATCCAATTCGAATCCTAAAGGATTCCCCATTGCAGTGTACGACTCCAATTTGAATCGTTAAGGATTCCCCAATGGAATGTACGAATCCAATTTGAATCCAAAAGCGTTCCCCAATGGAATGTACGAATCCAATTTGAATCTTAAGGGGTTACCCCCACTTGCGATTTTGAAGAAATCGTTTTTTTTTATTGCATTTTTTTGAAGTATAAGTATCTGAGAATATGTCCTGAAACTTTCAAGTCGATCCGAACAAAATTGACTAAGATATGAGCGTTGAAAGAGAAGAATCCGTTGTGTAAACGACCGGAAATTGAAACTTTAAACGCGTTTTTCTCAAAATGGCATTTCTGAAGTCGGTGACCAAGATTACTCGAACACTAATGAACCGATCTTCTTGAAATTTTGCAGGCTTATTTAATACATAAAAATGTAGTCTTTAATCGTTTGATTTTTTTTCGATAAAATCGAACCATTAACTTTGGCTATCCGCCATTTGGTGAAAAATGAATATTTTTTAAAATCCTTCGATTAAAGACTAGTTTATACTTATATTTGACTAAATCCATCCGCATTTTTTTTTTCAGATGATCCACTTCGCCGCAATGTTGGTCACCGCAAACCGTGTATATAAAAACATTATTTCATTGACGGTCATTTGCCACTAAACAATGTAATATTTTTCAATAAAAAAATTACTGAAAGTTCTTCAAGATGTGTTCTTTAAGATGGTATATTGATCGATTAAAAAAGTTTTGTAGTTTTCTTTAAAAAAAATTAATGAAAAAGGCCTTTTTTGCGCTACAAGTGGGGGTAACGCCTTAAATGACTCCAACATTATCGAAAAGAAGCCGACGCGATTCTTCGTGGATCGACTTCTATGCGTTGAAATTTATAACCAAAATATATAGGTATACAAAAAGAGTGGATTTTAGAAAAAGTATAAATTTTAACTTGAACAGGTATAAATCGCTTAAAAAAGTATATCCAAAAATTCGATTTCAATCATCTCGCTGGAAATCCACTGTAATTATCGTTTGTTATTTATTTCACTGCACTTTGACATGATATCACCATACACCTACACGCTCACCAAGCGTGCAGGTTATCTTTCGACACGCCGAGTTTTTTCTCGTTACTTTTCACGTATTTTCGATTCGAACGTGGTAAAAATTCTCAAACAGCGTTCATCGGGAAACAGTGCAGAATCCAGTTAGATCACGATGAGGACTCCCTATCTGCGGTGTCCCTAACAAATTCTTATAGAAATGTGGGTGCATCATGGGACTCCCAAATAAATTTGTGCACGGGATCACGAGAGGTCATTTTTTTGGGAGATCCAACAAATTCCGTATGTGAATTTTGAATAAAAAATGTTCAAACGACGTCAATCGGGAAACGAAATCCACTTGCATTCTAATGTGGACTTCCTACTTGCGGCATCCCTATCAAATCCCTAAAGGGATGAGGTAGAATCTGCGAGCTCCCCAACGAATTTCTGCACGGGTTTTCGTATACCCTAGCGAGCTTTTTCCACCCTGTCCCTTTTACCCCACCCTTGTCACTTCGCTATTTCCGGTTCCTGAAAGGCCTCATTCGCGCTCGAGAGACAGGAACACGCTCAGTCAGTGACAAAAGCCGTGATTAATTTCCTTTTTTGTTTTCTATTGGCTATCAGACAACACTTGGTCATCATTCATACAGACCGCCTGCAGAGTGGTTCCCACATCCACTGGGGTCCCAACGCACTACTGCGTTGGATTTACACGAGGGCACGGGGAAACTGTGGAAAAAAACCTGCGCCGATACAGGTGGCGATACTTTTAATGAGTTTCCAGCTGCGTTCATATTCGGAAACTCGGTAAAAGTGGCGTTCCGCTCGGTAGAGCGGCGCCCAAGTCGAAGCTGAGCGGTCACCCATCCGAGTACGGGCCCCGGCCGACATCGCTCGTTGTGGGAGATCGCCGAAGCCGCGCAATGACAGCGCGTCCACTGCTGTGTATATGGGTAACCGGGAAGAATGACCAATTATTGGAGAATAAACGAAACAAACGCGAGCTCGTAAATGTGAATGTCAGTGTGCAAACAGGGTGGCCCGAAAAGTGACGTCCAGAAGGAAAATCTGGATGCCTCCCATCAACACTTTTTCAAAATTTTACCAACAACAATTTTCCGAGAAAAAACCATGTTATTTTATTTTTCGACTGTTCCTGTAGCATAGGTTTCTAGATTTTTCTCTTTCGTGAATGGACTTTCCGGTCAGAAGTTGTGAATGCAATTAGGATTCATTTGGACTAGATTTAGTATTTTTTTGAATAAAGTTGCGAATAGGGCGTACCTCCGATTAATTTGAAATTTTGTGTACCCATGTATTATTACTTGCTGATCACGAATATGATTTCGAAAATACCCGAAAATTGGATTTTCAAGGTAAAAACTTACAAAAACTGATTTTTTAAACGATTTTTCTATTTTATTGTAATAAATAGTGATCTTGGAGGAAAATATTTCCTACAAAAGTTGTAGCATATAAAAAGAGTGATCTTTTATGTTCTTTACAAGTTTTGTCTAAAACCAATCTGTTTCGAGAAAAATGGGATAATGCTCCAAAAAGTACATTTTGTTAAACTCCATTAGTTTCTATATTATCTACTTCCGCACTTTACCGCAGAAAGATTGCAGTTTGATCATTAACAATATACGCATACCTAAACAACAAACAACACACAACAAACAAACCCAAACACCCGACACATCAATCAATCCCAACCAAACCCAAACAGCAAATAGCACACAAACTCTAATCTCCCCGCGGTAAAGTGCGTAAGTAGATACTATCGAAACTAATGGAGTTTAGCAAAATATACTTATTGGAGCATTATCCCATTTTTCTTGAAACAAATTAGTTGTAGACAAAAACTGTATAGGACATAAAAGATCAGCCTCTTCATAGGCTACAACTTTCGTGGGAAATATTTTTCTCTAAGATCAACATTTATTAAAATAAAGCAGAAAGACTTTCAAAAAATCAGTTTTTATGAGTTTTGACCTTGAAAATCAAATTTGCGGGTATTTTTACTATCATATTCGTAATCAGCGAGTCAAAAAACATGCGCACACGAAGTTCCAATAAAGTGCGGAAGTAGACTTCCGCACTTTACCGCCGAAAGATTGCATTTTTATCTTTACCACTATACGCATACCTAAACAACAAAAAACACACAACGAACAAACCCAAACAAACAAACCCAAACGAACAAACCCAAACACCCGACATAACAAATAATCCCAACCAAACCCAAACAGCAAATAGCACACAAACTCTAACCTCCCCGCGGTAAAGTGCGTAAGTAGATACTATCGAAACTAATGGAGTTTAGCAAAATGTACTTATTGGAGCATTATCCCATTTTTCTCGAAACAGATTAGTTGTAGACAAAAACTGTACAGGACATAAAAGATCAGCCTTTTCATAAGCTACAACTTTCGTGGGAAACATTTTTTTCTAAGATCAACATTTATTAAAATAAAGCAGAAAGACTTTTAAAAAATCAGTTTTTATGAGTTTTGACCTTGAAAATCAAATTCGCGGGTATTTTTATTATCATATTCTCAATCAGCGAGTCAAAAAAAACATGCGCACACGAAGTTCCAATTTAATTCGAGGTATGTCCTTTTCGGAACCACACCCGTTTTTTTTAATCATCTGAACTTCAGTGGCTAATCCTCTCGATCCTTTTTGCTAAAAATCTAAGGCCTTCGCGTTAGTGTTCCGTTCGTTATTAATTGATTGCTCAACAGTGCACTTCGTAACGATAACCCAAGTAGAAAATCGCTAAGAAAGTACATACGCAGAAAATAATATTTTGTTTAAAACGTCTCTTTTCTTCTGAAAAACAAAAAGATCGTAAAACATACACGCGGGTGATTCGTCTAGGCATTGATACGAGGCATCTGGATGTTCTTTTCGGACGTCACTTTTCGGGCCACCTTGTATATATAAAACGTCGTTATTTCCGTCCAGGGAACCGAAGGACCACGAGCCCTCTCGCAACAGGATATATGTAGGTGACGTTCAGGCTTGAACATAATTAGAAGTTGTAGCGTCTTCGGGCCCCCGATAAGCAACGGTCGTTATTTCCGTGTTTAGATAGCGCGAGCGGGAACCATCGAGGGCGTCGGTGGACGCCAGCGGCCAAGGGGCAAGGGGGACGAAAAGAAGGGTCGCAAAAGGCTCGCTTGTGCCGGACCTTCCTGTGGAGATCACGAGCCCCACGAGCAGGCCCCGTAGCCGAGAAACGTCCGCACAACGGCGTCCAGTACGGTGACTGGCCGGGCCACGAGGTGTACACCTTTTACACCCACTATGCGCGTCGCAGCTGCTCACCCCGAATTCTAAATGTCCCGCGTATATTTGTGGAGAAAGGGTATTTCGAAGCCGTTGTATCTCTGCCATGTTGGATATTAGGATATCTGACAGTTTTGAGGACGGCTCTTATTTTTTGGGAATTGTAGATTTTGGGGACTCTTGAAGTCGAATGTCTTCAAAATAAACTTTACGTGTATGTGTTCACACGGTGACCGGAAAAGTAACTTCCGAAAGGAAAATCTAGACGCCTCGTATACTCATCCGAATCGGCCCGAAGTATGTTCTACGATCTTTTTTAGTTTTTCGAGAAAAAAGTTTGTTTTTTTTTCGAGTTTCCCTGTATAGATTTTTATTTCTTTTTCTCTCTTGTGTATTCACTTTCCTTTTAGAAATGTTTGAAAGCAATTGGTAGCCATGGAGACTAATGTAAGTATTTTTTTTATATCTGAACTTTAGTGACTGATCCTTTCAAATCTACTATGTAAATTTTTGTTCAAAATATACGGCATTTACGTTAGTGTTCAGTTGGTCATTTAATTATTGCACAACAGTGCACTTCATAACGATGAAACAAGTAAAAAAAATTGGGAGGACGGTACATAGACAAAATAGAGTTTAACAATGCTTTTTTTCTCGAAAACAAAAAAATTGTAGAACATACATAATGATGAGTCGGATACAAAGCATTTAGATTTTCATTTTGGACGTTACTCTTATGGCCACCCTGTATACAGGGTGTCCTGTTATGAATGGGTCATGTCCTACTACAGTCCAACCTCGATATAACGAAATCCTCGATATAACAAAGATTTGTCCATTTCCTTCCGATAGACACCCAACACTTTGGTACAACAACATAATGATATACATTATGCTCTAATTTGTAAATGCTTGTAAAAATTGCTCTAATTTAAAACATTCGTTCTTTAAATAAATATTCCTATATTTATAATGCTCGCATTAAAAAAAAAACATTTTAAGGATCATGATCTCGATATAACAAAACCCAAGCAGGTGGCGGTTCGTACATATATATACTAAAGAATTTTGAAGTACCTAGGGATTGGGATTGATCTTGATATAACGAAACCCCAATATGCTGGAATTTCAGTTTAGTAAAAGTCCCACGGTTGAGATAAAAATCATCTACTTCTGGCTTTTCGCATGCCAGTTCTACAAAAGATAACTTTTTGACGCGGTTTTTTGAAAAATACTCTTGGTTATTTGTTTTATCTAGAAAAGTCTTCTTTTTAACCGTGAATGTTAAGGAAACTTTACGAAAAAAGATCTTAATTCTTAATAAAGAATTTCCATACAAACCAATTCGAACATCTGACTTCGCTAGCCTGCGGTGTAAAAAAAATGTACTACGCATATCGTGCCAATTACTTTAAAAATGTGCTTAGTTATTGTCGATACATAACATTTGTAAAAACGCCACGCGAATAACCAAAAGCAGATGATTAAAAAAAATAACATAAAGCCCAAAATCTCGAAAACCGTGGGATTTTTATTTAACCGAAATTCCGTCATATAGTAGGACATGATCTGACCCATCGACAGTTGCAGGATCATTTATTCATAACAGGCCACCTTGTATATATATATATATATATATATATATATATATATATATATATATATACACACACACACACATACGATCTTCCGGTACCTTAAAAAACGCACGCACCCTTAACCCTTTGTACATTCCTCGGGTCGTTAGTCCATTTATAATGACGGCGTTTCCCCCTCTCTCCGATAATCTCACGGTTTCCGAAGATTCTTCATCCTCGGGCGCGCACATGTTCACCAGCCAAGAAAGCTTCGATTCGCAAACCGCAACTTCCCGGGAAACGAATATCCCCGTACGCACCATGATCGCATAAGGAGGAATCAAAAAAGTCTTGGGCATTGCTTCCTCGTAATTTCATATCGCTCGTAAAATTTTCCCCATGAGCGAGCCCCCTTTCTCAATGGTGGTTTCCTCGCAAAGGAAGAGCGAAATCCTCCTTCTTATAAATACGATGTTTCCACCTTCCGGAACATTCCGAGTACGCCTCCGTTGAAATTTGAAGAAAAAAAAAAACGTCTGCCGTAACAAAGCCTTCATCTTGAGGGAAAAAAGAACGCGAGAGATCAAGGCAGATTCATTCCAGGCGTCTATGGATGGTCAAAGGATGAGCTATCAAAAAGAAAGAAACTTTCCAATTGCCCTTTGAGTCGGCGAGACGAAAGATACCAACCCCCTTTTTGTGATCGGCAACAGGAGGGGGCAGGGGGGTCGCTGTGTTTCTCTGACTATGGCGCAGATCTCTCCGGTGCGAAATGTCGTTCCCATGATCGCGAGCTGCCGCGAGATCGATCCAAATACAGCGCTCGGTGATCATTATAAAAATTAAACGACGTTCATACGATTGATTATTGAGATTACCCGGGGCCGCGGCGATGATCGCGTCTCGTGTGGCTGCGATCGCGAAGAAGACCCGGCGAACAAGAACGACCGCATAGGCGGGATCGTTTGCCGCACACACGTCGGCCAGACGGATGCACCAGCGTCGGAGTCGACGGACTCCGGTCGGTTTACGTTCCGCAACGTCCCCAGCAAATAGATGCTTGGGGAACGATCGAGTTGATCGCGCGTGGTATTCATTATACCGTGTATCTGTACGTAACTACTTAACAACATAGAAGCGCAATGGGAGGATGACGGGGACGAGGAAGATCCCCGATTCGAAAGGGTACCCTGATCCGGCGCTCCGGCTGGATACCTAATAAGTCGTTTTTGAGATAATCCAGGCGAGTGTGTCATTTCATTTCTCGTAATTTCGTGGTCCCTCGAAAGGATTCGCGGTGCTTGTGGTTCTCCCTTTTGTCCCTTGAGTTTCTCTGATTCCATGCCTTCTCTTCTAGCTGATCGGTCCATCGTGAGAAGCCCCCGCAGGCTGAAGATTACACTCGTTCAGAGTTCTCTTTCTCGTCTTCTTTTTCTTTCGCCACCCTCGCACAGCCACGGGGAACTACAGCTTTTCAACACCAAGCCATCATCCGCTGGTCTTGTCATTGAGGAGTTTAGGCTATTGGATGAGGGCATGAATGTTGGAAGACAAGTTTTGATACTTGGAAGGGAGCGTGTGGGAAAGATACATAGGTGTGAGATGGAAAAAGACCTCGGCGTGACGGACCGGAAATTGCTGTTAGGAGACACAGGAATCCAGTGAAGCGATGACCCGTAAGAACGCAAACGAGAGGGTAGAGAAGGAACAGGGTACGAGACCCACGTCTTCCTAATGCCTCGGGACCTTCACGATGTACCTGATGTCCGGCGATAACTGTCGTCGTATCTCTCACGTTGCTTTCTTCCGTCGTCCAGCGCCTCCCCCTCCCGAACTTGTCCCTTGTTCCTGTCCACCAACAAGAGACGAATCAACATCAACGACGACGACGAGAAGTTACACCGCGGTTACGAGATTCCAGAACTCTAAGCATTGCTCTGCTCGTTCTCCCAGCTGGCGCCATCCGGGATTCCATTCCCTCGTTCTACCCAACATCATTCGGACGAGCGTTTAGCAAACCAGCCGTTTGCCCCAACGATCCAAGACTTCGTGTTCAGCTGGAAGGAAAATGCCTGCTACTGGATCTATGCAAAATCAACCAGGAAAGTGGCGGTTTGTACAGGAGTATACTGAAGTATGTTGAGGTACCTAGGGATCGGAAGAGTGATTTCCTACAGCTCTGGATGTGGAGGAGGATGGACATGGAGGAGCCGAATGGAGGGGAAGTCATCATCAACGTTGTAAATGGTAATCAGGAAATGCAGAACTATAATGACGGAGGCAAATGTTGAACAAGCAAAATACTGCAAAACCCAAGTGGGTGGCGCTCGATGCTGGAGTATACTAAAGTACGTTAAAGTACCTAGGGATCCGAAGGATGATTTCCTCTTGCTTTGAATAAGGAGGCGGATGAACATAGACAAGTCGGACGAAGGAAAAGTCATCATCAACTTTACGAAAGATGACAAGGCAATGCAGAACTACAATGCAGAACAGCAAACGTCGAACAAGCAAAAGACAACACAACCCAAGCAGGTGGCGGTTCGTACAGATGCATACTAAAAATTGTTGAAGTATCTAGGGATTGGAAGGATAACGTCCAAAAGATGACGTTACAAAAATACGTTACAAGAAGACGTCACAAAAAAGATAACGTTGCAAAAAATGCTAAGGAAATGCAGAACTACAATTACGGGGGCAAACGTCGAGCAAGCAAAAGAGAACAAAACCCAAGCAGGTGGCGGTTCGTACAGATGCATACTAAAAAATGTTGAAGTACCGAGGGATTGGAAGGATGACATCGTACAGCTCTAGATGTAATGGCGAATGGAAATGGAGGAGCCGGACGAGGCTTACAGTTACAGATACAGATGTAACTGTAAACCCCAGATGCAATAGGATAACATCCTACGACCCTAGATGTGGAGGCAGATGGAAATGGTGTTACCGGACGAAGGAAAAGTCATCATCGACGTTACAAAGGTCGATTAGGAAATGCAGAACTATAACGGGGACAAACGTCGAGCACGCAAAAGACACCAAAACCGAAACAGGTGGAGTTTCGTACAAATGTATATTAGAGAATTTCGAAGTACCTAGGGATTGGAAGGGTAACATCCTACAGCTCTAGATGTGGAGGCGGATGGAAATGGTATTACCGGACGAAGGAAAAGTCATCATCGACGTTACAAAGGGTAATTAGGAAATGCAGAACTATAACGGGGACAAACGTCGAGCAAGCAAAAAACAACAAAACCCAAGCAGGTGGCGGTTCGTACAGATGTATACTAGAGAATTTTGAAGTATCTAGAGATTGGAAGGATAACATCCTACGGCTCTAGATGCGGAGGCGGATGGAAATGATGATGCCGGACTAGGAAATGCGGGATTAGGAAATGCAGAACTATGACGGGAGCAAACGTCGAGCAAGCGAAATATCGCAAAACCCAAGCCGGTGGCGATAACATAATAGAGTATACTGAAGTATGATGAAGTACCTAGGGATCCGAAGCATGATTTTCTGTAGCTCTGGATACGGGAGCGGATGCACATGGAGAAGCCGGATGAAGGGAAAGTCATCAATGTTATAAAGGGTGATCAGGAAATGGAGAACTACAATAACGGGGGCAAACGTCGAACAAGCGAGGGAACGCAAAACCCAAGTGGATGGCGGTCCCTGCTGGCGTATACCGAAGTACGTTGCAGTACCTAGGGATCCGAAGGATGATTTCCTCTAGCTCTGGATATGGAGGCGAATGGACATGGACGGGCCGAACGAAGGGAAAGTCCATCATCAACGTTACAAAGGGTGATCAGGAAATGCAGAACTATAATGACGGGGGCAAACGTCGAGCAAGCAAAAGAGAGCGAAAGCCAAGAGGAGAGGCGTTCCGCAAAGAATTACACCGAAGTATGTTGAAGGGATAAGAAGGCTGAGTTGATACATGGACACGGAGGAGGAAGATTGCACGACCGCGCTCCTCGGGGGAGGGACACAATTCAAATTAAATAGCCGGTGAAAAATATAAAAAAGAATGATCGTATAATGACAGGCGCAGAAGGCTCCGATGATGTTAGCCATTGTGAAGTGCGCATGCCACACGAGCGCACATGCAGCCGTATAGACGTACACCATCACGACATACGTGTATATGGGTTTAATGCATCGAGAAGAAAATGGCAAGTGGGGGCACCGTGTGATTACCGGGGAGCCAATGGGCCGAGGCCCAGCGGCCATCATGGTCCAGCAGCCCAGAGAGACGTGCAATCAGGCTGGCCGGGCCAGACCTCGCTCGCTACAAGAGCCTCGCAAGTTCCTCGTGCATTTCTTCCTTGGCTGCGCCGATGGACTATTCGAGATGAGACGTGCCTCCCTACGAAAGTGATTCTTCCCTCCTTCGCTCTATAACTGTATACACCAACAACGATGAAATGCCACCCCCCCCCCCTTCCCACCCCCGTATGTGCAATCAAAGAGCTAGCGGGACCAACGACCTCCAATGGTTCGTACGAGCGTAGAGCGGGCTGCACAAACGTTGGCCAATCATCGATTGGCTCGCGAATGGGATAACGCTCAACGTATACCTGGATACCAAGATAATCATCGTAACTTACGAGGGAGTTTCCACGTGGCGGTCAACTCGGACCTTCAGCCGCTGGAGCCTTCAAGAGCGTTTGCTTCTTTCTCTCGATACGTGTCTTGACGGAAACTCGACATACCACATATCAGCAACGATGACGCCGATATGGGGGAATTTCTTCTTACCTACTTCGATGTTTTTTTTTTTCAATCCCCATTACCTTGTACTGTGCTCGTGAGTGGCGTTTATTTTTCTCACTCATCTCCAATTTCCCTGGAACTGCTCGTGCAGTTAATCGTCCCAACGTGCACATATGCATCTACCTATAACGAGATCGTGAATGATGTTTCGCAACGGAAAGGCTTAAGGTGTTCCCCGTAAAGTGTGTGTACGTGCACGGGGGGTTTTTTTTCTCTTTCTTCATGCTTTTGGCTGCGCGCGTACGTCAGTTATTTGCCGTCAGCTCGAGAATGAATAATGAAGTGCGTGCACTAACATAAATTATGCGTTGGTTCGCGCACACACATGTATATGGGCAAGGGATATTTTGCACCTGTATCCATGCAATGTCGGCTATCAGCAATGGCTGTTTTGAGGACAGTCCTTGATAAAAAGAGAAGAAATAATTGATTTCGAGGATGGGATGGTCCTCGATGTTTATAGAAATGTTTATATAAATCTGCTTCTTTTAAGGGGTCCTCTCACTTTAGACGCTAAAAAAAGGCTATTTTCATGCATTTTTTGATAGGTTTTTATTATAGATATTGATATAAAAGATGTCACGTTTAATAAATACACTTTTGAAATACATTCTGTTGACAATTATTTAAGTCACTATTTATAGAAAAAAGGTAGTTAAAAAATGAGCAACAATTTGTAGGTTTGCGCTGTTGATGAAATCTCGGAGATGGATAATCCGAAACAAAAAAATCCAACGGTTTTAGATTCAGTATGTTAATGGCTATAGCGTATAACACGATTTTTGAATATGCAAAAATAACAAAATGGCGGACATTTTTCGAATAAACATAAACAAATATTTTTTTTACATGCATGATATGCGCTATAGCTATAGTTGTAAAGAATATATGTTTGAAATTTCATAAGGATCGGTTCAGTAGTTTCGAAGATTTTATCAACAGGCCGTCGAAAAACGTTGCTTCGAGAAAAACGCGTTTAAAATTTGTTTGGGTTACATAAATACCGAAAAAAAGTTTTGATATATTTCGAAAGTGTATTTATTAAGTGTAACAACTTTTATATCAATATTTATAATATAAACCTATAAATAAACCACAAAAATAGCCTTCTTTAGCGTTTAAAGTGAGAAGATTCCTTGAATTAGATCAGATTTTTTTAATAGATCAATCAGCTTTTTTATTAGATAAATAGGCTTTCTTATAAGATATATATGTAAATAAGGATTTACTTAAATTAGATCTTTGTATAAATTAGCTTTCCTTTACCTAAAGAGGATTCAGAAGACTATGGTTCTTACATTACGCTGAGTTTGTTTGGGTTTGTATAGGTTATATCTATGCAATGGTGGTTATCAGCAATGGCTGTTTTGAGGGCGGTCTAGAAAAAAAGGAATAATTGATTCCGCGGACAGGATGGTCCCTAATCATTATAAAAAAATGTATAAAAATCAGCTTTTTTTTATTAGATCTATGTAAATATGGATTTACTTAAATTAGTACATTGTATAAATTGGCTTTCCTCTACCTCAAGAGAATTTAGAAGACTTTGGGACTTACTTTATCTTAAGTTTGTTTGGGCCATATTTATGCTATGTTGTCTATCAGCAATGGCTGTTTTGAGGTCGGTGCTTGATAAAAAAAGCAATAATAGATTTAGAGGACAGGGTGGTCTCTAATCTTTATATATATTTTTATATCAATCAGCTTTTTTTATTAGATCAGCTTTTTTTTAATTAGATGCATCACCTTCCTTTTATTCGAACTATACAAATATGGACTTACTTAAATTAGAATTTCATACAAATTAGCCTTCCTTTACCTAAAGAGGATTTAGAAGACTTTGGGACTGGCGTTATGTTAAGTGTCCGGATAAGTGACTGCTATGAGGACGGTCCTCGAAGTCGAATGTCTTCGAAATCACCCTTTTCTTTCTTTTTATCGCGTTCTCTGTACACACACACACACACACACGCACGCACACGCACACACACGCACGCACACGCACACACACGCACACGCACACGCGCGCGCGCGCGCGCGCGCACACACACACACACACACACACACACACACACACACATATATATCAAGAAATAATGGGAAAAGGGGCGAGAACGAAACAAACGCATTTAATGCGCAGCTATACAGCACACGATCTCATGAACATTCAACAATGTTTCGCAAAAGAAAACTCTGGATAATGGCCGCTTTCACGTATTGTCGATCTCGTTGCCGCCGCATTGCCGCCGGGCCGTATCGCCCGCTCTGCCGATCTTACATACATTTATATCTATGTAATTCCGCCGCGTGCGCGCTCGCGCGCTTGCCTATACAATATACATGGGCTTTCGTTTGCTCGCTTGGAGGAGTCCGCTTATCCGGCGAGTCATCGGCAGCGCGGGGGAGCTCTTGCGCATACGTACGGCAGTCAGAAGTGCACAGAGCGAGAGAAAGAGAGAGAGGGGGGGGGAGACTTCATAACGCTAATTACCGGATCCAGGAGCTCGCAACTTTACCTCAAATTGGGCGCTCCATGCTTCAATGGGCTAATTATTTGCATGAGAATATATATATATATATATATATATTAGACTGATTCAAAAAAAAAAAAAATTTCTGGATTCTCGTGCTGTTGTTGGGCACTGATAAAACAAAATTTCTCTAAAAAGATGGGCGCGGTCACTCAATTTTTAGAGGTGGCTATCTCGACTTTTTTGTATTTGAATTTTTTTTAACAAACGTATTGCATTTAAGCATAGTCTATACTACTCTCGTTATTCATGTAGATTTATTTATCCGCATTAACATTTCGCACTTTTTACGAAAAATTAAATTATAAGCTTTTATTCATAAATCGTATATTTACATTTTCAAAATGCTACGCTTATATTATCTTCAAACTCATTTACATTTCTTCCCAGCCGTTCTCAAGTTCGTTAACATTTTGGGCAGAACGAAAATGTGCAACGTTGAACAGTTTGTGCAAATCTCTCTTAAATTTACGCTCCTTCGATATTTGTGACGGCAAATTCTTTTTAACTCGATTTTTTAAAAGTTGTTTCCAGACTAGATGGAGTTTTATTGATTTCAAGATTGCGTTATTCAATCGACGCGTTGGAATTTCAGCACATTTCCATTGTTCGAAAATTTCTTTCATCGTTTCGTGTGCACTTCGACGTATGGTCAGTTTTTCTCTGTTATGCTTGTAAAAGAACAAACTCAACATTTTTCCGATTTTTATCCGTAATCCGAAGCCATGACTATGTTTAAATGCAATACGTTCGTTAAAAAAAATTCAAATACAAAAAAGTCTAGATAGCCACCTCTAAAAATTGAGTGACCGCGCCCATCTTTTTAGAGAAATTTTGTTTTATCAGTGCCCAACAATAGCACGAGAATCCAGAAAAAAATTTTTTTTTTGAATCAGTCTAATATATATCTATATAGACTGGGTGACATTTAAAAGTCGTGTGTTTTTTAAAGGTCTGAGGCGAAGAAAAATATGTTTGTTGTTCTTTTGAGTCGTGTTAAAAAACAAATATAGCGCAACTTTTCTATGAGTATTTGCCATGGAGAATTGAGCATTCTGTAAAAAAAATCAAAATTTAATTTTAGTGCACTAGAATGAACATCATAACATTTCGAATACAACGTACTCCTGAAAAAACTTTTTCGTGCATCCTGTCATCGAGAAAAAAATGGTCGTAATTTGGTGCATTTTTAAGTGGATGATGGAATTTAATTCCATTTTTTTTTCAAGTTCGTTTTTTGGAGCGTTTCGTGTTTGGAATTTAATTATTTCGCATTCTGGTGTACTCAAAATGGAATATTGATTTGTTTCCAGAAGGCTTAATCCTTTTTGGCAAATACTACTCATCACAAAAATACGCTTTATCTTTTTTCGAAGAGAACGTGAAAGACCATTGTGTGATATTTTTCTCGGTCGCAAATTGAATTTCGAATACGAGACATTCCTGAAGAACATTTTTAGTGCTTCCTGTCGGCGAAAACTATAGAAGATGCATTTTAAAGTGGATGAATAGAATTTAATTGAAATGGAACAAAAAAAATCAAAGAGTGTTACAAATTCGTAGTTTAATTATCTCAATTCTGCTGTAATCAAAATGGAATTTTGATTTTTTTTAGAATATTCAATTTTTTTCTAGCAAATACTACCCATCACAAAAAAACGTGATATTTTTTTTCCTAAAGGACTTGAAAAATCTTTCAATATGATATTTCTCGCAAATTGAATTTCGCAAAACTTCGCCACGAATTGGACTTCGAAAACGAAACACTCGTAAACCTTTTTCGTGCATCCCGTCATCGTGAGAAAAAAAAATGTCGCAGATGCATTTTAAAGTAGGTCAATAAAGCTTAATTTCATTTTCAAAGAAGTTTTTTTTTTAGTGTGTTGGGTATTCGGAATTTAATTATCTTCATTCCGCTCCACCCAAAATGGAATATTGATTTTTTACAAAATGCTCAATTATTTCTGACAAATACTACCATCACAAACATGCGCTAGATTTTCTTTCGAAGAAGACTTAAAAATCCATCAATATATTTTTTTTCGCCGTAAAATCTGGATTCCCAGAGTCTTAAGGCCTTAGGCTATAATAACGGGTATAAAATCATATGCGAATTTAACCATTTTTTTCGTATGAAAAAGTGATTCACTGATAAAATTAATTACACATCTATTTAGTATGAATATCGAGATGTTAGAGAAAACATATTTTTTTTTTCAATGTACGAATTACCGAATAATCGAACCTTCTCGAAACAGTTTTTTTCTAATTGACGTGTACAATTGACTTCAACAATTTTCACACAATTTACTTCAAATTTAAAAGTTACGTTCCTAATTGCATTTCGCAGAGAAGTTCGCACGGAATTTCTGATTAATCGAAAACTTTTCATTTTATGAGCAGTTATAACGAAATTTTTCACTGAAAATTCATTTCGTAAGTTTAAATATCTTTTAACTATAGTTATAATATATTTTAAATATATTTTAACTATAACTTTTGAATAAAACAATATTTTTTAAATTCCGTACTTACTTCTCTAGGTATTCTAATGTAGATTGACGAGAATTTTTGTTTTTTGTTCTAGGTAAAAAATTGTGGATGCTAAATGTCACGTCGCGGAGTGCCTAAAAAAAAGGTAACAAAAGAAAATATTAGTAGTCGGCCATTTTGTACATCGAAAAAAAATATATATGTATATTTTTTAACTATATTCGTACTAAACAGATGTGTAATTAATTTTATGAGTGAATTCCTTTTTCATACGCAAAAAAATGTTGAATTCGCACGTGATTTTATACCCGTTATTGTGGCCCAAGGCCTTAAAAACCACATGGCGGCCTTGGAGTTATCACCCTATCCATATAATTAGTATCTGGAAGATGGAGTCATACTCAGCGAGGGAGGCACCAGAGGACAAAGATTTTCATTCCTTACCACAATCCCAAAGTTTGCCCAAAATTGTTTAACAATAAATACGCAAACATACAAATTTGGATTAAAAAAAATGAATTATTTCTTACCGTATAAGTCACAACACTAGTATGGGCCCACAGTGGCCAATTCCATTTAAGAATCTATCTCAATCAGTAGGTAATGGACCGGTTCAATTCCTTATCTTCTCGACGATCATCGACGCTAATTAAGCTCATCGCGAATATGAAAAATGCTTTTATCCGTCGAATGAGAACCTCGAATTATGGACGGAGGACGTAAAAGTTATTCTTCTATTTTTTTCATCATTTTTGCTTTAACGATAACACTTATGCCCGCGTTGTAATTGCATCCTGTCCTTAAGCTTCTCGAGTGCGCTCGAGCACCCACGCGTACACATCGAACCTATATGTATATATAAACTCAGTTTTATGCTATACATGCGAGATGATGATGATGAGTGCCCTCGCTCGCTCTTGGACTCACGTGTAAAGGAGAATCTCACGCATCGATGTCTCGCGCGTTTACCTGCACGCTGCTCTTCGTCTGCAGATGGTCGTTGAAGATTTTGATTGGACCTATCTATATACACACATAAGACGGCTCTAAAAGTGACGCCCAAAGGAAAATCTAGATGCCTCGTATCGAAACCGTAAAAATTTATCCTTAAGGGGGGAGATTCCTTTATAACGCGAACAAAAGCTTATCGCCTAAAACGAACTCCACGAAGAAGCTAAGGGACTACTTAAGGGGTTATACGCAGTCAGAAATAAAAAAAAAATCGATTTTTTTTAAATTGCATTTTCGGAATGTACAAATATGTGAGTATATTCCCCGAAAATTTCTCGGAAATACACACATATTTGTGAGGACGCTCGGAGCGCTACAAAGTTGACTGTTGAAAATTGAAACGCGTTTTTTTCAAAACGGTGTTTTCAAAGTTGGCGAGCACGATTTCTCAAAAACGGTTGAACTGATCGGTCTGCAATTTCAACACAATCTTGTCGGTTATTTTCTTCAAGTATTGACCGAAGGAATAAGATTTCCGATAATTATTTCTATTTTTTTTCAACGATTTAATGAAAAAAATTTGGTCGAAAATCGAAATTGTTTCTTTCCGGAGCCACCATTTTGTCAAAAATTAAAATTTCGGCTATTCCTTCGATCAATACCTGGATTCATCTATCCCCTGAAAGAGTCTTTTTGGTTTTTTCATTTTAGATAATTCAAACCGAAGATACTTTGCTCACCGCCGGACACTTTTTTTTCGGGGACCTCCAGGAGACTTCCTACAGGAGCAATGTTAATGAATATTTTTGAAAAAAATGCCAATCTAAAGCTAAAAGATGCCACTACACTTCCTAATACTTTTCGTTTTGCCCAAATATCCTTTTCCAGAAAAAAAATCTTGAAAAAATGACTTTTTTGGCCTCGCAACTGCGTATAACGCCTTAATGGCTACAGCATTTTTGTTACGACGTTTTAGTCTTGAAACTTTTAACGCGTTCTCCTGAAAACCACTTTCTCGTAAACCTCGTACAAGATAACTAAAGAATTATTCGATTGATTATTTTGAAACTTTTCGAACTTTTAGATAATATAATTACCGTCTATGTAAACCTAGAGTTGGTGAAAATAATTTTTTTTTTAACTATCATTTTATTATCAACTACTGTAGGAAAAATTTCATGAAAAAGAACATTTTTTCAAGCAAATACCATTTTTTAAACTTCACACTTTTATTTTATTTTTTAGGTTCACATAGAACGTGTGGATCTTAGAAATCTAAAAATTCGTGGCTTTCATGTGTCTGATGCATGCATCAGACGCTAAGTTGTACGCCGTGGAACAACTCAGGCGATAACCGTCTCTGAAGCAAGTCGTACAGCAACCACTATCAAACACCAAAAAAAAAAAAATGTTTGTGGGCAATCAAAAAAATGTAATAATATGTAGATAAAATTTTAATTATGCAGAATAAATAGTTTCGACACAAATCATATTGAAAATCGCTTTGTTTGACTGCCTAAGGGGATGTACCTCTCGAAAAACTTCCAAGAGCAAAGTACATACCTAAAAAGGACAAAAAAATTAATACCTACAGGAAAATTCGAGAAAAAAAATGAACGAGTTTTTTTTTTCTCGAAAACCAAAAGAAATCGCAGAACATCAATGGGCCGATTTGGATAGGTGTTGATACAAGGCATCTATATTTTCCTTTTAAACGTCACTTTTCCGGCTACACTGTATATAGGGTGTCCCTCTTATCTCTGCCACCCAAAATAACTCGGTAATTATCGACGTCACAAAAAAATGTTCGAGACAAAAGTTGAACGGTGTGAAGAGGGCGATCAAATGCGACCATTTTTTTCGGTGGAGACGGTGACACACAGTGAAGGTCACCTCCACCTTTTTAAATGGAATGAAACATTTTTTTTCAACCACGTTGAGGAGCACCTCAAGTCGCATAAACAACATCAGGGGGTCAAAGTCGTTCAAGGTCATTCAAGGTCACCTATTAAAATGAAATACAAATCTAAAAATCTCGGATCACTACCAAATATTTGGTAGGTGCTGGCCAACAGTTTTCAGACACGTCAGATCGTTGCAAAACTTTCGATCGCTGGATAATTTCCAAATAATGTTTGGGGTAAGGTTCCGGAACTCCCCACCCTCCGATCGACCTGAAATTTAGCAGAAACCGTCCTTTGAATATTTTAAGACAACCCCTAAAGGGATGTTTGGCGACGCGCAATAGTTTTTGGGTTTGGTTGGGTTTATTTGGATATATTTGTTTGGACAAAACGCAGAGCGCTATAACATATATGGTGTCCCAAATGTCACGCAACAATAAGCATCAGCCGCGAAAGTTAAATGTTGCGTGACATTTGGGACACCCTTTGTATAGATATGAACGGAGACGTACAAGATATAGAAATAAACGGCGCCCATTAAAAAAAAAATTAATTCAATATTTTGAAAACGAGTTTTGGCGAGTCGCCAAAAATCCCTTCAGGGTTTGTCTTAAAATATCAACAGGAAGGTTTGTGCAAAATTTCAGCTCAATCGAAGGGTGGAGGTTTTTGGAACCTTATCCAGTGTTAGAATTAATTAATTAATTTCATTTATGATTTTACGAAGATCCTATATAGCTCTATATAATGAATTATACTATTCTAATATAATTTTGCAATGATCCAAAGTGATTGAAATTTTTGCAATTATCTAAAGTGTCCGAAAATGTTTGACCGGTAGTATAATGTACGCTGTAAAAAATTTCTGAATAAAAATTAATACACGAGTGTAGGAAGTTTTTATGCGCTACCGCTTATGAAATTTCAGATATGATTTTGAAAATCCAAAACAGGTTATATTAAAAATGAAAGTGTAGCTCCGTAATATTAATATACTTGTGCGTTAGAAAAATAATGCACGTGTAAAGAAATAATCATATCCAAGTATATTGAAATCAAGAACCATTTGCTGATATCAAAATACGATTGTATATTAAATTTAAGAACCATTTGCTAATATCAGCATACGGGTGTGTATTAATTTCATGGAAACAAAGTATTACCTTTAATGTACACTGTGTAAAAAGCTTCTGTTTAAAAATTAATACACAAGTGTATGAAGTTTTTATGTGGACGCCGTTTGTTAAATTTCAGATAATATTTTAAAAATCCAAAGCAGGTTATTTTAAAAATAAAAGTGTAGCTCCGTAATATTAATATACTTGTGCGTTTGAAAAATAATGCACGTGTAAAAAAATGTTCACGTCCATGTATATTGAAATCAAGAACCATTTGCTGATATCAATATACGAGTGTATATTAAATTCGTTCGTATATTAAGTTCGTAAAATTCAATTCTTTTGTGCCTTAAATGTAGTGTAAATTTAATATAATTTTCACATTGTTTCATGTGATCTTCAGCAGCGTTTATGAATTTTTTTTCCATTCCAGTTTCGCACTTTTCAATAAATTTGTTGTGATCATGCATTGTACGTATCGTAAAATTCAGTTTCACATATATGATATTTTGCCGGCTGCTGTAAATAAATTTCAAACTTGTTTTGTATTTTCAATGCTCTGTTTTTTATAGTTGATTTATTATACATATGTAGTAATTTTCAATTGAAGACACGGGTTAATGCGATACATTTTCCACAAATTTACAACTTGTCTTTGAAATTCCATGTTGCATCTATTAAATTCTATATCCACGTTAGAATTTCATGTACCTGTTTTAAATTTACGGTACAAGTGTTTCAAATTTACGAATCCGTGCACGATAAGACATTCATGTGAAAATTGGCGCTCGCAGATAACGACGAGACGCAAGGAAGGCGAGAGAGCGAAAGAGCGGAAATCAAGCTTCGAAGAGATTAGCCAGCGCTTAATAACTCGTTAATTATCGTTTTAGGAAATCCGCGAAGAAGCGTCCAATTACGTTTACGTAAGAGCGCATATATTCATCAGACATATACATATGTAGCACATCGTTACTTTGTGTTTAGTTGAACGAGCAACCTGTGATGTACTCGAGCTCATGTATGCGCGCGCTCTACTTCTCTCTCTCTCTTTTCTCTCTCTCTCTCTCTCTCTCTCTCTCTCTCTCTCTCTCTCTCTCTCTCTCTCTCTCTCTCTCTCTCATACACACACTCTCCACCCTCTCTACCTCTCGTACCAGACAAGCCTCCTTCGCATTTCACCGCGCCGCCTCAGCCTCGTCGTGTGTTAATTGGTTTAATTGCGCCCGTACTGCGCGAAATGCTGCGCGATGTAATAAATTTTAATAAAAATATTAAATAAGAAAAATACATAAGTATAAATGGGGCCAGGTTGAAATTCCGAACTTCGAATGATGAAAACGCTCAAAACTCCGAAAGAATTTTACACGAATCACCAAAACTCCGAAAATCTGAAGTCAAAATAATTCGGCTCTGGAAGTTTTAAAAGTTTCAAAATTTTCAATAAATCGACGATTTATTTCAAATTTTTTTTAATAAGTGATTTTACGTGAATTTTGAAATTTGTCTAGAGAATCTTTATAACTTCTACATCATTCACAGTCAACTGTGTAGGCTTTCGCTGCACTGAAAAAAAAACCAACTGAATTTAAAAAAATACATTGATTGACCCAAATAAATGTCTGAACACGGAATGTTGCCGGTATATGACGTCACAATATTATAAAAAATTGGGAAATGTGATTGATTTTAATAACGTATTATTTTATTTGAAAATCTCTTCTGTTCTCTCGATATCTCCATTATCCTTAAAATGAATTGATAACCTGTTGAAATCATTCTATATACAATCTGTAGATGTATGGATGGAATAATTGAGCGATAGCTATACATTTTTTTATTTCGTACAAAAATATAATCAATAGAGTGAATTATTGCTCTTCTATATCGAAACGAATATGGCATTTGATGTAACATTTTCGTCCTCCGTACAATATCAAAAGTAGTTGCATGAGATAGATGCAAATGTATATCATGATTGAAAAATCAACAATATGGATTCGAAATAATGGTATTTTTTAGCCACAAAGTACAGGTACATGGCACCGCATTTAGTCTCTGTAGAAAAAAAATATAATATTCGATGAAATAAATGTTCATTGCAATCAAAAGAATACATTTGTCAATTCGAAAAATCATGTTTTCAATATGATTCTGTGTGCATTTGCAAACATTTCTTGATTGTGGCTCCAAATACATGTACATTCACGAGAATTGCTGAAAATATTTAAAAGAAGTTCGAACACAGTTCTTTGGAATAGACTAGGATTGTCACAATAAAATGTTTGATCGAATTTGTTTTATTTAAAAATCGAGTTTTTCAATTTTTTAAAAATCTTACATAAAGTATGAGCATTAGAACGATCATCAGATGTTCAACTGATAAGAACAGATACTACACTTTGATCCTAGCCACAGGCCGAGAAGCGATACTACGGAGAGTTTTTCCGGCGCGTTAGTCGATTTTCGGTTCGCGCTACGCTTACGAGAATCGAGCGCGCGTGCGACTTCTAGCGGTTACCCCTAGAACTACGGGTTTCCTCGCACGTATAATTTCGGTGGCGCTCGGCCATTATATATGATTTGGTTGAATTTTTTCAGCCAAACAAAAAAGTATTGAGTCGATTGCTGTAATGTATTCAGTTCAATTATACACCTGTCATATTAATAGCATATTCTTTGACCTCAAATATATTATTTTAATGAACATAAATGTACTTTAGTCAGATATTTAATCAAAACGAGTACATATATTTTTCGTTCACCGCGGTTGTTAAAAATATGAAATAAAAATGACTACGATTTAATCGCTTCGTGTATGCGCAAGAAACAAATATTATTTTCGCATAATTTTTTAACCAATTCAGACATTCGCTTAATATTTTTCAATCAAAATAAAATACTAATATTTTAACGAATAATGTACTTGAAAATCAATATCGTATATGGTGAAGACAATAAAATATTATCTTTATTCAATAGAAATTTTATCTGCATCAAACGAGCGAAATTTAATTATTCTTTAGTACTCGAATCAACAATATTCATGTTATCAATTGAAACGCTTTTTTTGTTCGCTGCAGAAAATGCATTCAAAACTACATAATGTGTTCGCGATAATTTTTTAGATAGATTCAATAATATATTGTTCTCGGCTAGGAATATATCGTTTGAATGAACAAAATTTTTTTATTTTTATCATGTTATTAAAGTCAATAGCGTTTTGCTTGGACTAATAAATCCGATTATTTACACCAACATGTTTACAATTGAATCAACGAAATTTCATTCAATAACATCAATGATATTGGATCAATAATTTTTTTTCTCACAAGGAACATCCCTCAGGTGACACCCTTCGATTTTTTTAAAATTTGGATATGTTATAAAGCACCGAAATATAAGCGATAGGTATTTTTTTCATCGGCGGAAAAACGGTTTTAAGGGGTGAAACCACCCCTCGAAAAAAGGCATCTCTAGGGGTAATATAGCAGTTTCACACACAAGGAGTCCACCTATTTTAATGAAATAAAAACGAAAAATTTTCTAATTTGAAGCAATGAGAAAATCCACTATAGTGACATTGCAAAAAAAAATTAAGGGGTGGTTTCACCCCTTAGAAATGTTTCTCCGCCGATAAAAAAAAATACGTATCGCTTACTTTTCGATGCTTCATAAAATATCCAAATTTCAACAAAATCGAAGGGTGTCATCCGAGGGATGTTCCTTGTCAGTGTGGCACGATCTTGACGAAACTTGTAATTTCGGAACATTAAAATTAGGCTTTTTAAACCGTAGGAGCATTCAAAGTTCGGAATTTCAACCCGGCCTCGTATAAATGAATCATAGACGGTGAAAAAAAAAACCCGCGAGAAAAGACGCGAGGATAACTGCTCGATAGCGATTCTTCCCCGATCTTCGTAGGTTGGTGCAATTAAAAGTGCATGCAACAAGAGCAACAAAAATGGCAACAGCATAACGCGATTTCAGATCGACCGTTATCGTGTCGCGCATTCCTAAGACGCTCAGAATTCGCATTCAGTTCGCCATTTTTCAGTGTGCAAAAACGAGGAAAAGGAAAAAAGCACGATGAAACATCGAGGCGCGAATAAATCGCGTTCGGAGTAACACAAAGACACCGACGGAACTCGACACGCTCCTGTACGATCGGACCATTCGAGGTATTCGTGCTTGAAACCATCGCCGAGCGTGCTCGCAAAGTGTGAACCAGCTGAACACGTGTATACGTGGATATACAGGGCGATTCACAACTATTGGGGTTACCTTGTGGAGCCAATTGGCTGTGTCATTGCGAGCAAAAGGTGTAAAAAAATAAATATCGCGCGACGAGAAATGCCCGAGATATTCGCTTTCAAAGCCCGACGCTGAGTAAGCAACCCGTGCAGAAAGTTTTTGGGGAGCCCCCAGATTCTTCCACATCCCTATAGGGATTTGATTACGCCGCATGTGCACTGACAGAAAAATTCTACTGATATCAACTATCCGCGTTTATTTGATTTTTTTAGATTTTGAATTAAGTCGATTTTTCGTGAAATAAAATTTTTCCTATTGCAATCTATTATTGGAATTATTTATTTTAAATATATTTATTTGTTCAAATCAAAATCCATTTAATATCGTCCAATAACTGTATATTTGATTGCATCCTAATAAAGCTGGGATTCGATTTCATCTGTTCGAAAAACAATTCAAGATCCACTCAATTTTAAATCAGATTCACTAAGTGTAACTGATTTTTTTTTAATTTAAATTAAATCGAATGTTCGTAGAGTCAATCAATCTCCTATTTGATTGAACCAATGGCCTGTCTTTCCGCGTCTATTTGATTTTTTAAATTTTGAATTAAGTCGATTTTTCGTGAAATCAAATTTTTCCCATTGCAATCTATTATTGAAATTATTTATTTTAAATATATTTATTTGTTCAAATCAAAATCCATTTAATATCGTCCAATAACTGTATATTTTATTTCATCCCAATAAAGCTGGGATTCGGTTTCATCTGTTCGGAAAACAATTTAAGATCCACTCAATTTTAAATCAGATTCACTAAGTGTATCTGATTTTTTTTACATTTAAATTAAATCGAATGTTCGTAGAGTCAACCATTCCCCTATTTGATTGAACCAATGGCCTGTCTTTATTGCAACACACATATCAAAGGGGAGTGGGGGTAGAGGGAAGAATTATATATATATTTCAAAGATAACCTATATATAGGTTATGTTTGAAAAATCTATAGCATGTTATTCGATAAAAGTCTCTAATTATCACAATGATATTAACCAATTGATATAATTTATGTAATACAAAAAATAATTATGGGAAATTCATTTGGTCTTTTATGCCACTGAGCTGAGATGCGACTGAGATGTTACAAGCACTCGGTAGCATAGGGGCAGCGTGCGTAGCTATAAGGGCGGGGTAAAGTATTAACATTTTTTTTTCATTTTTTAAAATTTTTTAAATGAATGCATAATATATCAAGAATATTGTGTTAAAATTTCAAGTCGATCGGAGTAAAATTGACGAAGTTATGAGTATTTGAGCGTCTATTGCTCCATGCCGTTCTCTTCTCTTCTGCGTTTTTCAAACCGTTTTTCTGAGACTTGTCATATTTGAAGTCCGTGTGCACGATAACTCAAAATCTACTGGACCAATCGCTTTGAAATTTTGCACAGTACTTCTTCACATAATTCACCAGATATTATCGAGAGCTTTTTTGTTTTTTTTAATAATTACTAATTTTTCAACAACAAATTAGCCGATTTTTTCAGCGAAAATCGGGGTTTTGGCTCCCACGTGCTATGAAAAATCGAAAAATCGAAAAAAAAAAAAAAAATCCTCTCGTCATTACCTCGAGAAACGTCTCCTTTAACAAATGCATTTTGATTTTTTTGTTTCAAATGATTCTGTTGCGAGTTATGGTGCACACCGCAAACCAACTTTTTTTCGAGGCGCCTCCGGGGTTTAATTTTCACTCGCTCAATTTTGAATATTTTGCAATGCAAATTTAGGAGAATGTTGTTCAAATGTTACTTTATTATATGTAAATTTTTCAATAAACGAACACTATTCGTTACGCCAAAAAAATCTTAAAAACATGCCTTTTTTTCGCCGAATTAACTTTACCCCGCCGATAAGTAGGTAGGTTCTACGGACGATTCCTTATAGGTGAAACACTTGCCCGAAAAAAATATTCTGGAAGGCCAGGCAATGACGAATTACGGGACAAAATCGTTGTGGTAAAGCTCTCTATTAATTGTTTCTTTCCATTTTGGATTTATGAAATATTTTATGCACATAGTACACTTAGATTTACAGTGTACATTGTAAGCAAATAAAGATTTATTTGAATCAAATCTTCATCTATTCAAATTGAATATATTTAATATTTGAAAAGAATAGCTGAAACAAATAAGATCGTCGTAGGCCGTGAAGCAAGGAAAAAAATCTAATTGATTTAAATGGATGCAATTTAAATTAAATGTTTTTTTGACAGTGTAGTCCACATTGAAATTCAAGTGGATTCGGCGGTATTTATTGATTGACGTCATTTAAGAATTTTTTATTAATGGTTGTTAACCGGAATTTGTTGGGTCTCCCAAAAAAAATATCCGCTCGTGATTTATACTTTTTCACGATCCACTCATTTTGTATATGTATATATTTTGTTTACAAAATTATACGTACAAGATGTGAAATTGAAATCCAAGTGGATTCTACGCTATTGCACTACTGACGTCGTTTGGCAATTTTTGTAAATGAATAATTTTTAACCGCAATCTGCTGATGTCTCCCAGCGTGTACGTGTGTGGACATATTATGTCAAAGTGCAGTAAAATAAATAACGAACGATACTTACAGTGGATTTTGGGTGATGGGATTCGAATGGATTTTTAAAATATACTTTTTTAAGATGAGATTTATACTTTTTTAAGACACCACCAAAATAATGTTACCACGGTAACATTATTTTTTGTCATTTTTTATTTTTATTTACTGAAAGATACATTTGTTAAGAATGCTCCCACCAATTTTTTTAAAGAAATCTGTAAAATTGGCGGAGGTACAGCATTTTAAGTGAAACAGTTCGAAGCGGACGACTGCGCCGAGCAGCAGACGTGCGGCTTTGAAGGCGTTTTTCTCGAAACTACGTTTTTCAAACTGGTTGACGACATATTAAAAAAACTGTTCATCCGATTTGCATGCGTCAAGTCTTGAACTGTTTGAAAATCGAGTCTCTATGTCACCACGTAGGGATTTTACTATAAAGGACCCCTTCTATTTTTTTTTTATGAACGATGAAAATTTTCCATGAAAATCGGAAATAAAATTCGCTGATCCGTCATTTTTTTTGGATATCAAAATTCTCCTACGTGATGCTGTGAACTTATATGTCTTGTTTCTAAATATCTTTTTATTTTATTTTCCAAATGAACCGTATGGCTTGGGAGGAATAATACACCTTGATGGTCGAGGTCGAGGATTTAGAAGCTATGAACATTCCGTCGACCGTAGAAGACCTACACTATGGGCCTGATATGGATGATTCCATGTAATTTGACAAATTTCATGATTTATTGATTCCGACATTTTCAAACGCATTTTTCTCAAAACCACGTTTTTCAAATCGGTACCCAAAATTTCTCGGAAAACCAAGAAACGACTGCCTTGAGATTTTTTGTGGTTATTCTATACACCATTATCTACAGGGTGCGCCAGAGAAACTTACTTATTTGAAAAAATTCCCGCGCGGTGAGTTGGGCGGGTAAAGGGGCGAGAGGGGGCGCATCTGGAGGGGGAAGTTCCCAAGTTTGTTTCTCCCTCCAGTCAGTTGCCATCATGCTCTGGTCTAGAGAGCAGCGGGCCTTCGCAGTCGAGAGCTTCTTTTCTAACGGTCGCTCACTTGTTGCTACGCAACGTGCCTTTCGCGCTCGCTTTGAAATTCCTCCTCACAGAGTCGTTCCTGGCCGTAATTCGATTCTGTCGTGGGTTAACTCATTTCGGGAGTGTGGAAGTGTCGCTAAACCCAGAAATGGACTTCAACGGACCATCAGAACTCCGGAAAATGTCGAAAGAGTGAGGCAGTCAGTTGTGCGTTCTCCCCGGCGTTCGGCTCGCAAACACGCAGCTGCTATGGGAATTTCTGACACCACTGTTCGATGAATTCTCCATGAAGACCTTCAATTTCATCCCTATAAATTGGCTGTTGTGCAAGAATTAACTGAACGCGATTTTGTTGCCCGTCAAAATGCATGTGAAATGCTGGTTGACAACCTGCCTGAAGACGCGGTCGTTTTTTTCAGTGACGAGGCTCACTTCCACATTTCCGGCTGCGTCAATAAGCAAAACATGCGTTATTGGTGTGGTGTAAATCCACGTGAGCTTCACCAGAAGCCACTTAATTGTGAGCGAGTTACTGTCTGGTGTGCGATGTCGGTAATGGGAATAATTGGTCCTTATTTTTTTGAAGAAAACGAACGCGCAGTTACCGTGAATGGAGCTCGTTACAGGAACATGATCGAGGAATTTTTTCTTCCAAGACTCGAAGAAATGAACGTTAGGAACGTGTGGTTTCAGCAAGATGGAGCCACAGCACACACACGACGAGACTCAATGAATTTGTTGCGACAACATTTCCCCGACCGCCTCATCTCTCTAAGAGGCGATCTCCAATGGCCGGCACGCTCTCCAGATTTGACTCCATGCGATTTCTTTTTATGGGGTTATTTGAAATCTTTGGTTTATGTCGATCGACCACGGACCATAGCACACCTCAAGAACAACATGCGCGACGCCATTGCCAACATACCGATTGATATGCTGCAAAGAGTGGATACGAATTTCAAAAATCGACTTCATCAGTGTATGCGCAATGCGGGTCGCCATTTATCCGATGTCATTTTCAAGACTGCATGAAAAAAAAATTGGGATATTGTATTCTCAAATAAAAAAAAAATTTAAATAATAATTGAAGTACTTTTGTTTTTATTGACCTTTCAAATAAGTAAGTTTCTCTGGCGCACCCTGTAGTACTTGTCATAGGATTTTTTTCCCGTTACTTAGTTTTTGTTTTATAAGCAAAATAATAACTAATTTTTCGCCCAAAAATCATTATTTATGTTCAAACGTCCGCCATTTTGTCATAAATCGATATTTTCAAAATCGGCTGTGACAAGTACTAGATTATAGTATCTAATTTAATAATCTTTTTTTTTTCAGATGATTTTTGAAGAAACGCCAGTGGGTACCGTATACGCAAATTTTTTACGACGCTCCAAGGACCATACGAGGGTGGGGTGAAAAGTTTCCGGCCTGCCCAAGGAAAACGATGTTTTAAAATTTTTGTTTGCTTTATTTTTCAACATAATCTCCATCAACACTGATACATTTCTCATAACGGTGTTCTAATTTAGTTATACCAGTTTTAAACGTAGATTCGTCAAGCTCCTCAAGATACTGATTTACAGCTTCGATAACTTCTTCGTTGCTCTTTAATCTTTTTCCGCCAAGCCATTTTTTGAGGTTAGGAAACAGGTAATAGTCGCTGGGGGCTAAGTCTGGAGAGTAGGGAGGATGCGGCATCAATTCAAACTTCAATTCGTGGATTTTGGACATGGCAACAATCGACGAATGCGCTGGTGCGTTATCGTGATGAAACAAAACTTTTTTCTTCGCCAAATGAGGTCGTTTAATTTGCACCTCGTGCTTCAAACGTTGCAATAACTCTGCGTAGTATTGACCAGTGATAGTCTTACCCTTTTCAAGATAATCAATGTATATAATTCCTCTCGCATCCCAAAAAACAGTAGCCATAACCTTGTTTGCCGATAAAATTGTTTTTGCCTTCTTTGGGGTTGGTTCCCCTTTTCCAACCCACTGTTTTGACTGTTCTTTATTTCCAGGAGTGTAGTGGTGGACCCATGTCTCATCAACAGTTATGAATCGACGCAAAAATTCGTTTGGATTACGCCTATACAGCGCCAAATTGTCGGTAGAAATGGTTTTTCGAAGCAGTTTTTGGTCGAGCGTTAGCAAACGCGGCACCCACCTTGCACACAGCTTTTCCATGTTCAAATGGTTGTGCAAAATATTTCGCACACGTTCAGCTGACATCCTACAGGTCTCAGCTATCTCATGCACTTTCAACCTGCGGTCTTCCAACACTATTTTATGGATTTTTTCAATCATCTCTGAAGTTGTGACTTCAACGAGCCGTCCTGAGCGAGGCTCGTCAGAGGTGCTCGCACGACCCATTTTAAATTCAGAAACCCACTGCTTAATAGTTGAATATGATGGGGAGGAGTCTCCTAGTGCTGAATCCATCTCTTCTTTTATTTGTTTTGGTGTAAAACCTTTCAAATGGAAGTATTTGATGACAGCACCTTTTTCCAATTTTTCCATTTTTACGAAAACAACGGAAGTGTCTCGCGCAATGTGCTCTCAAACGCAAACTAACGTAGCGATTGGGCTGAAACTGTACATACAAGCTCGGTAGGAATGGTACTGTAGGACGTAGCTCCAAAACTAGACTTAGGGGCACCATCTCTTGGTCAGGCCGGAAACTTTTCATCCCACCCTCGTACAATATCCTTGTATGTTTTTGATATTTTTAAATAAAGAAAATTAAACATATTTTTGAATATATATACTTTTAGATAATTAAAACCGCAATCCGAAGTTTCAAATAGTTTTCCTTGAAAAAATTCCAAAGAACGACCTTTTTCCGGCTCTTAGGTGTATATCTCCCCTTAGTCACTATGTAGTCTTCTATATGTATATATTGACTATGAGTATTAATAAAAAAAAATTCCATTAATCGTTTGGTGTAGTAATTACGAAAAATTCACCCTCGTACAGCGCACGAACCGTGGTGTGGTGCCTTAAGATTGTGTAGATTTTATTTATCTTTATATTTCATTTGGAAAATTCAACGTACCGAATGCGATGAGATCCATGAATAATCCTATCGGATTCTGTTCGATAATGTGAGAATTCTTTAGGATCAAAATTGGGTACGTACATTGGATACCAACGGAAAATCCCAATTAAAGGGTCTTCCTTGAGGACCTTCCCAACGCAGCCAGATGTATTGATAGCTAACATTATATAGATGTAACTGTCCAAAAATGTCCGTTCCCTATAAATATCCATGCTCGTGACGGTAGAAATCTTGTAACAAACAATTTGGCCCCGCTATACACCGATCTACGCTCATAATCGCGTATAAAGTATATAACGGATGTCGCTCAGCGCGTTCAGCGCGCGCAGCTTGCCTCGACCATTAGAACCGATTCCATAAATAAATGGACTGTTATTATACTTTTTATCGTCATTATCTTTATGCGATGAGGACGTGCGAGCTCTCACGTGTATACGCTCCGCGTAAAAACGCGTTTTCATATGCGTGTTCGTAGCTTTCGACTCGGTCGCCTCGTACGCTCGAGGATGCAACGAATAATTCGCGGGGCCGGGCCACACGATCCAACCGGCCGGGACGAAATTACGCATGGAGGTAGTTAATAAAGACAATCTTGACAGTCGTACAAACGTTTTGATAAGAATCATATTAAATTTTAAGCAGCGAAGAATTTGCTTATTCATGAGGGTAGAGCCACAATGAGAGCGCAGCATGGACAGGAAGCAGATTGTGATTTTAGTGAAAGCGTTAGCATGGGGACCCGCGGGCCTCGCTCTTTCTTCTTCCCTCTCACGTTCCGTTCACTATACACACAAGTGTGTGTGTGTGTGTGTGTGTGTGTGTGTGTGTGTGTGTCCACATATACTTATACAGGGTGTTAGGAAGGTCGATGTAAAGCCTTAAGGGTGTGATAGGTCACCTCGTTAGTAACATATCCAACCTAGGTTACCATAGTCCAAAGTCTGAGGTTTTCGAGTTATCATGGTAAGTATGATTTTTGGAAAATTTCCCAAAATTAGGTAAGTACTGACTCGTTCGTAATGTTCAAACGGACGATAATTGGTAACTAAAAACTTATTTGCGTCTTAGGTTAATGTGTATTCAATCGAAAAACACCAAGACAATCATCTGTATTCACACAACTAACTAAATGGAACGTGTTGAATAATTAAAAATTTGTCAAAAAATAACAATACCTTTTATGTTAAGGGGCCAGTCCACTTTGAAAATTTGAAGAAAAAAAACTCGAAAGCAAGCAAGACTCGAAGAAATCGACGATGACGAGCAATCAGAAGGGATTTTGTACGGTGCAGGAATTGCCGATTGAGTTTAGGTAAGAGTTTTTCACAGTATAAACTTCAAACGCGTTTTTCTCGTAACAACGTTTTCAAAATCGAGCTCCATCGTATCTCTAAAACTAATAAACCGACGCTCTTGAAATTTGAACCACATATTGTAAACATGATTCGCAACAAGATGACCCTCGATGGTTTTAAAATTTTGAATTTTACTCTTTTTTGCGAAAAGCTGCGAAAAAAACACTTTTTTTTACTTTTTTCGTTTTTCATCTGCCATTTTTTTATTTTTTGATAAAACTTTATATCCGAGGGTCATTTTGTAGCTGGTGTCATACTGAATCTAATGGACTTTGATTTTTTTTGTTTCAGACAAGCCGTTGCCGAGTTGTGATGGAGCTACCTATTTTTGAAGCGTCACGTTAAACTATAGTTTTTGTACTTAAAAATGAATAAAAATGAAATTTTTTTTTTAATGTATTTTTAGACTTTATTTATCAAGGCCAACATCTTTTATATTCATATCTTTTATAAAATGCTCAAAAAAATTGCGATAATAGACTTTTTTTCGTGGCTCCAAAGTCGACTGGTCCCTTAATGCTATTTGAAGAAAAATAGCATTAACATAAGAGGTAAACGAGTGAGTACTTAATTTTGGGAAATGTTTCAAAAATCATATTTACCATGATAACTCGAAATTCTTAGACTTTGGACTAACTTAGTACACCTAAGTACACCTAACGAGGTGACCTAACACCCCCTAAGGCTTTTCATCGACCTTCCTTACACCCTGTATATATGTATGTGTATATATATATATATATAGTTTTTTCAGAACCACACACACACATATATATATATTACAGGGTGACAATTTTAAGGTGGCCATGTTTTTTGAGCGTCTGTGTGGGGATTCAGCGACTGAGAAAAATGTAACATACAATGGTTTTTCCAGACCTCTTCGGAAAAAATATAGCATATTTTTGTGATGAGTAGAATTTGTCAGAAAAAATCTAGTGTGCTGAAAAAAAAAATTTATTCCGGATTCAGCAGAATAAAGATAACTAAATTCCGAATACGAAAAACTCCTAATAAAACTTCTTTTTAATGGATTACAATTCTGTTTATCTACTTTACAATGCAATTTTTGTAGAATTTTTTCGTCGATGACTGGATGCCAAAAAAAAGTTTTTTAAGAGTATTCTGTATTCGAAATTTAATTATTTCGATGTGCTGTACTCCAAGAGGAATACTTTTTTCCAGAATGCTTAATATTTTCCGGCAGATACTGCTTTTAAAAAAATACGCTATTTTCGGCCGAATCGCCGTCGAATTGGTTGCTTAGCGCAGCCGAATCGAAGGGTGTGTAGAAAAATTAGGAAAAATCGTCCGAATTTGAAATTGTCCCAAAAATCGAAAAATAAGAGCAGCTCGATCAATCAAACGGCATGACAAAAAGGATACGATTACGAAAAGACCAAGCGCAGAGCGAAATTTCAAATCGAAACAGGAAAAGAATGACGGTCGATAGAGTGAAGTCACCAAGTTTCTGAAAAATTTGGCTTTCAACTATTTAAAAAAAGTCCATATCGATATATTTTAACCCCCGGAATACGAATTCACCACTTATTTCCTCCACAACCCTCAACTTCCATAAAAAATCGTCGAAAATATGGGAAAACGAGGTTTACCCCCTTAAGCTTTGTGTGCGGCAAAAACGTAGAAATGCGTAAACGTTAATTTTATCCCCCCGTCAAAGTGTTGCCCGTTTCATTCTACTCAACGCACCCCTTCCGAATGCAGGGTAAGGGAGAGAATAATAAAGGACTGTTTCATTTCGTAATGGTTTTTTTTTTCAATAAGCCCATAGTAGATTTCTGATCGTTTTGCAAAAAAAAAACTTTCGTTTCCGTTGTACCGAAATCGTCGGACCCGTTGCGGTCGAAATTGCAAAAGCAGCCCTCAACATGATTCACTCCACAACCGTTTTTTTTTTCTACTATATGGATGAGTGTCAACAAAATCGAAGATGGACACCAAAATGATGTTGCTCGTCGTTGTCGGACATTGAACGCGAATGTCTCGGCCAATTTTTTCGCATGATATTTTAAAAAGTAGCGTTTTGCTCGCAATGGCACAGCCTATGTGCTCACTATAAGGGAACCCTGATAGTTGCGAGTCACCCTGTACATATGTGTGTGTGTGTGTCAAAATCACCTGACATTTTCATTTGTTATGAAAACGTATTATTTATTTGAAAAGTACGAGTATTTTTATTTTAATATAAAGTACAAACATAGAGGTTATGTATGGAACACAATATCCGATAAATGGCCGCCTCATCCCTGTTTGCAAACTTTCACTCTTTTGACGAAATTTTCAATACCATTTTGGCATAATTGCGGACTAATTTCATTAAAGCCAAAAAAATAGGCTTTTTGTGTTTTTTTTTCTTCAGAAAAACTACAAAATAAATGAGGGTTACAAAAAAGGGTGTTTATCATACATATCAGTGACTGTATGCAATAATTTTTTTGAAGCGATTAATTTCAAAATGGCGGCTGTGCAGCGTTTATCTCAAAACTACATTTTTTAAGTTGGCCGGAAACATAACGCAGACAATTTTCAACCGATTCACTTGAAATGTTGAATACATCTTGGAAAATATATTGTCTATGGAAGTACGTAGGATTTTTTTTGTATTGCATAGTCCATTTGTTACTAACAAATGAACTGACGATCTTTTATCTGTGACGATTTTTTAGGCAAATTTTTGGAAAGTGAAAAATTTCGTCGGATAATTGTTAATAACAAATGAACTATGCAATATAAAAAAAAATCCCACGTACTTCCCTAGACAATGTATTTTTCAAGATATATTCAACATTTCAAGTGAATCGGTTGACAATTGTCTGAGTTATGTTTCCGGCCAACTTAAAAAATGCAGTTTTGAGATAAACGCTGCACAGTGGTAATTTTGGAATTAGTCTCTTCAAAAAAATTATTGTATACAGTAAAATGTATTGTATATGCATGATAAACACCCTTTTTTTAAATCTCCATTTATTTTGTCGTTTTCCTGGAAAAAAAACCCAAAAAGCCTATTTATTCGGCCTCTAGAGTGGCCTAACCCCTTAAGGGTGCGTCCAATTGCTTCCTTGAGGTCCGGAATGGTCTGTGGATCAGTGGCATATACTTTTCCTTTCAGAAAACCCCAAAGAAGGAAGTCCAATGTCGTCAAATCGCACGATCCTGATGGCCAATTCACAACGCCGCGGCGCGAGATAACACGACCATGAAACTTCGTCTGCGATAACTATGCAGTAACGATGCAGCAAATAACAATTTCTATGCGTTGCTCGTTCGTATAATTTTCCATGACTAAACCTCAATACTTTCTGATGCCAGTTGTCAAAGATTATCACTCTATGTTCGCCACTTGAAAAAAATGGCTCGCAATTTATAATGACCTGACCTTTTAAATGGCGAGCCACTTTTTAGTGTACACACACACACACACACACACACACACACACACACACACACACACATGTATTTTCCATCACTAAACTTCAATACTTTCTGATGCCAGTTGTCAAAGATTATCACTCTGTGTTCGCCATTAAAAAAAAATGACTCGCAATTTAAAATGTCACGTCATTTTGAGCCACCCTATATATATACAAAGGGTGGCTCAAAATGACCTAACATTTTAAATTGCGGGCCATTTTTTGTGTACACACACACACACACACACACACACACACACACACACACACACACACACACACACACACACACATGTATAGGGGTCAAATTGTCGCGAATGAAAAAATCCTCGCTGCCCATTGAAATCAGCGTTCCCGTGGTAAACGCGTCCTCCTCGTTGTTTCCTCCCGAGATACCCATTTCTTTCCTCGAGTTGCGTTTATATATAAGGCCATTATGTCGGTTTTAACGGGGTATAACGCTACTAACAAGAAGATCGCGTGTGCGTTAGCGCTGATTCTCTCGTCGCGTATTACGTTCCAGCAGGCTCGACGTTGCGAGCGCAGGACGTTAAAAAAATATTGTACACGCATGTATAAAAAGCGTGGTGGTCGTCATAAATATATATATATATATATATATATATATATATATATATATATATTTAGATAGATAGATAGATAGAAAGATAGATATACCTGTGTGTATGTATGACGTATGTACGTGGGACGTAAAGCGAACTTTTGAGTGAACGCGAGAAGGACATTGATGGCGTATAAAACAAATAAGTCGAAGATTCGACGGCCATCTCGATGAGCTGATGGGAATTCATGAAGATACAAGCTTGCAAAGTCAAATATATCGTCTTCGAGTATCAGCGATTTATTTTCCTTTTTATTGGAGTTGCCTTGCGATGGAAGATTCGAGGGAAGCAAGCGACGAAACCAAAAGTGCAAACAAACTTCTCGACGCGCACGGTTATGTATGGCCGAACAAATTCGTATGCAGGTGTGTGTGTGTGTGTGTGCGCAAGGCAAGTATACTATTAGTATACGTTGTAAGAGCGAGGAGCAGCGTGAGGGCGAACAAGAACCGGAAGTAAGCGGACGAGAGACGTTGCGTGTGTTCACGAAGAGTCAGATAGAGAGAGAGAGAGAGAGAGAGAGAGAGAGAGAGAATACTCCACCACACCCGAGAGACAATGCCACCCCATGCGAAGGAAGTAATCCACGAAGGGAGTTAACTTTGCGCAACTGCTTTGAGACCTGTTTCAGGGCACGCGCGACACTACATATATATATATATATATATATATATATATATATATATATATGTATATTGTATATATATGTATACAATATATATATATATATATATATATATATATATATATATATATATATATATATTGAAGCGATTAATTTCAAAATGGCGGCTGTGCAGCGTTTATCTCAAAACTGCATTTTTGAAGTTGGCCGGAAACATAACTCAGACAATTTTCGACCGATTCACTTGAAATGTTGTATATATATATGTATATATATATATATATATATATATATATATATATTAGGGTGGCCCTTGATATGGGTAAAAAAAATTGATCGCGCCGTCCTCAAAAACGGTTCCAAAAAATAAAATATAATCTACGCGAAGCCCCAGCTATGTCCGTTAAGAGGAAAGCGTGCCTGTAAGCATGAACTTAAATTTAAATATCAATATTTCTTCATGACTGGAGAGATTTCGATTTTTTCAATCTAGTTTATTTGTCAATTTTTTTTAACCTTCCGAAGCTATTGTATATTAGTATTCAATATACAGATCAAATAATGAGATCCTCCATGCTAGATTTGATGAGCGTTCAGTTTTATCATCCTATTATTTTGGAACAATAGTTCGATTTTGCTGCTGTCGAACGTTTTTAATCACATCAAAATCAAACTTTACATTTGCATCTTGCCAGAAAAATCTATTAAGTACGAAGGATATAAATTCACGATAAACCATTCACATCGAACTTTCGGATTGGCCAGAATTGTTTTTTTTTTAAATTTTGTTAGAAATATTCCTTGCGTGCTGAGATACAAACATATTAATATTTCACTGAGATCAGACTTCCAGTGCTGTGGATAAAAAATGTATTTGAAAATTACTTTCGCAAAAATGCATAGGGACATTTTAAACTTGGCGAGCTTGTTTGCTTTATTGAAAACAAAGAAATTATTTATTCGAACAAGTCATCCAGCTGGTCGGAAAAAACATAATATTTAAATATGTACACATAAGATATCGATACTAGTTCGTTCAGTGCGAATTTATTTTATTTAAGCCACAGAAATATCGTGTTGAAAAATTGACAAATAAACTAGATTTAAAAGATCGAAAATTCTCCAATCATGAAGAAAAATTGATATTTAAATTTAAGTTCATGCTTACAGGCACGCCTTCCTCTTAACGGACATGGCTGGGGCTTCAAGTAGATTTTTTCTTTTTTATTTGGAACCGTTTTGGAGGGCGGCGCGATCAACTTTCTTTTTACCCATATCAAGGGCCACCCTTATATATATATATATATATATGGGGTGACTTGAAAAGTGACGTCCAAAAGGAAGATCTAGACGAATCGTATCAATGCCTATCCGAATCACCCCCATGTATGATCTACGATCTCTTTTAATTTTCGGGGAAAAAAGCATTTTTTAAACTTTACACATTAAAGATTTAGAGAACAGCCTTAAGGGCCTACGCCTAGTTGAATTTTTTGAAAATGTCGATTTTGGGTTTTCCATGGCTCCTCAAAATGTAAGATTTCAAAACATTATCTGAGAATTTTAAGTCGATCGTTTTACGACATTTAAGCCATAACTGCACCGATCAATTTCAAATTTTACAAGCTGCTTTTACATATGAGTAAACAGTGCTTGAACGAAGGCATGTTTTTTCGATGTATAGTTTTTTTTTGTTAACCAAAATATAGAGTTTTTTTTTTTCATCGATGATACTTCTACTTTGGACTGCGGCCGTTTGTTCAAAAATCAATATTTTAGTCAATCCTTCGTCCCCGAGCATCAGATAATTGCATACAAAAACTAAATGCCTTTGATTTTGTTTTATTTCGGATGATTGGTTTCCGAGCAGCAGTGGTCATCGCGAAGGGCGTTTTTCAAACAGAGCTCCACACAAACTATGGCATCTACCACATTTACAAATATTTTTCGATACAACAATTGTAAAAGATACTTAGCACCCCGTCGGCTATCCGCGGCGATATCGTCATACTTGACTATGATATTGACATAGGTAGCCGACAGAGGGTTAAAACCAAAAATAAGAAAACCTGCACACGTTATTCCGAAAAAAAATTGTTTTCCCGGTCACGAGCTAGGTGTAGCTCGTTAAGGGGGGAGACACCTTTAGGCGAGAAAATAACTGCCGATTTTCGTGGTTTATTTCAAAGAAAAGATTTATTTACCATTTTTTAGACTTGTATGTTTTATTACAATTGTTGGCTATTACATTTTGGCGTGACACGCAGCATCGGTGGGATTAATCTGAAAAAAAAAACTAACGAAGATTTTTCTTTCATTAACACTCATACGCAGAATATGAACTAAGAAAAAGTAAGAAACGTCGAAAATCGATGAAATGATACCCTTTGAAACAAAAAGATGAAATTTTCCGAAAAATGGACTACATCTTGCAATGAAAAATACTTTTTTCTTCAATTTCCAAAAAAAATTTAGTTCATATTTTGGACAATAATGTTAGAAAGATTTATACCAAATTTCGCCAGAATCGGTTGGTTAGTTTTTCAGCTATACGTTCCGCCAGTTTTGAAAATGCAATTTAGCTGACCGTGCCATACATCCGCCATTTTCAAAGATTAATGAAAATAAAAATACCACGTCACAGCCAAAAGTAGTGATAAAACATACCCTAAGTCTTAAAAATGGTGAAGAAACCTTTCCTTACAAAAAAAATAATGAAAATCAGCAAATTTCTTCCTCGCCTAAAGGTTCTCCCCCAACCCAAGAGCAGTTCGAATAGAAGGTATGCAGGAATCACTAGCAAAGCACAGGAGCCCAACCGCGAGTCTTCCACCCTGCACCACCCCGCACATATACGTACGAAGCCAACTACTCCGCGATACATTGTCTTGACAACTTAGCGGTTATTTTACACGCTGTTAGCTCGGTAAGCTAGTCCTCTCGAGTTTACCGCTGTTTCTAATGCTAATGAGAGGCAGCGCGTCGCGAGCAACAGCAAGAAGAGCCGGAGTGAGAGGGCAAGACAATCAAAGACTAAGAGAGAGAGGGAGAGAGAGAGAGAGAGAGGCGAGAGTAGTGGAAATTCGAGCCTAAGAAAAGAAGATCCGGCGGATGAGCTAGGAAAGCTCGTTGCCCAAGTAGAATAAGACGCATCCCGTGTACAAGCAAACGGAGCACGAATTTCTCTTAAGATGGATAATGGTCGCTGCCACCGTCCACAAGAAAATACAACCGCTCTCGAAGGAATGCCGCGTGTAACGTGAAATTTTCAAGAGGTCTTCCGGCGTCTCGGCGCCAACTAATTAAGTCCAACGAATATTTATACGCGCGCGAGACGTTGCTGGAACACACTCACAAGGAACATCACTTAAGTTTCCGTCTCGGATTTTGTTGAAACTCATATACGTGATAGAGCATTGAAAACTATTAGACACGTATTTTTTTCATTAGCGGAAAAAATGTTTTTAAGGGGGGAACGACCGTCCAAGAAAAGCGTGCCACCCCTTAATGTATTTTTTTTTCAATTCTACAGTGGGTTTTTTCTCGCTTTACATTAGAAGAATTTTGGTTTTTGTTTCATTCAGATCGGTGGACTGCTTGTGGGTGAAAGTGGAAAACCACCCCTCGACACCCCTTTCTATGAGGGATGGTTTCCCTCTGAAAAACGTTTTTCGGCAGATAAAAAAAAATACGTGTCTAATAGTTTTCAATGCTCCATCACATATATGAGTTTCAACAAAATCGACAGCAGACCCTCAAGTGATGTACCTTGTCAGTCGGTAACCAAAAGCGTGATTAAATTTTCTTTTTTATTTTCCGTAATGTTTCTTTGCTCTTCGTCCCTTGCGATCTCATGTCTACCTTCGACCGAACGCGAGTCCCGTCCGAGCGGTCACCCATCCGAGTATTGGCCAATCAATATAATCAATTGGTCGATCAATATTAATTCCCTGCAGTTTTTCGAATTTTGCCGAAAGAGCTTCCGTGACCCGTGTCCTTTTTTGCGCTCCATCGATGCCGTGAATTGCCTCGAAAGATCAATATGAGCCCTTTTCACTGTACGCGGAATCGATCAAGGGGTTTTTTGCACCCCGTGAATAATGTATCCAACGTGCAATTATATATCCTGCGTGCGAGTCGCGGAAAGCACAGATGTTGGAGGGCACGTTCGCACGGGGGTATAATGTGCGGTGTCCGGTGCACAGATACACCCTTTTTTTAATCTACTGCTCTGAAAAATAGGCAAAACCAAAAAAAAATCGTGTTTTGAACAAAGGTAAAAGAGGATGAAAGACAGCGAGCGAGAGAGAGAGAGAGAGAGAGAGAGAGAGAGAGAGAGAGAGAGAGAGAGAGAGAGAGAGAGAGAAAGAGCAGACTCGCGATCGCAAGATTTACCCTGCCGATACGGGGGTGCCCCCCTCCACTCCCCCACCCCTATGACAAGAGACCCATGGAAAGGAACGAAAATTTAGCCGGAGGGTCGCGGGCGCAAAGCGATTAAGTCCATTATACACTTTTATCAGCATGAGAAAGATCTCATAGCGGGGAGGCAAACACCAGCCCACACATACACGACTAATTCTCACTCTCGCCCCCTCGCGTCTCCCTGCCACGCTCGAGCTGGGGAAGCAGATATGCGCCCGATAGTTCGAGAGCCGGGGGGGGGGAGATAAATTGGGCCGGGACGGCTAAAAGGCAAATGAGACGGCGTGCGAGCAAGACGGAAGGGACAAAAGGAGCTCGAGTGCTCGCGAAGGGCGCAGGGGGGGGGGGGTGGGGGGTGCTACTGGACTGTTTGGCCGAAAGGCACACTCGCCATAAAGACCCTTTCTCGTGGTCGATGTGTCATACACGCCACTTTTTCGTAGTGTATATATGTATATACGTAATAAGGTAGAACTAACGAGAAAGACCCACCCCTTTCGATAAAGGCTCCGTACCCTCAACCTGGTGCAAGTAGACGTCGGTGAAACACCTGCAGGAAATCACAACCCCGAATGCAAATATTATCTTAATTGCTACAGAAAGAACGAGCTTGACACACCGAGCCCTTACATTGTATACAATATATATATATATATATATATATATATATATATATATATATATATATATATATATATATATATATATATATATATATATACAGGGTGTCCTGTTATAGATGAATAATCCTGCAACTGTCAATAGGTCAGATCATATCCTACTATATGCTGGAATTTCAGTTTAGTAAAAGACCTACGGTTTTCGAAATACAAAAATCATCTGTTTTTGATTTTCGCATGCCATTTCTACAAATGGTAAATTTTGGTGACTTGGTTTTAAAAAAAATACCCTTGGTATTTATTTTATCTAGAAAAGTCTTCTTCTTAACCTTAAGGGGCCGTACGTAAATTACGTAATGCAATTTGGGGGGGGGGGTCGGCCAGGCGTTTTGATCTACGTACGTGGGGGAGGGGGGGGATCAAGGTTTGCGTTACGTCACGATTTTTAAACGACCAGAAATAGCAAAATTTCTGCATGTTCAAGTTTTTAATTTAAACCTCGAGTGCAATTTTATCGTGGACAGCTCACAGCTTTCTTTACGCAATGTCAGTTAAGGGGGAAAATCACTGTGCAAGAACTTGCACAGTAGCTTTCCCACATCCCCCAAGCAAAATTTAAGGCCTCACCCCCACTTGTAGCGCAAAACATGCCTTTTTCATGAATTTTTTTAAAGAAAACTACAAAACTTTTTTAATCGACCAATATACCATCTTAAAGAACACATCTTGAAGAACTTTCAGTAATTTTTTTATTCAAAAATATTACATTGTTTAGTGGCAAGTGGCCGTCAATGAAATAATGTTTTTATATACACGGTTTGCGATGACCAACATTGCGGCGAAGTGGATCATCTGAAAAAAAAATGCGGATGGATTTAGTCAAATATAAGTATAAACTAGTCTTTAATCGAAGGATTTTTAAAAATATTCATTTTTCATAAAATGGCGGACAGTTAAAGTTAATGGTTCGATTTTAACGAAAAAAGCGGCCGTTTTTGGCTATAAAACGGCCTTTTTTTCGAAAAAAAAATCGAACGATTAAAGACTACATTTTTATGTATTGAATAAGCCTGCAAAATTTAAAGAAGATCGGTTCATTAGTGTTCGAGTAATCTTGGTCACCGACTTCAGAAATGCCATTTTGAGAAAAACGCGTTTAAAGTTTCAATTTCTGGTCGTTTACACAACGGATTCTTCTCTTTCAACGCTCATATCTCAGTCAATTTTGTTCGGATCGACTTGAAATTTTCAGGGCATATTCTCCGATACTTATACTTCACTGGAAAAAAAATTCAGTTGGTTTAACAAAATGTATCTTTAAATACGTTCAACTTGATTTTTGATTGGCATAACAAACATTTTGTTAATCTAACGATAGTTTTAGTGGTGTGAACTGTAGCTTATTTAGCTACAGTTCACACCACTAAAACTATCGTTAGATTAACAAAATGTTTGTTATGCCAATCAAAAATCAAGTTGAACGTATTTAAAGATACATTTTGTTAAACCAACTGAATTTTTTTTCAGTGTTCAAAAAAATGCAATAAAAAAAATGCAATAAAAAAAATCGATTTTTTCAAAATCGCAAGTGGGGGTAACCCCTTAAAGGAATTAAAAAAAAAATAATTCTCGAAAGTACATGTATTGAAAAATATGTTGGCAACATTTTAATTCACAAGTCCGAAAATTAACGGAGTTATAGTAACTTTAGTAAGAACAGGTAGCGCGACCTGTTAGTGATCTCAGTCCCTACAGGTGTGGCATCATTTACAATAGATAGAGCTCTTATTATTTTAGAACTATCATGGAGATGAAGAACCGTCATATCGCCCACGACTAGATACTTCAATGCAAGTATTAATGTTCTAGATAAAATCGTAACTTTATATCAAGACACACGGAACGAAAACTTTAAACGCGTTTTTCTCGAAACTAGTTTTTTCGACCTTGTCCGAGCGAATACTTAAAAACTTATCAACGGATGTTCAATTTTTTTTCAAAAACATTTTTGTAATCGCAGTGCCTCAGACTGTACCTATCCGCGTTTTTAACATTTGATAATTACTATTTTTAAATATTGCTTGAATACAGAGAAAGGGCCATGAAAATAGAAAAAAATGTTCAAACTGTCGGGATTTTGTGAAAAAAAAACAAAATAAAAAACGGCTACGTATAACGATAGCTACATTTGTATAGATATCGATAAATTGTTGACTTTTAATTTACAGATAACCTTTCATAAAGATATCGATGGGCCAATAAAGAGAATTTTTTTCGTCGCCAAATCATGGCATATATTGTCGATTAATTGTTAAGATTTTGTCATAAAAATTGGTATAAAACTGGATGAATATATACTTCATAAAATGAGTATGAACCCGATTCTTTTAAAATTAGTTTTGTCTATGAAAAAAATCGCAATTATTGACGACAAAGCACCCGTTACAAAAGAGCATAGGGGGGGGGGGGGGATCTGGCCAAGCGTTACGGTCCCGTTACGTCTGAGGGGGGGGGGGGGGGGGGGGGTAAAAATTGGAAAATTTTGCGTTACGTAATTTGTGTACGCCCCCTAAGTGTTAAGGGAACTTTGTGAAAAAAGATCTTATGTAAAATTTTCATACAAACCAATTCGAACATTTGACTTTGATAGCCTACGGTGTAAAAAAATGTACTACGCGTATCGTGCCAATTACTTTAAAATGTTGCTTACTTATTGTCGATTTATATCATTTATAGAAATGGTATGGGAAAAACCGAAAGCAGATGATTTTTTTTAGATACCATAAAGCGCACAATCTCGAAAACTGTGGGACTTTTACTAAACTGAAATTCCAGCAAATAGTAGGACATGATCTGACCTATCGACAGTTGCATGTTTCTCCATTCATAACGGGACACCCTGTATATGTACATATAAATGCATACATGCAAGTACTTACTCCGACAATTCTTTTTCCTCTAATTTTTTTTCTGTCCGTATTTTATTGTGTATCTCGGAGTCTCGATCGCGTAACGAGGCAAGTGCGAGTGCTGGAAAATCACTCGCGATCGTTTTCCATTCCTTATGTTTACGCGAGAAAATGAAAAATAGTTTAATATGGAGCGAGCTAAGGAGGGTGCAGGGTAAGGGTGAGGATTTAGCGATCGTTTTATTGGTACTTTTTTGTATATTTGCACATGGCCACATGTTGGTTTCGATTGCTTTAAAAAATCCTTGTTTGGAGTAGAATATTGTGATCAGGGAACGATTTTGCATCGTGGCCGATGATTGGAATAAGGAAGTAATATTGACTCGGTTGCATTCGCAGGCCACATGTTAGAAGAATTATTTAAATAAATCCTGCCTAGTTGGTGTAAAGTTTAAAACTTGTGTTATTATTTTCTTAAATTGTTTTTTAAAGTTTGATTATTTTTTTTTAATAATTAAAGTTTAGAGGAGGACGACACTGTGACGGGTCGAAAAAAGGTCGGTTTTTCCACATTTTTTTGTTTTCTAGATTATTTATTTGAGATTCGGAAAAAAGGTATCTTATTAAGCAAGGATTGAACTTATTTCGTGTAAGATTTCATTGAAAAAAAATAAAAATAAACATTGTTATTGCGGTATAATAGAGCCTCTGTATAAAAAAATGTTGTTCAACGTCCGGATCGATAACTTGACAATGGTTGGTCTGCAAAATAAAAAAGTTTCATAATTCTATATAAACCCTATGTAAAATCTATAAAATGTAGTTCTCGTTGTACGTAAACGTTTTTCGAAAATAAAAAGAGTACGATATGGCAAGAATTTGAAATAAAGTGTAATTTTGGCGAAATCTTTACTTATACTCGAGGGCTTTACAAATTCAAAATTTCAAAAGAAGAAAGCCTACGTACAACAATATGTACTGTAATAAGGAAAATTTTAGTTTAGAAAAAATTGCAAATTGTTCGCTTATAGCTAGAGTAATGATTCCGGGCAGGTCGAGTAACCACCTGCGGTATACGTAAATTGTTGCGCTACCTGCTCTCACTAAACCGTCTGTAACGTGGTCAATTTTGAATATGAAAAAAAATCACATATGGATAAGTATACTTTGAGAAAATACAACAAAAAAAAATAGTTTTTTCTATCTTTACTCAAAGCTACTAAGGATGAGAAACAGTATGTTGTTCCGTTGTCACATACGGGAAATCCTAGTCAGGAATATTCATATATTTTCAAATTTGATTACTTATATCTTCATTCGTTATAAATATAATTTTTATTTATCTATTTATTACTATATTGGATCTCGATTATTATATTCTATGTCATCACATTATATATTTATATATATATATATATATATATATATATATATATATATATATGTACATTATTAAAAATATGTTTCCAATGTTCATTCGTTATGAATATATTTTTTGTTTATCTATTTATTTCTATATTGGATCTCGATTATTATATTCTACGTCATCACATTATATATATATATATTTACAAATATATATATGTATATATGTATGTATGTATGTATATATATACATACATTATTAAAAATATGTTTCCAATGTCCTCTCGAGCTTTTACGATAGCATTCTTTCTACTTCGCCCCTGCACAGCGTTGCCCACCTCCGCTCGTTTCCTGACTCGTCAAAACTGACGTTCCGCTCGATAGTCAGCGCGCGAGCCTCGGCTGAGCGGTCACCCATCCGTGTACCGGCCCAGGCCGACTCTCCAGACGATTTTAAAAAACCGCAATCAAGCTTAAAACCGTTGGTTTGGCTTTCTTTTTTCTTATCCTGCCAATTTTCGCACCGCGAGCTGTAGCCAAAGCCCAGTATTCTCGCACCCTTGTATCCGCTCCTTTTTTCGCCGCCCCGCCTCTGCGAAATACATTTAAATCTTAATGAGCACTTAGCATAACAAACGCGCGATCCGATCTCTTTGCGGAATGAGCGAGCAATCGAACCGACTGCACATGCATTTGTGCATTTGCATATACACACATGTGCGTAGGTGTATATATATATATATATATATATATATATATATATATATATATATAGGGTGTTCTGTTATGAATGGATAATCCTGCAACTGTTGATGGGTCAGATCATGACCTACTATATGCTGGAATTTCAGTTTAGTAAAAATGCCACGGTTTTCGAGATTTTGGGCTTTACGTTTTTTTTAAAATCATCTGCCTTTGGTTTTTCGCGTGCCATTTCTACAAACGATATGAGTCGACAATAACTAAGCTACTTTTTTCAGTAATTGGCACGATATGCGTAATACATTTTTGTTACACCGCAGGCTATCAAAGCCAGACGTTCGAATTGGTTTGTAAAAAAATTCTGCATAAAATCCTTTTTCATAAAATTTCCTTAACATTTAAGTTTAAAAAGAAGACTTTTCTTGATAAAACAAATAACCAAGAGTATTTTTTTAAAACCGGATCAAAAAAAAGTTTTTATTTATAGAAATGGCATGTGAAAAACCAAAAGCAGATTATTTTTATCTCGAAAACCGTGGTACTTTATATATACTTTATATATAACTAAGCAATTTTTAAAAGTAATTGGCACGATATGCTCCGCACATTTTTTTGACACCGCAGGCTATCAAAGTCAGACGTTCGAATTGGTACGTATGAAAATTCTGCGTGAGATCTTTTTTCATAAAGTTTCCTTAACATTTAAGGTTAAAAAGAAAACTTTTCTTGATAAAACAAATAACCAAGAGTATTTTTAAAAAACCTGGTAAAAAAACGTTATTATTTGTAGAAATAACATGCCAGAAACGAAAAGCAGATTATTTTTATCTCAAAAACCGTGGAACTTTATATATACTTTATGTATAACTAAGCAATTTTCAAAAGTAATTCACACGATATGCTCAGTACATTTTTTTTACACCGCAGGCTATCAAAGTCAGATGTTAGAATTGGTACGTATGAAAATTCTACACAAGATCTTTTTTCATAAAGTTTCCTCAACATTTAAGGTTAAAAACAATACTTTTCTTGATAAAACAAACAACCAAGAGTATTTTTTTTAAAACCGAGTTTAAAAAAGTTATTATTCGTAGAAATGACATGCGAAAAACCAAATGCAGATTATTTTTATCTCGAAAAGCGTGGAACTTTTACTAAACTCAAATTCCAGCATATAGTAGGACATTATCTGACCTATCGACAGTTGTAGGATTCATAACAAGACACCCTGTATTTTTATCGTGGATCTATCTATCTATCTATCTATATATATATATATATATATATGCATAGATAGATCCATAATAAAAATACATATGTTGGAAGGATTAGAGGTGTGGGACGCCAAACACGCTTTGCTCGCCTTTGCGACTGCATCTACTTCATGGACAGGTCATTGTATTTACCGGCGAAAAAAAAAATTCTCCAGTACGTGCATGAATTGCTCGACGTACATATACATTGTATGTATACCCACAAGTCGTTTGATCGCGCAGGCTAATACATACGTTTTACACGGTGCGTACAGGAGCAAGAAAAAAATACATATATAGATACAGCGAGGCATATACGGCATGTCCTGGGTAATATGCCTGCTAGGTCACTGCATTCACGTTTACCATGCACAGAGTGCATATACAGGGGAGAACAGGAGACTTTTCTCTCTCTCTCTCTCCCTCTCTCTCTCTCTCTCTCTCTCTCTCTCTCTCTCTCGCGCTCTCTCTGTCTCTGGCTTTTTCTCTCCAGAGCACTCGTCGACGTGGCAGGCTGTCGCGTCCCTCGATGCGCATGCGAGCGCTCCCAACTTATGGAGTTTAGCCGTTAACTTAACCGGCGTTTACCTTAATCTAAGATCAGCAGAGCTCTTGCTGGTTACTGGCTATATATATGGATTCGTGCCACCCTCTTAAAGTACCCTTATACATATATGCGTGTGTGTGTGTGTGTGTGTGTGTGTGTGTGTGTGTGTGTGTGTGTACATATATATATATATATATATATATATATATATATATATATATATATATATATATATATATATATATATATATATATATATATATATATGTATGTATATGTATATATGTATATGTATATATGTGTGTGTGTATATATATATATATATATATATATATATATATATATATATATATATACATATATATATATATATATGCATGTATGTATGTATGTATGTATGTATGTGTGTATACACGCGTTCATACGCCCCTTGTGCGGGGTTATGTATGACCGTATGAATATGCATTGGACACGGTACTAGGAAAGTTCTGCACACATGTACACACAATATATTTACCGTGGCCCCGAGAGAAAGAGAAAGAGAGGGAGGGAGGAGAGAGAGAGAGAGAGAGAGAGAGAGAGAGAGAGAGAGAGAGAGAGAGAGAGAGAGAGAGAGAGAGAGAGAGAGAGAGAGAGAGAGACACGCCACGGCAATATGTACACACGTATACATGGATGTGTAATATATACTGTGCAGAAGCGCGATCAGCAAAACTCCACGACTCGCGCGCGCGCACGCCTCCTCTTTGAGAGAACTTACGGATCGGCAAACTCACTTTCTTTTGATCGCGTGAAACATAAGTTGCAGGTCGCACATTTCATGTATGGATAACGCGCACGGCTGCCACGTATTAATTTTAGCTGAATTGTCGGCAGGCTTTCTGGAAGCATTTTTCATTCGAGTTGAATGACGATTTTTCGAGGGGGACACCCATTTAGGCAGCCGAAAATAACGAAGTTTTCAACATTTTTTATGTGAAAACTGTTTATTCTGCATAAGTGATATTTTATGTTCTTATTGGTACGTCTTTTGATTTTTCACATTTTTTTTTATATTTAAGAATGGCGGCTGCACGACACTCGCTTCAGAGACGGTTCCCGCCTGCGAGTTCCTTGACGGCGTGCAGCCTAGCATCTGGTGCATTGATCTGAAACATCAGAGCCAAGAAGTTTTAGATTTCTAAGATCTACACGCTCTGTGCGAACCTGAAGAATCCAATGAAAAGTGAAAATTCAAAAAAATTGTACGTGTTTGAAAAAATTTTCTATTTTGCACGAGATTTTTACTATAGTATTTGTTAATGAAAAAGTCGTTTTTTTAATGTTTTGCAAGGAACTTTAGGTTGACATAGGGGGTAATTATGTTATTTAACAGTGTGCAAAATTTTAAAATAATCGTTCATATAATTTTCGAGTTACCTCGTACGAGGTCACGAAAGAGTGGTTTTCAGGAAAACGCGTTCAAAATTTCTAGATTCCATTCTAGAGGCCATGAGCTCTTATTCACATTATAAAGGGATCTTTCCCCTTGAGTATTACTGCTAAGATTGTACAGTAATAATCGATTCGAAAATTACGTTCGCAAGCTTTTCTCGTTCGAACAAAAATAGGAGGTTACTTCCGTTTGTCGGGAATTTGAATAACGCGTTGGATAGGCCATTTTCTGTGTTACCTGCAAGAAAAAGTATCAATAATAGTACCATTTTGTGGCTGAAAATAGCCAAAACGGTACCACCTTGCGGCTGAAAATAGCTACCGTTGTAGTCACCTCACGACTCAAAATAGACAAAGCGGTACCATTTTGCGGTCTCAAATGGCACCAGAGGTACCATTTTGCGGTCTGAAATGGCACCAGAGGTACCATTTTGCGGTCTAAAATGGCACCAGAGGTACCATTTTGCGCTCTGAAATGGCACCAGAGGTACCATTTTGCGGTCTAAAATGGTACCAGAGGTACCATTTTGCGGTCTAAAATGGCACCACAGGTACCATTTTGCTGTCTAAAATGGCACCAGAGGTACCATTTTGCGGTCTAAAATGGCACCAGAGGTACCATTTTGCGGTCTGAAATGGCACCAGAGGTACCATTTTGCGGTCTAAAATGGCACCAGAGGTACCATTTTGCGGTCTAAAATGGCACCACAGGTACCATTTTGCTGTCTAAAATAGCACCAGACGTACAATTTTTGTCGTAGAAAATAGCAGGAGAGGTACAATTTTTGTCGTAGAAAATAGCAGAAGAGGTACCATTTTTGTCGTAGAAAATAGCAGAAGAGGTACCATTTTTGTCGTAGAAAATAGCAGAAGAGGTACCATTTTGGCGGTAGAAAATGGCACACGAGGTACCATTTTCGCAGCAGAACATTTCATTGAAGGTACCATTTTGGCGGTAGAAAATGGTACCTCTAAAAAGTAATGTCCAAACTTTGCAATCGTTAAGAAATATCCGAAAGGGATGAAAGTCTGAAAGAGGTTGGAGGTATCCCACGGACTAAGGACCCTCCGACGCTTTGAGTCAGTGGCCCGGAAAAAATAAGCGCGAACACTCGGAGCAAGATACAATGCAGACGGTTTTTATTTTATGCATGGTTGTGTCCGTTTGTGTGTGTGTGTGTGTAGTTAACGAAACCACCAAAGGGCACACGTGTGAGGCAAGATCGCATTATGAGAGGGCATACATTATCATGGGGAATGGGATAATATGAGCTGAAAAGTCTCGTCGAGCAAATACTCGCGTCCGGTTGTGTCTCATACGTGCCCGGGATATCGTAACCGGATACAGACGATACTCGAAATGGTGTATTTTCCTGTCTCCGTCACTTGTACCCTTCTTTCATATCTTACCAACCTCTCACCACATCCGCTCATACGCCGATTCCCCGGGATGAACACGAACCTGCGTTACAGTCGATCCGAAGGGTTGGGTTGATTTGGTCGATTTTTATGCTAAGCAATCATCCCCCGAAGGCGTATGCGCGCGTCATCGCGAGATCTCTTACTGCCTCATCTTTTCCAATCTTTACGATCGTATTAAAGGCCCCTCAAGTTTTTTTTTCTCGCTTTACCGACGATTCACCCTTTTTTGGCTACGCTTCTACCGATCTCCTTCACTTTGGATTGTTTTTTGTTATTCGTGATAATGAATTACTACAAAGATTATATATTTAAAAAAGTACCGTTCAAAATATTTGGTATAATAATAAAAAAGGGAAATAAAAGTATGAAAAAGAAGTCTCGTTGCATTCCAATTATGGAAACTTTCCATCTAGAATGTGATGTATTTAAATGACACATCCAAACCCAAACAAACTTCAAGATCATATTCAATGTGTGAGGGGATCCAATGACATGCACACTCAAACAATCTTGAGCACCATCTTCAGGGTGTGAGGGATTCCAATTATATATCCAAACCCAAAAGAAGTTTAGCACCATCTTCCATGTGTTAGGGATTCCAATGATATATCAAAACCCAAAAAACTTCACCACCATCTTCAATATGTGAGGGATTCTAATGATATATTAAAACTCAAACCAACTTCAGTACCACATTCAATGTGTGAGGTATTTGAATCACATCCAAACCCAAATAAACTTGAGCACCATCTTCAATGTCAGAAGGGTTTTAATGATGTAAAAATGAAGTAAAATGTAAGTAATGAAGTGAAAATCGAAAGCAAGCAAGACTTTAAGAAATCGACGATGATGAGCAATCACGAGGGATTTTGTACGGTGCAGGAATTGCCGATTGAGTTTAGGTAAGAGTTTTTTTATAGTATAAACTTCGAACGCGTTTTTCTCGAAACAACGTTTTCAAAATGTAGCTCCATCGTATGTCTAAGACTAATAAACCGATTCTCTTGAAATTTAAACCCCATATTGTAAACATGATTCGCAACAAGATGACCCTCAATGGTTTAAAAATTTTGATTTTTACTCTTTCTTTCGCGAAAAACTGTGAAAAACGCGTTTTTTAATTACTTTTTTCATTTTTCATGTGCCATTTCTTTATTTTTTGACAAAACTTTATATCCGTAAGTGATTTTGTAGCTGGTGTTATACTGAATCTAATGGACCTTGATTTTTTTGTTTCAGACAAGCCGTTGTCGCGTTGTGATGGAGCTACCTAGCCCATCTATTTTTGAAGCGTTACGTTAAACTATAGTTTTTGTACTTAAAAATGAATAAAAATGAATTAAATTTTTTTATGTATTTCAAGACTTTATTTATCAAGCCCAACAAATTTTATATTCATATACTTTATAAAATCCTCAAAAAAAAGTCGCAAAAATAGAGGTTTTTCGTGGCTCCAAAGTGGACTGGCCCCTTAAAGTTTCGGTTGACACTTCGAGTGTTCCGACGGGCATCAGCATAACAGCCTATAAATCTGTCGATTTTTATCCGATCACCTTGAAATTTTCAGGGAACATTTATAAGATGATATACTACCAAAATATTTTAGTTTTTGGAAAACTGATTTTTCGACTTTTACGACTAGGCACAACCCCTTAAATCATGTACGTGTGATTTTTTGCTTTTTGCAACTACATCCGATTGCCGGGCGTCGTTTCCGATACACTTCCGAATCTTTTAAATCTATTTTTTATTGGCCTCCTTGATTGGCCACTCTGTAGTAAGACTTTTGATCTTTTTTTACCGAAGCGCGATCCGTTTTTTATCAATCGTCGCGGGGTAACATCACATTCAAGAGAGTGAGAGAGAGAGAGAGAGAGAGAGAGAGAGAGAGAGAGAAGGTGCGTGCATGCGTTTGAACGCTGCCTTAACTTTTCATTTTGCCACCTTGGCGAGAATAAGGATGGGACTACGGCGGTAGGTAGTAACAATTTATACACTATTGCAGTTCGCCCCTTATTTTCTCATGTATATTTCATGAAGAGGCGAGCACGAGAAGTACGTGTTCCTGCTCCGCACATATATGTATATATAACTGCGGAGCATGTGCTTCGGTGCTTTGACACGAGAGAAAGAGAGACAAGTTACCTACATACTTGTAATGACACGTGTTTTGCCATGTACAGGGAACGAATTCATACATTGTTCCACATATATGGGGAAAATATATTTCGAACCCGTTTTATCTACGTAATGCTGGCTACCAGCACAGTTGGCTGTTTCGAGCACGGTCAGCAACATTTTTTTATGGGTTGTACCCGGTTTGATTTTTTGAAAATATTGATTTTTGGTTTTCGACGGAATCTCAAAATATAATATTTGAAAAATGTTCTGTAGAAATCTCAAGTCGATCCATTTGAAATTGAGTGAGTTGGTGGTATTTATCGGTAGGTTTTGCGAACCGGCGAACTTTAAACGCGTTTCACTCATAATGATTTTTTTTCAAAATCGGCGGACGCGATACATTAAAAATCGCTGCAGCGGTCGACTTTAAATTTTATAAGCTTTTTTTACATGTCAAAAAGCAGTTTTTAAATGAAGGAATTTTTTTTTCGATGCATGGTTTTTTTATAAACGGAAATAGAGCGTTTTTTTTTTTTTCAAAAAAAATCAATACTTTCACTTAGGACTGCGGCGATTTTTGAATAAATCGATATTTTTGCAAATCCTTCGTGCAAGCACTAGATAATTCCATGCATGAACTAAATGCGTTTGGTTTTTTTTATATGATTGGCTCCCGAGCAGCAGTGGTCACTTCGGAGGACGTTTTTTAAAAAGTGATTTGCACAAATCATTGTATCTACCGCATTTATAAATATTGTTCAATACCAAAATTGCAAAAGATACCTCAAACCATACTCTTCAATGTAAAAAATAATAACTGGAAAACCGGCACACGTTTTCCACGAAAAAAGTTCACGAAAATTCCTCGTTTTTCTGGCCACGAGCTAGGTGTGAGCCGTTAGGGGAGTACCTTTTGGCGAACAAAAAATTGCGAATTTTCGCAACGAATTTTTTTCTTTCTTTGACACTTATACGCGGAATATGAACCAAGAAAAAGTGAGAAATGTTGAAAATCAATGTACGCTTTAATACAAAAAGATTGAATTTTCCGGAAAAATGGCTCCATGTTGCAGTAAAAAATACTTAAAAATTTTTTTTAACCATTTTGGTTCATGTTTTAGACTATAAGGTTAGAAAAATTTATACCAAATTTCATCAGAATCAGTTGATTAGTTTTTTAGCTATACGTCACGCCAGTTTTGCAAATACCCTTTAGAAGACCGTGCCATACCTCTGCCATTTTTTAAGATTAATAAATTAAACATAGCCAAAAGTAGTAATAAAACATAACCTAAGTCCGAAAAATTGTGAAGAAATCTTTCCTCAAAAAAGTCATAAAAATGAGCAACTTTGTTCATCACCTAACGGTATCTCCCCCTTAAACAATAATTCATCTCGGATGCAGGGCGCTTGTAATTGTCTTTAAGGGGTATACAGTTAAAATGTTCGAAAAATCGATTTTTTTTCTTTTCGTAATGTCCATATTTTTTTTAGTACACACAATGACGTGTTTACTATATGTAAAGTGCTTTTGAAACTTTAAACGCTTTTTTCTCAAAACTGTGTTTTTAAATTCAGCGAGCAAGATTTCTCAGAAACGGCTGAACCGATCAGTCTCAAATTTTAACACAATCTTTCCAAGTATATTCTTTACTAATTAATCGAAGGTTTTTTTCTCACCGATGAATATTTTCCATTTTATAAACAATTTAAGGCCTAAATTTTTGTCAAAAATCGATTTTTTTCCCGCAGCCGCCATTGTATCAAAAATTATTATTTTGCTTATTCCTTCGATCAGTTACAAGGTAATCCATTATATTAACGAAATATTTTTGGTTTTTTCATTTTAGATGATCCAGTCCAGAGATATTGTGCTCACCGCACGACGCCCTTTTTTAGAGGTGCTCCCGGAGCTCAGCTATAGCAGCTTGCAAAATAATTATTTTTACAAATAAAAAATGTTAAAATACAGTTAAAAGTTACCATAATACGTGTTGTTACCATTTACGCTAATAGATTTAAAGGTCTTCTCGAGAAAAATTCTTGAAAAATCGATCTTTTTGGTCCTGCTAACTTCATCTAACCCCTCAAATAAATATGTTTACATCTATCTGGTATGTAAACATTTATATAAAGGTAAGGTTATTGTAAAGGTTGTAAGGTATGTGTAAAGGTTATAAAGGTGACTTGGAAGACATTCGGGTTCCGTTCGGGTTCGTTTGGGTATAGGGACGAACAGGCTACTGTGGACAACGTCCTCGAAGTCTGATGGCTTCAAAATAGACGCTTCCTGTGTACAGACGTCGGTGTTAATATATATATATATATATATATATATATATATATATATATATATATATATATATATATATATATATATATATATATATATACTGTTTTCTTCAGCATCTAAGACTCTGTCACGCTTTGACGACTGCAAGTTACGAGCTCCGTTAACTTTTTTCTCTAAAGATTCTCTCTCTCTTTCCGTCCGTGTCCGGCTCCATCGTAGTCGCGATTGCCTCTGGTACTGACCACAACGTTTTGTCATGCACGCTGACCCTAGGTTCTAACCACCTCGCCATGTTGAATTCACAACCAAATATACAACTGACTTTGCTCTTGGACGAACGTTCTTTTTTACCTCAAGTTTCCTGCTCCTCGTTATACATTAGCTGCTTGAAAAAAATAGCAGTATAATAGACAAACGATTTGGGGAATCTCGTGGATCTAACGTCCGGAATTGGGGACCGGAAAGAGGCGAACGAAAAAAAAAAAAAAATGTGAAGCCCTGGTGACATTTGGAGCGCATCTATCTATTCATCTTTCCATGAATATGTGTCCGAATCAAATGCTCGTATACGCGAGTATCAACGTCCGAAGAATCATTCGGAGTAGTTTTACGAGATTTGATAGATTATTATTTAGTCTTTGTCCTAAATGATGTACATGTACGACCATTGTTTTCGTTCGTACCGTTATTTTCTTCGATGTTTTTTTTTTCTTCACGACATGGAGTAGGCGTTTTTGGAGTCGCTTGATGATATCATCACAATTGGACGGCTCTGGAATAGATTCACGTAGATCCTGGTGTGCACATACGTAGCTGTGTGTAGCCCGGAAGTGAGAATAGACCTGCCAACCTCACGAAACGAATGAGCCCAACTCACCCCTGATGTTTCTAATTCTTCCATTCCTGCCAAGTCTACCATGGCGGTAACTTGATTTTCCTACAGTGCATCATTTTCGCACCCTAGCGCGTGGCCAGTCTCCCGCGCGCGCTAAAATCACAAAACGGTGGTCATCATCCACAGGCGATTTCGTCCACCGACGTTCCGGGTCTCGAGCTCGTGAATTTTCCAATTAGACGAGGGATGAACGAAGAATTGTCATCTTGGCAATCCTCATCCAGATGGGCTACGGTCATAGTTCAACGATTCTGAATGATGCCTCCACAAATTTGTCCGGTTCCCTCGAATTGTCGAAATTGAATCAGCCTGAAAAGCAAGTGTATTGGAAGATCGAGTCAAAGGCTTGACTTGTTCCAAAAATTTCGTCAGGATCAATACGAAAATGAGTAAATTTGGTGGGATTATAAAATTGTATATTTGATGGGTGTCCATGGAAAATGAAGGAGTCGATATGCTCACGACGATAGCGTGTGCGAGAGGCAGTGATGACGTACGTGGGGGATTTCAGGGGTGGTGGGAAATGGATAAAGAAAGAGGGGATGAAGGGGAGGAATAAAAGGAGTAGTTTCGGAGGAATGAGAGCACGAGCTGTGATTCGTTAATTCCACAGGGCGAGAGACTCGCCGTCGTTTATATATATATATATATATGGATGTTATATCGAATCCTTCCCTCCTCGCCGTCGCATTCCCCCGTCGCTCTTCGACCCCCGCTCCGCAAAGTCGTTCAACGAAATCTCGCCCGTTCGTTCACTCAACCCAACACGGGAATTACAGCTGGAAGGCCGTTCCAAATTGGAGGATTCTCTCGTTACACGGTTATAGACGGGCTGAATCGCACCACTGAGAATAACGAAAAGTTTCTTGGAGAGTCTCGCGAAGATTTGATGACCGAATGATTACGCGGGTAGGCTGTTTTTTCATTGATGAAAGATAAGAAGACACTTCGATAATGAGATTGAAGTTTGCATCGTTGCTGTGTAATGAAAATGATTTATCTTAAAATCATTATTTATATATATTTAAGCGATTAAATATATAAATATATATAAAAAGATTATTTATATATATTTAAAATGATTCATTTATATATATTTAAGCCTAGAATTACTAGGCTATGAAAATCACTTAGCCAATTTTAAGGTATTTTGAGATCTGTGTTCGAAATTTGTGAAAAAATATTTGGTATGATAATAAAAAGGGGAAATTAAAATTTGACAAAGAATTTTCGTGGCATTCGAGTGAGCGAAAGTTTCCATCTTCAATGTGAGGTATTTAAATGGTATATGCAAACCCAAACAAACTTCAGCAGCATCTCAATGTGTAAGGAATGCCAACATTTGCAAACCCAAACAATGTTTCGCACCATTTCCATGTGTGAGGAATCCTAATAACATATGCAAACAAACTTCAGCGGCATCTTCAATGTGTGAGGTATTCCAATGACATATCCAAGCCCAAACAAACTTCGGCATGAGATTCAGTGTGTGAGGGGTTCCAATGACATCCAAACCCAAACAAACTTTAGCATCATCTTCAATGTGTGAGGTAATCCAATGACAAATGCAAACCTAAACCAACTTCAGCATCACATTCGATGTGTGAGGTATTTGAACGACACCTAAGTCCAAACAAACTTCAGCATTATCTTCCATGTCCGAGGGGTTTAAATGACATATCCAACCCCAAACAAACTTCGACACTATCTTCAATGTCTGAGGTATTCAGATGACAGATCCAAGCTCAAACAAACTTCAGCAGGACATTCGATATCTGAGGTATTCAAATGACATATCCAAACTCAAACGAAATTCAGCAGGATTTTCAATGTGTAAGGAATTCCAATACCATATCCAAACCAAAATACACTTCAGCACCATCTTCAATATGTGAGGGATTCAAATGACATACCAAATACTAACCAACTTCAATGTGTGAGGGATTTCAATGTCACATCCAAGCTAAAAAAACAAGCACAATCTTCAACGTGTGAGGCATTCCAATGACTAATCCAAATCCAAACAAACTTCATCACCACTTTTAATGCGTAAGATATTTGAATGACATCCAAACCCAAAAGAACTTCAGCACCATCTTCAATGTATGAGGGATCTAAATGACACATCCACCCCCAAGCAAACTTCAGCAAAATCTCCAATCTGTGGGGGTTTTAAATAACACATCGAAACCCAAACAAACTTCAGCACAATCTTCATTGCATGAGGCTTCAGACACCACATCAGCAAGTCTATTCCACAATGAAGATATTTTAAACCTCGACAAGCAAATGAGAATGCCCTGCAACATTTTTGCCAAATTGTCTCCATTTGTACAATCCATAATTAGGTAATACGAGTGGAGACTAAAAAGACAATGGACGAACCGTGTCCCCATTCCTAATAGCATCCAACGACTCAGATTAGGGTTTGATTTTGACTCTCCAGCAGTTGATCTACCCACGAGGATTGGCACGAAGCCAAGTCTCGTTAATCAAGCTGAAGACATGATCGACACATCGTTGCTCCATTTCGCTCCATTCTAGGCCTGTTGGCTTCTCCCAGCCGTCGATCTCCATCACTCGCCAGATAGAATGATCGCGTCTGTCGCGTCATCAGGATCGTTTATGGACGCCATCTACCAGCCTTTCAGTTCGTTTCGTCGCTCGATGAGTTCCAACAACTCTCCATGATCATCATCGTTGTCTTTCACTGATGCTCTCGCGAGACGTGCCCGCTCGCGACTATAACGCAAGATATTAAGTACAATTTTATATCTTATTACCGTGCTGAAGCACACTTGAAATTACTTGGGCGTAACCGGTTGGAGCGCGTAGCTGTGCGAGCAAGGTAGCGATGGGAAAAAGAGATTGGACGAGCGGTTAAGAGGGTGACACGTCTATTGGCTGTTGGCTGAACGAAGTGGGGCATTTGCTGGGCGTTCCTGAGCTCCGATATGGCCGACTCTGCTCGTACACCCGAAGGATCCTCCACCGCCTGACGGGCTCCCTGTTTGGCTCTCAGTCGAGGCTGCTCGATCTACACGTCCGCATGTCCCTGTAGTGAGCTACGCTCTTCCGCTCGCGCCGATCTCCTGTTTGGGCTGCGATTCGTTTAGCTCGTCCTTTCCGCCGACTGTGACGAACTCGCCAATCGTCCTCGCAAAAACCCAAATTGACAAAAGCCTCCAGTTCGCGAATCCACCCCCCGCGTGTCCACGTGTGTGTCCTCCAAAGTGGCCGATAACCGGATTCGCGTTGATCGGAACTTTTATCCGTGCCGTATCTGCGTGATAAACAGGTGTGCCGACATCACGATCCCGAAGGATACGACGGGCAAATGGAATAAAAGTGTCCACGAGGAAACGTGACGAGAGAGAGAGAGAGGAAGGCTTCAATGAGGATCAATCGCAACGGACTGTGAAGAGAAAAAAAGTTGATCGACGTTTTGTGCATTCAAGTGCACAGCCAGGAATCTGTGATCGTGTGTTAATGGCGGTTGGATAACACGGATTGATTGAGAATCGTGCTCGTGTTTAATCTTCATCCTATCCGTATGTCCGTTTTTTGTTGTCATTGCGCAGCGATCTCCTTGAGTGATTGAGAAACGACCGAGTTAACGAGCTTCTGGTTGCACGCGTATATCGCAACAACGAGATTGAAAGTAATCGGCATCGACGCTTGGAAGTCCCACGCGTGCGCGAGCGATTCCATCAACTCGTTTACCTTCGTTACCTTGGCAGTAAGCAAAGCTAAGCGCGAGGATTATACAATGAGCAGTTTCGCGGTTTCGTATCGTTCGCGACGAGGCGAAAGTGCGTGCGCCTGCTGAGCCTGACCGCGTGTCTTCAAGGATCATCGCGAGGCGATGACGGGCCGTGAGATTGCAACCGGCAACTTTTGATGCTCGTGGAAAGATCCTGACCAGTTGGCGGCAGAGCCAAGAGCAGCGCGAACATTGCGACGAACAGTCGTCCAAAAGGATATCAAGCCGTGCAAAAGTGAAAAGACGTTCACGCTCGGTGAACATCTTGTCTTTGGTTAAATTAATAGCAGATTCGCGGTGCGCGAGGGTGACAGACGAGACAATACAGGCCTGTAGCACAGCCCGAAAGAGAGAGAGAGAGAGAGAGAGGAGGAGCTTGGAAGAGAGGGAAATAAAGGAAAGCGGAAATGGCTGGCGGGCGCGCTTCTGTGCGCGGCAATTATGTTAAGTGGCCAATTAGCAATTAACCAAGGAACTGAGCGCGGCCCCCTTAATTGCGCCGCGGGAGGAGCATCAACGAGAGTGTATCGGGAGTCGGTTGAGCGACGCGCAACGAAGTGCAAGGTGCCAAGGATCTCCGAACGTTGATCAAACTCAGTGTAACATTGAAATGTGCAAAAGTGAATTCGGTGATTGAACATTTTGCTACGTTGGCGAGAAGAGAACGAGGGATAGAAGAGAAATTGTTCAGATAGTTGGTAAAGGCATCAATTGATGATACCGAAACGCCACATGTGACGTATCTGTACATTGGACGGGATTGAGCAGAGTTGTGATATCGAAAGTGCTGTCCGGTGGTATCCTGGGACGTTGCGACGGCATCGTCCTGTCAACCGTCGGCAAAATTCTGTCTCCCAGATATCAGATTAGTCCTGGGGTTGCGACGGAGGCACCCTCGGGGGCCCACAGTCCCGAACGACCATCAGTGATGACGGTCCATCATCAGAATCAGCACGCGGCCGCCCTTGGTGGCATAACCGTGCCGGAAGCTCGCAACGGCCTGAATCTGACGAAAATGTCCGGCCTCGATGCCCATCGTCTCGAGCATCATCATCACCATCATCAACATCATCACCACCAACTGTCGACGATCGAGAACGATCGGAACGGCGGCTTCGAGCGATTGTCCAACGGCCTCGAAGCCAGAAGTCATACCGTCAATGCCAACAACAACAACAACAACAATAACAATATCGTGATCAGTAACAGTCACGGTGCGATACACGGTGGCAGGGTACGCGCCGATGCGGCCACGACTGTGCCCCATAGATCGCGTTTCATGATAACCGATATTCTTGCCGATGCCTCGAGTCCGGTCAGCCAAGAACCACCCGGAAGTCCACCATCGGGACCCCGTGACCTCAGCGTTAGGCACGAGCCGAGACAGGCGCGCAAGCGCAAACACGACGATGACAGCGACGCCAGTCATCACGACGCAGCATCCGTTTCGTCAAACGGTAAGAATAATTGTCGGAAATTACTCCTTTCCGCTAGTGCAATCGGTAGATTTAATTACAATCCAACTGTCAATTGGCGATTGACGAAAGGTCCGTTACGGGTGCCGGAAGTTTTCGCCGTTGGGAACCAAGGCATTTTTAACCTTCGAAAAAAGACGGACATCTTCATTGCTTGGAAATCGAATCAGAGAAGTTTTATTGAACACTTGGATCAAGAATATTCGTAACATTTCACATTTTATTTGACGGTATTGATGATGGAAGTTCAAAGGATATATAATTATGTTCATTTATATATAGATTCATACATCTTAGTGGCATATAATTGCGTTGAGTATGTGGGAATCAATTTGGCAGTGCAATAGGAATTTATTTTTTTCGTTCTCACGTCGAAGCATACATGTGTGTACATGCACTAGTGGTTTGCAGTATCCCTTAATTCGGTTGTTTGATTGAGAAATTGAAGTTTTTTTTACCGGAAGTTAAAGTCGGCTACGTTCGGTGGTTCATTCTGAAACTGTATGAACCGCCAAATTTATATTGGCCAGTAAATAATGTATTCTGATAAATTACTGATTGCATCAATGCGATGGAATAAAAACATTGCATTTTCCCGATGATGGAGGATTGGTTTGTTAGTGGTCCGATTTAAATGGGGACGAGGATCACTTTGTGCATCACTTTCTCAATAGATTGATACTCTGGAATGAATAGTCGCCAATCCCTTCATGGATAAAGTGACAAGCAATCCTATGGATGTGGTTGAACTTTGCATCATTGGGCTGCAACAAACATTCCTCCCTATCTCATGATCTTCCTAATTTCACCTCACACATTTTCACTGCACACATGGATTGCAGATCTCCTTGGATTCGACAAAACTTTCGGTGATATCCAAAGCTCAAGTCTGCCCAAAGGAATTTGGACAATTCAAGAAAGCTGACATTCATTGCATTCCAAAAGTTCAACCTATTGAACCTAGCCTGATTGAAGTTTGCATCATTGGGCTGCAACAAACATTCTTCCCTATCTTTGATCTCCGTATTTCTATTGTTATCCAAAATCACAACTGTCCATACAGATTGCACATCTCCCTGGATCCTGCAAAATCTTTTGGTGATGTCCAAAGCTCATGTCTGCCAAAAGGAATTTGGACAATTCAAGAAAGCTGACATTCATTGCATTTCAAAACTTCAACCTATTGAATCTAGCCTGATTGAAGTTCGCATCATTGGTCTGCAACAAAAATTCTTCCCTATCTTTCATCTCCCTATTTCCTTTGCTATCCAAAATCACAACTGCCCATACGAATTGCACATCTCCCTGGACCCTGCAAAATCTTTCGATGATATTCAAAGCTCACGTCTACCAAAAGGGATTTGGGCCCTTGAAGAAATCTGACATTCATTCCATTCCAACAACCAAACCCCAACCCAATCCACTCCTACGAGCTCGCACGCCAATCTAGGTTCGCTGTACGGTTTGAAACTGAGCCGCGTTGCCATTGAGTCGAACAAAGCGAACATTTTCGAGACTCACGTCAAACGATTAGCACCATCATAAGATGACTGTCGAAAAAGGTTGTTCCTTTGATCATTCCTGCACCGGTACGGTTGCCGGACGGAATGTTCGTTACCCAAATCAACGGGTGTAACCTTCCGTCTCTGCGGATGTGTTTCTTCGCCGCAATCACGGTGAATTAAGTCTCTCCCGGGATAGTGGCCGCTTGCCTTGCATATCCGGAGGTAATTTTATTTGCGCGAAGGTGTGAAGGACCGCGTGGCTTTCAAGATCAGAGCAGATTGCTGGCCCCTTCGAGACCGGATGTCAACGCACCATGGTCGCGGGTCATGCCGAGTGAGCGACGGAGCCTCCTCGGATGAGGACTCGTCTTTCCTCTTCGTCTTCACGTTGCCTCTTCCTTTCATTCTTCTTCAGCCTCTTCCTCGTCCTCTCTCGGATGAATCAGTGATATTTTTTTGGAGATAAACTCGCCGCTTTAGAGGTTCCTTGTTCGGAAACGTTTAGACTTTTTAATGGTTCCAAATTGGACCTCGGCGGCGGACACGGGCGCTTTAATTATGTACCCTCATTTGTTTCATTCATGCGGCTTCGCCACACTAAACTATACGCTACATACCTGTTCGCACCGTGTCTACATATATATATATATATATATATATATATTCATTGTACACGAAGGCTGGTGGTGCGTGCGGTAGGCGCGCGTTAATACCTCGGGGCACCCACGCCGTCCTTCTTCACCTCCACGAGCGTTCCTCCCTACCAAGCCCCGACACGACTTCCTTCTCCGAGTTGCCTTTTTTTCCTTCTCTTTTTTGTTGTTTAATCTACAAGCGAATCTCTCTGCCTCTTCATTTCCTCGTGTAAAAATTTCTGTTACGAACCCATGTATACGCACGGATCTTAGCGACAGCCTGAAGGGACAGAGTTTCGAGCGGAAACGCCAGCAACGTGTGTGCGTTGCCTTCTTGATGGGACTTCTGAACCGCGGATCCGAGAAGTACCTTTGATTCAGGTTTTGCCGTAATTACAGGCCGCGGGACTCGGAACGATCGTCGCACTTTTAGGAACAACAGTTTATCGGACTGTCTCCGGGAAGTCGTAGAGAAACCCACTCGAAGTATCGTTGATCGTAAAAATTGATCAATGGAATTCGTAACGAATGGAGGGGGAGGGGGGTGGTGGAAAAATTATACCAGGCGGAAGTTAACCGACGATTGATGAATCGATCAATCGGTTGATCCGCTTCGTTTGATTACACTCCTAGAACTGCTCGGATCGTTTACCTTGATATTTCGACCCGCTAATGGTCGATTTTAACGAGCCACGGGCTAATACGCGGCAAAATGCCTATCGCAGAGTCAATCACGTTTTTCGACCGCACACGCACACACCGAGATTTAACCTTCGGGCAATTTCTTTACAGCTATTAATTGCAATCGAGAGCAGGAATTGCAGCGAATGATTCGTATACGTTGAGACACGTTGATGGGCCGTGGAGCGGTGAAAAATGAATTATCATCGCTGCCGTACACGGGCGTTCCGTATGATTTTCACCTGATAGATGAGATATCCTGGATACGAGTTTGGTTGGGTTGCGAAACGAAAATCATTGTCACTGATACACTCGCCTTTGTCGAGGACAATGATGTTGTTTGCACCGTTGGAATGCGACGAAAGTTCTTTTTCTTATTTTTATTTACTTGGGTTTATTGTTGTCATCAAACTTTCTTTCGCAGATTTAGATTGTAGGACTCGGAATGAGCATCTAAAAAATTGTAGATTATTTTGGGTTATAGGTCTCCGTATGAACATCTAAAAAATGGTAGATTATTTTGGGTTGTAGGTCTCGGAATGAGCATCTAAAAAATTGTAGATTATTTTGGGTTGTAGGTCTCTGAATGAGCATCTAAAAAATTGTAGATTATTTTGGATTGTAGGTCTCTGAATGAGCATTGTAAAAAGTAACCGAGGATTTTCTGTTTGGGTTGTAGGTCTCTGAATGAGCATCTTCATAGTAGTCGAGGATTTTCTGTTTGGGCTTGTTTGAGTTGTAGGTCTCTAAATGAGCATCTTTAAAAATAGTTGACGATTTCTTGTTTGGGTTTATTTACGCTGTACGTCTCTGAACGAGAATCTCAAAAAAAATTGTCGAGGATCTCTTGTTCGGGTTTATTTGGATTGTGGGTCTCTGAATGAGCATCTTTGAATATAGTTGAAGATTTTAGGCTGGGATTTGTTTGGGTTATGGAACTGCGAATAAGCATCTTAAAAAAATGTTGAGCATTGTTCGTTTGGATTGTAGGTCTCTGAATGAGCATCTTTAAAAATAGTTGACTATTTCTTGTTTTTGGTTTATTGGGGCTATAGGTCTCTGAATGAGTATGTCTAGAGATTGTTGGGGATATTTTGTTTGGTTTGTGGGTCTCTGAATGAGCAACTTAATAAATTGTTGAAGATTTCTTGTTTGGTTTGTTGGTCTCCGAATGAGTATTTTTAAAAATAGTTGAGGATTTTCTGCTTGCGTTTGTTTGGGTTGTAGGTATCGACATGAGCATCTTGACAAGTAGTTGAGGTTTTTCTGATCGAGTTTGTTTGGGTTGTAGGTCTCTGACTGAGCACTTCAAATAATACTTGAGGGTTTTTTTTCATGATATTAATGAATTCAGCCAAATTAATTTTCATTGCATTCCAACGATGCAAACCTCAAACTCATCGATTTCCTATACTCGTACGAGTGGAAGGAGTTGGCAAAATTATTTGAGAGGGAAAAGGTCTGTCGATGTGCTTCGTCAAAATCAAAGATGGCTGGGAAACGACGCGGATGGCTTTACACAGTTTCCCTGTGTCCTGCACGCTGATCCAGTGCGTTAAAAAGTGATCGACTGTGGGTAACACTCTGTGGGATTTTTCCTAACCCACTAGAAATTGTGAATCACCAAGTTCGAGGTAAAAGTGAACAGGATGGGATCGTTAAATTGACATTGCAATTCTCATCTGAGAAACATTCGCCTTCAATGATGGAGCAATGAAACAATTTTATTTGAACAGTCCAATGTTCATTTCCGCAGATACAGTCTACGGAAATGGACTAATATCCTGAGCAAAAAATCTAAAAATATTTCTAGTTTCCTCACCAGGGATCTACATCCGAAATCTAAAAAATCGACAATAACAAAGACCAGATCAAGAAATGAACCCTTCGTCGACTCACTTATATTTACCCACGACTTTGACACTCTGGGTCAACTTGACCCGGATAGTACTTCATCCACCTGCCATTAACAGCACTCCAGTCGATGTAGGTTGCAAAAATGAGGAACACTCTTTAAACATTTCTTAATATACCTGCATAATTGAAATTCGGAAAATATAAAATTAAATTATTGTAAAAAATTATTAAAAGCTTTGAATTCAGGGTAAGTGAGCATTTTATTTCAAATTCGTCTGGGTCAACATGGTGTCAACGTAGGGTTAAAAAAGAATTTTCATTACACGCCAACGAAGCCCAAAATAACCCAAACTCCAAAACCATTTGTTCAGAACTGCGAGAGTAGGAAAAACAGGAATCAATCGAAATTGAAGAGCCCAAATACAAATAACAATATATCGATTTATCATCAGATTTGCTTAGGATGATAAATAATTACCATTGCGTTGGCAAAAGATCATAAAAATGAGGAAGCGTGTCCAGCAGCCGTTCCACAACTTGATGGACGTTCGGACAATGAGGAGGGTCGTGGAGAGGAGGCGCGATACATAGTATTGTCGAATCAAAGCGGCCAGGCTCCGTCAAAAGGAGTCAAGAAAGCGTGAAATATCTCAATTCGTCGGCTGTGTACGAAAGCTTCCCTTGCTCTCTCTCTCTCTCTCTCTCTCTCTCTCTCTCTCTCTCTCTCTCTCTCTCTCTCTCTCTCTCTCTCCCTCTCCCTCTCTCTCTCTTCTGCCTGTCGCGTGTGTATTTTCCGCGGATCGTTCTCGCGTTTCTATGCACACACGTTAATCCGCTTACCGTTGACTCGACGGTTATAGTATTGTCGTTCGAAAGGCATAAGCGGTAGAGCGCCCTTTTTGGCGAGCGAGCACCTCCAAGAGGGCCAAAACATGGCGCGGCCTCACGCGGAAAGAAAGAAAAAGGAGCCTACACTCGCGCCCTGCTGCCTTACCCCAAAAAGACACGTCAAATTCTGTAGCCCCGCGCTCGCTGACTTCTTCTCGGCGGGACACGGTTGTGTCCCGCTGCTGTGTACAACCTCTCGAGCCGCCGCTAATCCGAGAACCGGAAATGATTGGCAACCGTTTAGATCTCGGCGCGGATTAGAATTGTACTCGGCAAAACGACGTTGACTGCCGTCGCGAAATTCTTTTTCCTTCGTCAATCGTGAACAGGCTGCGAGAGAACGAGAAACGAGAGAGAGTGAGAGAGAGAGAGAGAGAGAGGAGCATAAAGAGTGGAAAAAGATTCGAGCATCCTCGTCGTAGCTGCTGTCAGAATTTTGACGACACAATTTTCTCTCTCGGCGGATTAATTCTCCATGCGTGGCGAAGATTCAACGCGAAAAGGGAACAGAAAGGGGGGGGGGGTGAATTTAAAAGTGACCAAGTGAGGCGCCCATCAAAAAAGGGTAGTCCAACTTTTGCACCAGTTCTACACTCTGCACATATCATTCGCCACGTCCCGCAGATGGAATTCAATCTTCTGAAATTAAATGCCTCAAAATGGTAATTTCGAAAGTGCAGTAGGGTCGGGCCCCTTTTCTTCCAGCCTATTTTTTGTACTCCACAAAGGCGTTTTATCAGGGTTGCCCGACAAATTTGCGACGTTGGAATGCAATGTCGGAATGGAATGAAAATTGACACTTTCAATTTTCTAACTGCTATGGAATATGCAATTTGTCCGGGTGATAAAAAAAAAACCACGGTTACACATCGACCACAGAATGTAACCAAAGTCACGATGTTGAAGTTTGCATCGTTGGAATGACAACGAAGATAACTTTTCTTTGATTGGTCACTCTTTCTGTCGCTGACTTGGCATACGAAAATCACTCAACAGATTTTTCCTATGTTTAGTAGAGATCTACGACCTCAATAAATAAAAAATCTTTGGATTATAATAAAAATGGAGAAATAAAAAAAAACAACTATCATTGAATTTTAACGATCTAAACGTCAACGCCTTATCAAAGTCTCGTGAGAAATCAAACGGCAGCACGTTCGAAATAAATCGAACAGAAAGAGAAATTCTGACGTTGGGCATCCATGACTCAAATCCGCGACGAATATTTTAGGCAACGGTAAGAATGAAGAATGAAAAAAATAACAGCGTATCGAGATGTACCTGGACTTGCAGGAACTTCGTTCAACCAGTTTGCATCTCCGGACTGCAACAAAAATGCATTTTTTTTATTTCTGAATTTTCTTTGCTCCTTTAGGTTACGAAAGTTTAAAAATCCTTAGCAATAATTTACAACTAAATGCAAATAAAAGATTGCAGATTTACAACGAAAAACCAAAAAAGATGGCAGATAGAATCAAAATGAAGAAACGAAAAACACCAAGAATTTTCGTAGCAAACCAAATGGCATCCAAGTAGAGAAATCATTCGAAGAGTCACCCCCTCAAAATTGTACGACCTGGTGTTCTAGCGCACACGGGGATTCCCCCAGGTCTGACAATGTGTACCAACGTATCCAATCGAGAGCCCCGGCTAAGTACACGAACGCACACGGTCGTCAACCAATCGTCGTTCGGACGGGGGCGCGAGGGAGATTAGCTCGGTCGGAGAGTTGAGCGCGTACTTTTTTAATGCGGCATGTATCCACGAGACTCAGACATTGATACGGGAGTGCACAGTCTGGGGAATTTCTCAGGAGAGAGAGAGAGAGAGAGAGAGAGAGAGAGAGAGAGAGAGAGAGAGAGAGAGAGAGAGAGAGAGAGAATGGTACTTTAGTGTCATCAACGCTCGTCGTACTGGTCGGGATTCGTACGGTTGGTTTTCAACGCCCACGTAACAAGATTCCCCCTGGCGCAAAGCCTCTTAACCTGCTTGGCCCCCCTCGCGGCTCTTACCGGCTGCTCTAACGACCGCGCATATTTTCTATCCGCGTTCGTCGAGAATATGCGGAACGCCAGTTTGACCCCGCGCTAGTCCATAATTCCCGCGAGCATTCGTGCATGTGCAATAAGATCGGCGGAAAAGATCGGAGCGCATGGGCTTGATCGTGCTGACGGCGCTCGCGGCCCTCATATTTCGCCTCGCCAGCTTGAGATGCGAGGGCTCTATGAGAATTGAGAAAAAAAAAGGACGAGCGTGGGGAAAGTTGTCTCTCGAAATGGTTGCTTTGCAAAGCAATTTGCAATGCACTTGAGGGAAAGCTGAAGCGAAGTTGAGGCTGAAGCTTTTTCCCTGAACTTTTGGCATGGGAAGGTTAAGGAGGCTGGAGCGGTTCAGTTGAGTCAAATTATGGTTCGTGCATTTTTTTCGATAAAAAAGCATTCGAGGTATAAATTGATTGAAAATGCATTCGAGGTATAAATTGATTCTGTAGATCTTTATTTTCCATAAAATATATAATTAAAGGGCGAAATAAAGCATTTTTGTATTTTTGTTACGTAAATAAGAAAAAGTTTTACGTTACTACCAACTTGAAAAAATATAACATCATCGATGATTATTAGGGGGAAAAAATGCGTCAGCGAATGATTTTACAAGCTTTTATTTGACTTGACTTGGTGTGAGATGACTTTCTTGCGAGATGCAAAACGGAAAATCGATATTTCATGTAATTCCCGACTACATAGAGCTGAAATAAATTAAAGACTAAAAAGAAGAAATGATTCATATGTACATTATTTTTTTAAACAATCTTTTATTCAATGTATGTGACTATAAATAAAACCTTGAGGCGCTGAAAATTTAGACATGTAATCTTTAATTTACATAAATCCGTTAACATATTCAACTGCATTTAATTTACTGTAAAACATTCATAGATTTCTTAAATAAAAATCCTGAAACTGAGTATAAACGTGTGATAATAATTTGTCTAATTACTATTGTGCCAAATGAAATACGGTTAATGAAACTGAATTCATCAAATTTATTAAACATTTCAAAAGTTGAGCGACCCGAGTTTTTATTTATAGGCACACATAGACGACTTGGTAAACAAAAATTATTCTCTACTTTTTAGTACATTGAATGAAAGCTTGTTAAAAAAAATTACATATTATGCAGCTCAGAATGAAATTTTGACTTATTTATAATTATGCCTATTGAGATTTATGTCATGAGATTATTTATTATTACCATTAATTAATATCAAGTGTTTACGAAATATGTAAAATTACGTACATTAAACTATTTTTTGTCTCTGGTCTTTTGCGGTGAACAAAATTTAAAAAAATCGTAAAGACACAGTATAGTCCATACAATAACATACATTTTTTTCAAATTTAATCTTGAATTGTGGCTCACGCTTGAACCTCCTTAAACGCCACCGGGACACGTAAGGGTTGAAACGCACCGACGGACGGTGTCATCGTTTATGCACTTTTCTCTTGATGCGTTCAACCGTACGATGCAATTATTTGCTGGGACAATTCAATGCTGTGTATTATTGTCATTAAATATACGGGCTGTGCGTACGTGAGTGCAGAACACGATGGCGACTGGCGCCGACAGCGGTCACCATGAGCGAGCTCATCGAATGCGTTTCGGTTTGTTCGACTTGAGATAGAGAGAGTGAGGGAAAGAGAGAGAATAATTGATCGATCGATTTTATGATTATGCCCTGGTTCATAATTTCGGGGCGAAGTTGATAGAAGAGCAATACCTTTTGCTTTTACAACTCAAGCTTTCTTCCACATGATATTCCAAAGGAAATATTGATAACAGAAGTAACAAGAAAATTAACATAAAATATGAGCTGCGATTGTCCAAAAGTCTTTATGGAAAATCGTCACTATGCTGCCATTTTACGAAATCATGGAAAGTTACCAAAAATCATAAAAAAATTGTACAAAATTGCAAAAATCACAAACTATAAAAAATTGTACAAAATTATAGAAAACGTACGGAATTATATCAAATTACATAAACCCATACAAATGAAACATTATGCAAATGATGAAAAATCGTTCAAAAATAAAATAATATGATTTATTTCGCCGCCAACGCACACGAAACTCGCACTCTTTGCCGCATGGAGACTAAGTCACATCTGATCTAAATGAATTACCGAATAAATTACGAAAAGTCGTTCGTTGACAAAGGATTGAGAAGGCGAAGAGACAAGAGAGCGAGAGAGAGAGAGAGAGAGAGAGAGAGAGAGAGAGAGAGAGAGAGAGAGAGAGAGAGAATGATTGATTAATCGATTGATTTCATTACTACGCTCTAATTCACAACTTTAAGGCAGAATTATACAAAAGTGGGCTCAATTCTAAAAGTAGGCAAATTGATACCAGAAATAACAATAAAATAAAAATTAAATATGAACCATTATTAGCCAAACGTCATTATGAAAAATCATCTCACCTCAGTTTTACAAAATCATATAAATTTAACATTATGCAAATCATAAAAATCGTTAAAAATAGAATAATATTATTTATTCGCCTTTAATGCACACGAAGCTAGTACTCTTTGATGCATGGAGACTAAGTAATATGTGCTCTTAATAAATGAGCAAAAAGTCATTCCTTGAAAACGGATCGAGAAGGCGAAAAGACACTAGAGATAGTGAGAGAGAGACTACATACATACATACACACAAACATACACACACACACACACACACACACACACACACACACACACACACACACAATACTTTAAGGGAGAGACAAGCGTACACGCGTAATTACCACGTGGCCCGACGCCACGAACTGACGCCCTCGAATCAGAGATTCTCTCCTCTTTGCATGTGGAGAAATGCTCCCGTACGAAATTCTACAACCGTGGGCGTACCATTAATATTGCACGCGTAACATAAGGACAGAGAGCGGGAGAGAGAGAGGGAAAGATCAAAGCAAAAGAGCGAGGCTTACAATAATTTCTTCTACGCAATGGGTTCACAAGACACACACACACACACACAGACACATTTACATTTATACATTTATATGTATGTATGTATGGGTGTGTATATATATATATATATATATATATATATATATATATATATATATATATATGCACGTATATATACATTTATACATATATATGTATATGTATATATATATACACACACACACACACACACACACACACACACACACACACACACACATATATATGTATAAATGTATATATACGTACATGTATTCGTATGTGTAACGCGTGGGCCACTTGGCGACTCGCTAACACGATTTTCGCGTGACCACCAGAACCGCCGCTTACTCTCGCACTCGATATCAAAAAGGCGTGTCTCTAGTTTCCCGTCCAGGTAACACAGAGCGCGCGGGGAATCGTGTCCGCGACTCCTTTACGGTCATTCCTCGAACCCATACCTTATATATCTCACAGCTGAGCGGGGCTCTTTGAGTTTCGATTTTAGTATAATTATTTGCGAGAGTATCTAAACTCGATGTTTTACACGCTGCAGTTTCATCCTTATCTGTATGTGTGTATATATATATATATATATATATATATATATATATATATATATATATATATACACGCACACGCACAAAGGCCATTGCAAAGTCTTAAGGGTGTGATAAGTCACCTAGTTAGGAAAATATCTAGCCTAGGTTACCTTAGTTCAAAGTCTAAGGATTTCGAGTGATCATGGTAAGTATGATTTTTTGAAAATTTCCCAAAATTAGGTACTAACTCGTTTATAATGTTCCAACAGAGAATAAGTGGTAACTAAAAACTCATTTGCGTCTTAGCTTAATGTGTATTCAATCGATAAACACCAATACGAACATCTGTATCCACACAACTAAATGGGACGTGTTGAATAATTAAAAACTTGTCAAAAAATGAAAAAAACCTCTTATATTAATGCTATAAAAAAATAGCATGAACATAAAATGTAAATGAGTTAGTACCTAATTTTGGTAAATTTTCCAAAAATCATACTTACCATGACTCGAAATCCTTAGACTTTGAACTAAGGTAACCTTGGTTAGATATGTTTCTAACGAGGTGACCTATCACCCCCTTAAGGCCTTGCATCGACCTTCTTAACACCCTGTATACATATATATATGCTGAAAGGATATTACGAGGATGAATGTCGAATGTCTTAAGCATCATTTTTTCCCATAAGTATAAATATGTACATTGGGGTGGGGGTAGATTGATAGAATGTAGGGATTTTTTATTCTTTGGTTAGGAATGTCGGGCTCGCGCTTGAAATTGGATCCTTCTCGCAGCCATATTACGCCATGGCTTCCGTGTCGCCGTGTGTAGTAAACGAAGATAATATCGCACACCTTGTGAGATCGGTAAGCTATACCGGATAATTCGATATGACGCCGGTGCGACTCTCGAGCGATTGCCATTCTTGTTTCGACGTTGTTTTTTCTTTTTTTTTCGTTGTTACTGCCTCTTTCCTTTTTGCCGTTTATATTTCAAGCTTATAAAGTTTCATGCGAACGATCGTCGGATCATTGTTACACGGACGTGTAGACTGATGCGAAAAAGAAAATGTTACGCGATATATCGCTGGTGAAAATAAGAAGGCTGAACAGTTGTCGGCGCAAGGATGTTTGTACACCGAGGGACATAAATCACTTGGATCAACGGAATTGTTGGTTCCTTTTTTTGACATTTTTTATGAGCAATTTTATGGCATTCCCTAATGAGAGATCAAGTCGGCCGAAGATGTTTTTTTTAAATTTTAGTTATGATATATATAAGTCGGGTTTTTGTATCTTTGGGTATTGAAGTGATACGAAAAATCGGAATGATTTCAAGCCGTAGTTACGACACAGGTGCAAATTTGCTCCACCTAAAATGTCTTGTTTGTGGCTTTCTGTATTTTTTTTTTAATTTTTACGTATTTTCACCAAATAAGTAGTATATTTTATATTCAAGACCATCGTAATTGGATTCCTGGGAAATGTTTACCCCAAGAAACACTGGTTATCGAATACTTTTGGATTATTTATATGAAAGTAATAGTAATTTGAAAATGCGAAATCCCAAATCTCACTCGTGCGGTGATGTATGTATTCTCAATCGATTTGTGGTAACTGAGGGTTAACGGGTTAAACTTAGTTCGTGGCCGGAAAAAATAAGAATTTTCGTGATTTTTTTCTGGAAAAACGTCTGCAGGTTTTTAAACTCTTTTATTTTTTATATTAAATAATGTTTTGAAGACTTCATGATTTAACTATGCTTTGAACATGCTTTTAAGCATCTCTAAAAAATGTTGTAGTGAAAAATATTTATAAATATGGTAGATACAATGGTTTGTGCAGACCGCTATTTAAAAAACTTCCTTGGCGGCCACCAGTGCTGCTTGGAAACAAATCATTCGAAATAAATAAAAAAAAAACAAACGCATTTTGTTTCCGCATGAAATTTTCTAGTGCTTGGACGAACGATTTAATAAATTATTAATTTTTGAAAATATGGCCGTAATCCAAAGTAAAAGCATCAAATTTTTATGAAAAAAAATTACTTTTGTTGATAAAAAAACTATGCATCGAAAAAGAATATTATGGCTTTTTGATCCGTAAAAGAAGCTTGTAAAATTGTAAGTTGATCGGTGCCGTGATGTTCAACATATCGTGGTCAAAGATCTTGAAAAAGCAATTTTTGCGGAAAACGCTTTTAAATGTCGCGGTTTCGCGAAAGTTACCTATAAACGATCATAAATCCCTCAATTTGAAACGGATCGATTTTAAGTTTTCAGAGAATATTTTCGAAATGTTATATTTTGAGAATCCGTCCAATACCAAAAATTGAAATCTTAATAAAATATTAATTTTTGAAAAAATGGCTACGATCCAAAGTAAAAGTATTGATTTTCGATGAAAAAGAAATTCTATTTTTGTTGATAAAAATAAACTGCATCGGAAAAGAATATTACTGCTTTTTGATATATAAAAGAAGCTTGCAAAATTCGAAGTTGATCGGTGCAGTGATTTTTGAGATATCGTGGTCAACGATCTTGAAAAAGCAATTTTTGCGAAAAACGCTTTCAAAGGTCGCGGGTTCGCGAAACCTATCTTAACTTCCCCAATTTGAAACGAATCGATTTGAAGTTTTCAGACAATAATTTTGAAATATTATATTTTGAGAATCCGTCGAAAACCAAAAATGGAAATTTTCAAAAAAATATCAACCAGTTGTAAGCCCTTAATGTGGAGGCTTAGCCACCGTAGCGAGCGATCGTGACGAGAGAGGGTGGTTTTTAAAACGGTGCTCTTTTTTCCGTTTTTTCGAAGCTCTCTCAAGCTCTCTCTCTCTCTCACTTTGTCGTCACCCTGCAAAAGGTGACGAGTCGTGGTAACACAATACGCAGGGGTCAGATTCTGGTCCACAGGGGCCACCGCCCTTTCGCCTATGTTCACCCCATCCTGTCCTGCGCACCCCCCGCGTATACGGTGCCGGGGGGAGGGGGGGGTCGAATGCTGAGTGGTGGGGCGTTGTTGCGCGCATGCAGCCCTGAATGCGGCATCATTCGCACACCCTCTGCTCGGCCGCACTTCCCTTCGCACTCTCGCGCGCCCGTCCTTTGCGCGTTAGCTCTTTGCTGCCTCCAGGCGCGTATACTGCGCCACATAAATAAGCCACGTCGTGTAAAACACGAGGACCCTTGCCCCCCCCCCTTGAATAAAACTCATGTCGGCTACTCGAAAAACACGGGACTCGAAAGAATCCGGGGAGTCCTTGGGATGAACATTCATGTAAGATCGTTATAGTTGCATCGTTATGGCAATTTGTTTAGTGAGCAATTTGTGGCGAATTGGGCATGAAGAGTTGGAGTGAGAATCGTCTGGATCTTCGGCGACAGAAAAGTCCATGGTGGTTGGGTGAAAATACCAGGCAAGGTGAAAACTAGACGGTTGATGGCGCGATGCTAATATGCTGATGTCATGACTACCCTCCCAATGAAGGATAGTTCCGCTAATCCCAATTCGCCATACTTTATCCGTCGTCCCTTTGCGTGCCCTTTGTAACCCTTTTTATCTTCGTCCCTTCACTATTTCCGCTTCCTAGCGGCTGTAGGGAACGTCAGAAGGGCACAGGGAAACTGTAGAAAACCCGTGCTCATGCCGGCCATCTTTTGACCAAGTCTCAGTCACCTTGCTTGCAAACGCCGTTGACATTATCGGCACTCGACGCTCTCGAGGTCCTCCCAAAAACAAAACTCATTCCATCACTCCCTTAGCTGTGCAGGGTTTCACTCCATTTATCGCACACCCCACAATACAAATGTCCGCAAAAACGTCGTGATTTTTGCTCGCACTATTTTCGCGCCCGTAGCGCGCTCATCGACCAATGACAACCAGAGGAACGATTGTAGTGGAGTTTACAGGACCAGTGCTCGTAGATTGTTCCGGGGAACTGTGCTGCCATACCAACGAGGCACTCTCTTTCTCACAGCCGGGAACGAAATAAAGCAATATAAGCGAATAAAATCGCAGTGCTGGTAAGACACAATGGGAAGAGCTATGACAAGTGGCTGGAAAGCAGAGGAAATGCATGTATATCTATCAGTGTGTGTATATGTGTACAGAAGGAACAGAAGCGAGAAACAGAAAAGGGATGCAGAGAAAACTCACCGGCCCATCTCCGCATCTCGTAAAACCAATGCTAGCGCTTTGGGGGAGAAAGTTTTATATTTTCCATTTTTACGATCTACGAGCGAAAAAGAGAGAGAGAGAAATGTAGAGACAGAAAGGCAGAATTCACTACACACAAGTGCAAATACCCACACGCAGATGCCAGCGAAAACAGTGCGGATTGCTGTTCAGCTGGCAATTTCACCAGAGACCGCGAGAATATACACGTGTGTCGAAATACGTGACGCGCGATATATCACCTCGCTTCTATCGTGCCGCACACTCCTTCGTGGGTGTTCCGCAGAGTGTATCCGCAGAAACGGATGTAGCGATGCTGCGGCGTTCGCCACATGACGAAAACACCAGGGGGTTGTTTTTCCACGAGGACAACTCGTCGGGAGGGACGTCGGTTGGACATGGAAAAAAGAACAGCCGGAAGGTAGATTAAGCTGCTGGCGTTAACGCATCCAGTTGGTTATGAAACCGTACTTGTGCGGCCATTGAGCTAATGGGACAATTGACGAAGGACGTGGTAGCACATGTCGTTGGTAGATGATGGGTGCGAATGATGGTTTGATCGAAAATTGATGGAATGATGGATGACTCTTAGTATTATATTTCTAGAGTTGCATATCCAACATCGTTTTTTGCAGATTTCCATTTTATATACCAGTAATGAGGGTCTTCAAAGCCGTTTGCCTGATTTATTGATAGGATGACAACCACATGATGTGCTATGTAGCCTAAATCTGCCGGAAAGAGTTGGGAAATCAAAAGTACATCAGTGACTCGAATATCATGAAGGACTATGGTAAATCTTAACAGCCTGAAGACACTACCTAGAATAATAGACCAGGCAAAAGTGCCATCAAGTGGTACATTTGCGTTTTGCGGAAAATGATAACGAGACAAATCACCGATCACTTTGACTTTGTTGGACACATGAGTAAAAATACAAATACTGCTATTCATGTTGACCCCAGCGGTCGCCTAACTCACGGCTAATTATTGCAGACTGGTGAAATGGCTCGACGGAAATTCTGTTGATCACAGCCGGCTAGGATGGTCTCGTGTATACAATGTGGTACACGTTTGACACGCGAGAAACCCTCGCATGAGCTCTTTCGTGTTATCAATTCAATGCGGTGGATTGAAGGTACGCGAAATTGCGATACCATGAGGCGCACCGCGTCTGACTTGCCGGCTCCTCATTGCCAATATAATGCTGTTGCATCTCTCGACATCCGGTCGTGTTACGCGAGATTGACGTGCCGCCCCAAGTCACGCAACGATTCGAGCGATTCATTTTTTTTGTACCACATTGTATCATACTGGTTACGAGTGTCCGTTACATCTTGATGACTTGCAGCGCGCGCGTCCATCACGACACACATAATGATATCTTCATTTCGATGGCGCACGGTGTTGAAGTGTCTCAGAGCAACCTCATCGGGATCTGGTGTGTTCGATTAGATGGAACTGTTGATTGATTGCTTTGATTACGATAATCTGCGAGGGATCGTGTCTGATAAGTGTTGCTTTGACTGTTTTCTTGATGCTTGGGCATGACTGATAATATCCCCTTGAGAGTTTTCTTGATTCTTGGGTATGTCTGATGAGGTTATCCTTGAGTGTTGTCTTCATTCGTGGGTATATCTGATGAGTGCTATCTTGATTGTTTACCTGTCCCTGGGTAGGCCTGATAGGAGTTTTCTTGATTCTTGGGTATGTCTGACAACTGTTATCTTGATTCTTGGGTATGTCCGACAACTGTTTTCTTGATTCTTGGGTATGTCTGATAAGTGTGATCTTGATTCTTAGCTATGCCTGATAAGTGCTTTTTTCATGATTCTTGGGCATAACTGATAACGTTCCATTGAGTGTTATCTTGATTCTTGGGTATGTCTGATGAGGTTATCCTTGAGTGTTTTTTGCATTCGTGGGTATGTCTGATGAGTGCTATCTTGACTGTTTTCCTGATCCCTGGGTATGCCGGATAGGAGTTTCCTTGATTCTTGGGTATGTCTGATAACTGTTTACTTGATTCTTGGGTATGTCTGATCACTGTTCACTTGATTCTTGGGTATGTCTGATCACTGTTTACTTGATTCTTGGGTATGTCTGACTAGGTTATCCTTGAGCGTTTTTTGCATTCGTGGGTATGTCTGATGAGTGCTATCTTGACTGGTTTTCTGATCCCTGGGTATACCTGATCGGAGTTTCCTTGATTCTTGGGTATGTCTGATAACTGTTTACTTGATTCTTGGGTATTTCTGATAAGTGTGATCTTGATTCTCAGCTACGCCTGACAAGTGCGTTTTTTTATTCTTGGCCATGTCTGACGCCGTGTTTTTCTTGATTCTTGGGTATGTCTGACAACTATTCACTCGATTCTTGGGTATGTCTGACAACTGTTTTCTTGATTCTTGGGTATGTCTGACAACTGTTTCCTTGATTCTTGGGTATGTCCGATAAGTGTGATCTTGATTCTTAGCTATGCCCTATAAGTGCGTTTTCGATTCTTGGCCATGTCTGACGCCGTGTTTTTCTTGATTCTCAACTACCAGATTTTGTTTTGATTCTTCGTTTCGCCTGACAAGTCTTCTCTCGGCTCCTGTCTTGATTCTTGGCTGTACGTGATGTTCTTTCGAGTTGTTTCTTGATTCATCCGTGTCAGTTTTATCCAAGCAAGATTCTCACAATACCGTTATACATGTATCTGCGTTTGAACGAGGTTTGCCTTGGTGAAGGACGCAAAGAGCAAAAGTTGTCCAGAGTACATATGACCATTCGTCCGGGGCTCGTAGGGCAGCTTGGAAAGAAACGAGGGCCGGCGGGTTTGGTGAAGTGAAACGTACAGAACTAAAGACAGAGGTAGATGGCGCGAGAGGAAGAAGGACCAAGTCAAATAAATATATATATATATATATATATATATATATATATGCGTGTGTATATAGCATAGAAGATGCGAAGAACGTTCTCGAGTTACTTCGCCCGCCGGTAGCCGATGAAAAACTCTCGGAGAAAAAGTTCCACCAGCTAACGTCTTGGAAGTGTCTTAAAAGGAGAACTCCTCCGTTCTCGGCTTGTTCGAAAGCTGCCTCGACTCGTATATACGAGTTTCTACGTGTATAAGCTCGACGTCAGCCGGGACTTTCCTCTAAGTGTATCACATAGTAAATTTAGTTTTCCGACCTCCGTACGTTCGTTCGCCCTTACCATCCCTATCTCTCATACCATTTTACGTGGCACTGGCGCAGCACACGTACACACACACATACATATGTCTACATAAAGTGGACGTTTTCGCCTACACAGAGTTTAGTAGACTCTCCCCTCTCCCTCCCTATGAGGCATCCCTCTTTTTGCCACAGGGATCGCACACTTTTCCACTTCTTTCGTTCCTCCGCATGGATTCATTGCCATGGACGTCTCCCTTTTATCTCCAGCGGTTTATAGGATTCTCCAGCGTAGTATATGATGTATCCATCCTTACGTGCACATACGTATATGCATATACATGTACACACGTATGGTATATATTCTGTCAAGCGAGCCGCTAAGCGTCGCTTCACCATCTTTTTTCCCTTTACCCCCAGCGCGATATTCAGGACATTGCGCGCAATTTCTTCTCTCTCTCTCTTCGGCTACTGCAAATGCAGCAAAAGCATTTCCCCCGACGCCGAAAGTCGCCTTCGTTCCTCATCACCGTTTCACCCATTCGCTGTTTTATTTCCTAACAGATACATACAACATATCTGTATGTAGGTGTGTGTGTGTGTGTTGTGGATGCGTGTGAGTTTCTCTCCTGAGGGATCACGTCGCGAGACGCTTGTGCTCGCGGCCATTTTGTTGCAAGATGACAAGAAGGGGGAGAGTAGGCAGTTGTCTATACATGTATGATATATTGGAGGACGAGGAACGAGAGAGCTACAAGGCCGAATCGTTCAAGCGAATCTGGCCGATCAAACGGGGGCTAAGAGCCGCGCTTTCGACCGAGTTAACTCAATCCCACGAGCTCCATTCGCTCACCCTCTCGACGTCCACCTACGCGCTGCACACTCGCGCACGTGTACACGCAAAGCTATTACCAGGAATCCCTATATCGATGCATGTGGACGACGGCCTTGGTATAGGAGATATCGACTGCTGGCGAACGAAGAGACCCACTCTGCAGGATTCCACGAGCTGGAATCCTGCAGAGGTTGCACCTTGGGCCCTTTTGTTCGAGGAGTCTCCGTTTAGCTGTACATCCACCCTGATGTGATCCTGGGAGCATCCTGGGGTCTATGAAGACAGCCCAGAGGCAGCTTTCCAATCGATAAGTTGACGACGGCGGATCTTGGATACTTTTAGGCCTAGAGCCTAACCAACTCTTTGGCAATCCTAATGGCGATCTTCCCTCGGGGTAATCACGTGTCGCAGCCTTTTAGGGTAGCCACCCGTACTCCGTGACCCAAAGAGCCTCTTTTTGGACAATCAGGGAACATCCTCCCAGTTGGCGATACTGATATTCCGGAAACACCTACGGTTGTTGCTCGTGTTGGGCTTGATCTACCAATCGGGTCGACATACCCCATCGGAACGCCATTGGCTCTTGATACTCCGGAATGGATCATCAGTGGGATGAAGGCAGTTTTTGGATATCCGAAGTTCCTGTTGAACGGGCAATTCTGCAGTCGATACATCGAACTCGCTTGCTTTTCGGCTACGAAATGCCACCCTTAGAGAATCCAGCTTTTCTTTCCATCCGACGGAACAGCGGCGAGTCGCGGCAGGAGGGGGGCACGGCAGGGATAATTTGCGGCCGCGTCTGCGTCCTGTTTCAGTCGTACAGCAGCCAATCGCGTCTCACGGGGGTACGCGCGGGGGCGCGACCGAGGAACAAAAGAATCGCGAATGCGGAGAGAGTTCCGGCCGAGCATCGGCGAGGCTGCTATATGTATTTGGGCACACACAGACATACACAGATACATGCTGAAACAAAAACTCCATTTCCTTCGACGAGCTCGGGCCATCGATTCGTAAAACTGAACGCTCGGTTATGTCCTTCAGAGATTTATATATATATATATATATATATATATATATATAAATCCTGTAAAGCTTAAGATTTGTTCATGGCGATGTAAAAATATTTTATGGAGATTCAATAAATACTGCATTAGAGTTTTTTAAATATATATATTTTTGTTCATTCTTTAGGGCCTTAGGCCACTCTAGAGGCCGAAAAATAGGCTTTTTGGGGATTTTTTTTAGAAAAACTAAAAAATAAATCGAGATTACAAAAAAGGGTGTTTATCATACATACCAGTGACTGTACACAACAATTTTTTTGATTAATTTCATAATGGCGGTTGTGCAGCGTTTTTGCGATGACGTCTCTGTTTTTCCAGGGCCCAAAGCCGAACAAAGAGCTCCTGTAATTTTTTAATTATAATGAGCCAATGAATTTTTTTTTCGATTATATATAATAACTGCTATAGAAGTACGTAGGATTTTTGGATATATTGATTTTTGGCCAAATGGCGCATTTCTAAAGTGGAAAGTGAAAAATTTGCCTAAACAATTGTCAGATAATTGTTGATAACAAATGAACTGTGCAATATAAAAAAAATCCTACGTACTTCTATAGACAATGTATTTTTAAAGATATATTCAACATTTCAAGTGCATCGGTTGAAAATTGTCTGAGTTATGTTTCCGGCCAACTTAAAAAATGCAGTTTCGAGATAAACGCGTTTGAAGTTTTGAGTAGTGAGCTGCGGACCAGGCGGCCGTGTACTAATATTCGAAAACCGAGTAATTAGAGATTTTGCCCTGCCATAAGCTTTTGGGACATGACTTTTGAGGTCCTAGGGAACCATTAAAATCGATTTTTCGAAAATTCTAGAGTGGCCTAACCCCTTGATCGATATTCTCTGCGATGGGGGTGCAGATCTTCGTTTGGAAAGAGTCAATAATTTATTGCCTACAATCGAATATTTGTATCGATTTTTTTTTAAATCGACCTGCAATTAAATCTTTGTTCGTGTCATTAATCGATCCTGTTTTCTGGATTTCCCCGTTTTCTTTCTACCTCAGGCGGGAAGGAAGATGACTCGAAAGAATCGTCGTTGGTGTCGCTGAGTTCGCCACAGAGCAAGAAGCAGCGAAAAGCCCGAACCGCCTTCACGGATCAACAGCTGCAGACGCTGGAGAAAAGCTTCGAGAAGCAAAAATATCTGAGCGTACAGGACAGAATGGAACTCGCGGGGAATCTTCACTTGACCGACACGCAAGTCAAAACGTGGTACCAAAATCGAAGGTACGTTGGGTTTTTATTTATTTTTTCCGATGTGTTACGATGAATTTGAGATGGAACGACGTTCATGAGTTGCAAGGTCAGGGGGAAGGAAGACGATTTTTTTAAAGTGCACGATCAAGCTAAAAAATCCATACGGTTTTTTCAAGTTCCACGATCGATGGAGACAAATCCTAGGAAAAAATATCAAGCCGATTGATCCAATCGAGACATCAATTTTTTTAATCGTACAATCAACTAAAACGGACTGACAAAAATATTTCAAGCCGTGCGATCAACCCAAAGAAACCCAAATAAATCTTCCAAATTTCACAATCACCCGTGAGAAATCCAAGAAAAAATTTCGACCTGTACGATTGATCCAATCAAGACGACACAAATTTTAAAAATAATATGATTAACTCAACACAACCCCATAAATATGTCAAGTAGTTTTATGAATTCGACGGAACCCAAAGGATTTTTTAGGTTTCACCATTGACCGAGACAAATCAACGAAATAACTTCAAGCTGTACCAAGATCCAAAAAGACACATTTTTAAATCATACCATCAACTCAAACGAACTCAAACAAATATTTCAAGCCGTACGATCAATCCAAAAAAAACCCAAACAAATCTTCCAATTTTCACAATCATCCGTAACAAATCCAAGAAAAAAAATCAACTTGTCCAATTGATCCAATCAAGTCGATTTGTCAAAAATTGTCTCAACCCACCCAAAGCCAAAGAAGCCTTCCAATTCCCACAATCAACTCGAGCAATCGCAAATAAATGATAAGTTATGAGTCATCAGAAGATCATTTCCAAAATGCAAACCCAAAACCCACTTTGCATTCAGTCTCGCTAGATCTTCGATTTTACAACTTGATTGACAATTGCCAGCGTCAATTCGACAGCCGTAGGCTCCGAGGTGAAGCGCAACCGAAGCGTTGCCCAATAAGTGCTCGAGCTCGTACAATCGTCGAGGTAATTAATGATTTCCTGTTTCGCGGCTAAAAGAAAAGTCGGCTGGTAACGATCGACGAAGCTCTCTCGCTGATGCCAAACGCTCGTCTAAGCACGACGCGGAGTCAATTTATGAGTAGCAATTTGCCGGGGCTGCCAATGGGAGGATCGTTCCACACCGTGAATACGACAAAAGCTCTCGAAAACACGCTGCACAGCCGTATCGTATGAATGAGGCGCCGCTGCCGCGGTAAGCGTGTCCGAAGCGATTTTACCTCTTTTGTCGAGCGGTTTGTCCGTGGCGAATTCGTGAATGGAAATCGCGGCGTTCGGCCAAAGGCTTCTCGTTTAAAAGGTTAAACGACGAGATCCTTCGTCAAGCGCCTTAAAGATTTCCCTTCTCTTCTTTTCTCACTCAATACACGGTTGTAAAATACATCGACAGTCTGTGGATACACGCTAAATACCGATACCTCACGCTCGTCACGCTACTTCTCGCTTCTTTACCTACTACCTTTTTCTTTGCCTAAAAATAAATGACCTGCAAAAAGAGAATCGCAAAAGCCCGAATGGGCCTCGAAGGAACATTCCATTTCGATCGCGTTTTTTTTATCTGAATGGAATATATTTCCAGCAGCTTAATTGTTTTATCAGGCTTTAAGATACGATTGCGAGAAAATTATCGAACTATTAGGAAAAGTTTCACTTATAACCTCAAAAAGGTCCGGCGGCCCGAAAAAAACAGGAAATTGCAGGTCTTCTGAAGTTTTCCCGGCCCCCTCTATTATTATTATTATTATTATTATTATTATTATTATCATTGTATTGTAATCTCCCGAAAAAACTCCAAGAAAACTATCGGAGAAAAAATGCGGTGCGCTTCTGAGCTGGGATTCGAACCCGGGACCTTTTGATTGCCGGTCGACTGTCCTGACCACTGAGCTACGCCAGCCCGCTTACCTCACCTTTCTCGGATAGTCTCGATATTCGTAACACAGACGCGGGGATTGTTTGAGGGATGGAAGGGAGAGAGGTACTACAGGCCGTCCTGGCTTCAGGGGCGGGAGGGGGGCTAGCTCAATGAGACTCTTATCTCAGGGAGGAGATTCTTTTCCACGGCTATTAAGGCGTTAACCCCACTTGTAGCGCAAAAAAGGCCTTTTTTATGAATTTTTTTAAAGAAAACTACAAAACTTTTTTAATCGATCAATATACCATCTTAAAGAACACATCTTGAAGTACTTTCAGTAGTTTTTTTTATTGAAAAATATTACATTGTTTAGTGGCAAATGGCCGTCAATGAAATAATGTTTTTATATACACGGTTTGCGGTGACCAACATTGCGGCGAAGTGGATCATCTGAAAAAAAAAAATGCGGATGGATTTAGTCAAATATAAGTATAAACTAGTCTTTAATCGAAGGATTTTAAAAAATATTCATTTTTCACAAAATGGCGGACAGTCAAAGTTAATGGTTCGATTTTAACGAAAAAAACGGCCGTTTTTTGGCTATAAAACGGCCATTTTTTTCGAAAAAAAAAAAATCGAACGATTAAAGACTACATTTTTATGTATTAAATAAGCCTGCAAAATTTCAAGAAGATCGGTTCATCAGTGTTCGAGTAATCTTGGTCACCGACTTCAGAAATGCCATTTTGAGAAAAACGCGTTTAAAGTTTCAATTTCCGATCGTTTACACAACGGATTCTTCTCTTTCAACGCTCATATATCAGTCAATTTTGTTCGGATCGACTTGAAATTTTCAGGACATATTCTCAGATACTTATACTTCAAAAAAATGCAATAAAAAAAATCGATTTTTTCAAAATCGCAAGTGGGGGTCACCCCTATAAATATACGATACATCGACAATTTGTGGATACACGCTAAATACCTCACGCTCGTCACGCTACGTTTCTTTACCAAAAAATTGGCCTCCAAAAAGAGAAACACAAAAGCCCGAAAGGGCCTCGAAGGAACATTCCACTTCAATCGCTATTGTTTTATCTGAATGGAATATATCCCCAGCAGCTTGTTGTTTTTTTTTTCATCAGGCTTTCAGATACGATAAACATTTATTGCGAGAAAATTATCGAACGATTAGGAAAAATTTCACTTATCTGTCAGATCCCGATTAAAATGGTAACCACCGCAAGCTGTCAATTTTCAATCCGGACCATTTTTTTGTCCCCTTTGAGGGAAAAAACTCCGGCAGCCTGAAAATACAGTAAATTGCGGGTCTTTAGAAGTTTCACCGGTACCGTCTATCATAACATCCACCCCCAACGTGAGAACAGTTGAAGCGAATCCGCGTCCTAACTGCCGAGCTAATCGCGTATCGAGAAAATAAGAAAAGAAAGAGGGCCTATCCCGAGAGGAGGGCAGAACGGTGCGAAGGGATTTATTATTTGTCGGTAGATGTGGGCGCACGCATCTCTTCGGCGCCACGTGGTGACTCGGTGAAAAATTTCAACGATCGCGAGACCATCGGCTCGGCCGATAAAGGAAGCCGCTCGCCAATCGGCCCTCATCAATGCCCAAAGGCCTCCACTGTTTTCCAAACTCAAGCCACAGCTGACTCGCCTACAATCTTTTTTTTCTTTTCCATTTTTTGTTTTGTTCCGTTGCGTCCTCTCGCCTCATTAGACGCCGATTACGCGATGATCGGATGATCGGTCTACCGATTTTTCGTCATAGCGAGAGCCTGCTCGTTGCCTCGATCCACCACGTGTAGGTCTACGAAATACAAGTACGAAATTAAGAGTATTTTTCTTCTCTCGGTCTTCTCGCTCTCCCAATCACGCACCGACTCGAGTTAACGAAGTCATGGGAGTGCACGGTCCCTAATTAGGAGCTTGGGCTCGAGGATCGTCCCCACAGTAGGCCCACGTAGTCAACGCTGTCAAACCTCAATGGCTTCAAATTGGATTTAAATCTTCATCTTTGGATAAACAGAAACATATCTATATAGAGGACATTGCAAGGACCATCCTGTCGCCAAAGACAACGACGTGTTTAAGGGGCCATATCCATCTAGAAGTCCGAAAAAAACTGCCAAATTCCATTTTTTTTCTGGACAACGGTTGGTGAAAAAGAAACGCATTTTTTTAACCCAAAGTTACATCTATTTTAACACAAAGGAACATATATTTTAACACAAAGGTACATATATTTTTGAAAATCACCAATAAATACAGAAAGAAAACAAAAACATGGCAGCAGATGAAATTTCGTTCGCGTTGTTTGGCGGTGGACACTCTCCAGCTTAAACGGTCCATTCGAAATCTACAATCCAAACGGTTTATTCAAGTTAACAATAAATACGAGTCGTTGACGATCGTCGATTTTTTAAATCATTTTTTTTTAACAGCGTGGCGATGAATTAAAACTCGAGCTACAAAATCTATTTAAAAAATCGTCATTTGCACGTAACTATTGGAAAATGAAGATCGATTTCTAAAAAGTGAGATCGTCAACGACCTTTAAATGATACTCGCCGTATCTACTGTAAATTTGGAAAGAATTCATCAAGCGGTTCTCGAGACATCATGTCCACCGACTTTGAAAGCAGTGTTTGAGAAAAACGCGTTCGAAGTTTGAAGTATGGAGCTGCTACTGCTTGCCCGTCCGACTTTTAGGGACTGTAGATCATTCAGTTTTAGGAATATTTCAATGAAATTTTCAGGGAACATAGCTAAAAGGCTTCCTAATAAAAATATGTTTGGACAATGCAATTTTTCCACCTAGGTAGATGTAGCCCGTTGAAAAAAATGCAACAGTCCTGAAAGCAGTTCATCACAGGAAACAGCATCGTTCAGAAGAGCCTTCCTGCTTTCCGTCATTTATTTGCAATAACGCTGTCAAAGAGCCCAGACACCAAGTGGCACTATCCAGGCAGTTGAAACGCCAATGAGAATATAAAGCATCGTTCGATGGATGCCCGTCGGAAGTCATTGAATTAGGACCCAGGTGAAGCCAGTCCAACAAGACCCTATCGACGTTGGCATTTATTTCATTGATGTCGGGATCAGAATTCTGCAGACCCTGAAAGTTAAAAATTCTGGAAGTTCCCACTAAATAACCTCGTCGTTTCGGTATGGTGACTCGCGGATTTTCTTCCTGGCGCCGCACGGCTAGAACCCGAGGCGCCTCCTCTCGTCCACGTAGTCTTTTTCTTCTCACGTTTCCAGAGTGCACGTTAGCTACGATCCGCGTATCATGTGGCGAATGAAAATCGTTCTGGACTGCTGGTAAAGACGGCGGGCCTGAGGGGGGAGGGTTGGAGGGATGAGAGTTTCTACGATTGAGACATCGCGGGTAAAAAGTTTAATTTCAACGTGATTGACATCGACGGATCTACCTAAGGAGTGCCGTTCACTTTGACCGAGTTGTTGGAAGAAGTGCTACGTCTTTATGGCGGCCAACGATCACAAATGGCTGTACATTAAGGTAACATGGGATAATTGAGTTTGTCACCTATCGTCGGAGAGACACACGAAAGGCAGGGGGGAGCGAGGAAATGGGAGATAGCTGGTTCGTCGCTTCGGGTAGAATTAAGAGCGTGATGAGGGCTTTCAAGTCCTCCGAGCATTAGTACTCGTGTATACACAGTTATAGGATAATGATTCGGGTTCCCACGGGAGAGACGGAGAGAGAAAAGAGAGAGCAAGAGAGAGAGAGAGAGAGAGAGAGAGAGAGAGAGGAAGAGAGTGCCACAATCGCGAATTGACCTGTCATCATCCATTTCTTGTACAAGTACTTGATTAGGTACACACGTTTCCGATGGTCATTCTCAACTAAATTCCATAAGTACCACGTCGCTTCGAATTGTCCCCAAATTAGCACATGCAAGAACTTTTATGTACATGTGTACAAAGAAGTGTCAGAAAATGGAGACGTCCCAAATATTTTGATAACATTACCAGATGGACGATCTTTACAACTCGGTAAATTGTGCTCTTCCCCTCGCCGGTCTCCTACTCGACGAATCGTTCTTAGACACTTATCGACTAATCACAGACCACCGGGACCATACAGACGCAGTCCGAAGTTCTCAGATAGCGTGACAGGTCTGCGCCAAAGGCAGTTGCGTACTCTCGCACCCTTGACGTGTACCTGTGGGCGTGTACACCCACATGTGCACAGACACAGTTTTGTCGGTGGAAAAATCTGCGACGATGACCACTGCCTAGAAAATTTTAGGAATTCATAATTTTAGGAATTTATTACATTTTCGGAGTTTCAAGAATTCATTTCAGATATTAGTAATTAGTTTCCTAATTTTAGGAATTATTTTCATAATTTTAGGAATTTATTACACTTTTGGAATTTTAGGAATTCATTTCAGGAATTAGTAATTTATCTCCGGAATTTTGGGAATTAATTTCTTAATTTTAGGAATCTATTTTCGGAATCATTAATTTATTGGGGCAATTTTAACGAGTCTTTTTTTATTTTAGAGATTTATTTCACAAATTGTCCATTCATTTCTGGAGTTTTAGGAATTATTTTCTTAATTTTAGGAATTTATTTCAGAAGTTATTTATACACTTCCGGACTTTTAGGAATTATTTTCTCAACTTTAGAAATTCTTGTCAGGAACTATTAATTCATTTCCCGAATTTCAGGACTTATTTTCTCAATTTCAAGAATCAGGAATAATTCTTTAGGATAAATTAAGAATAAATTGTAACATACGTAAAAGAGATATCTGCACACTTGCCTTTTTCCGTGCATTTTCTGGAGGCGTTGCATCAACCTGAATTATTTATATTAACACTGACGTACACATTCACATTGACACACATGATTTGTATTAATACTCACATAAGTATATCTCAAATGAGTTATCTTATAAATGAGAATAAAAATACTTTTTCTTCAATTAGAAGTATTGACTTTGAATAACGAGGTATGTCAACACTTTTTCGTATGTCTATATCCAAGTGGGTAAAAAAGTCAGTTTGCATCCTCCGCTTTTATATACATATATATCGAACACGAGCATAATTCGGTTACGGATGTTGCACAGAGATCGCTACATCTGCGAACGAAGAAAGATATGATGAAAAACGTCGTTCATAATCGTTCCGGTTCACGAATGATTGCTATAGTCCGTTAACGATCGATACGTTTTGCAATGACGATACAACTGCCAGAGAGTTCAAGTACAAAAAGGGAAGACAAAATATAATAGCGACGACTGTGCGATAAATATTCCACTGAAGTTTCTGCTACTGATAACTTAGCATATATATATATATATATATATATATATATATATATATCTTACACTACGGGCAAATTAATACACTAGAATTACGCGTCGCGTCCCGAGGGCAGGATCCTCTTACACGCATGGACACATCGAGCATCACGTAATGCTCGCGTTTCTTCTTCGCAAAGAAGTTTCCACACACATAGATATGAGCGAAGAAGAGCACACGAGTTCGCCGGTGCTCGGGCAGATCTTTATTTCATACTCTTCTCAGTGGTAAATGTTCGCGGTAACTGTTCACTCGGTTGCATTCGTCCATCAAGATGGTGAACATAAGTGGAAAGAAGAGGAAGAAGACGCGATCGCGAAGGGAGGTAAAAGACCGAAAGCGCATCACGGGAGAGTTACGCGCGAGCGATGCATCATGTATATATTATCGTGCTGCATGTACGAGACCTCTCGACGAAGCTACATGTACAAACTAGAATTACGCTTTTCCTCGACTCGCTCCCCTGCACACTTTTCTCGCGTGTCTCTTTGGTCGTCTTCTTGCTCTTGTTCATCTTCCACGCGATGATCGCTCGGCTCTCGCGCATATTAGTCGGAATGTGAAATTGATGTAGTGCACCATTATCCTATTTCTCTCTCTCTTTCTTGTTGCGTTTCTCTGTTTTTTGTTGCGTTTTCTTCATTTTTCTCGCTTCGCGACGTATCGCTGTCACCCTCCAGCATCTTCCTCCTCTTTCTCTCTCTCTCTCACTCTCCAAGCCCGAAACGACTGGATCCCAGTAGCCAAAAGCGAGATCCATTAGAGAAACGACTCCAAGAAGGAAACGACGATACATATGACAAAATAGACAGCTCTTCATCCACACACGAGAAAATATATATATACAGGGTGGCTAGATCAGTGAAGTGCAAATGAAAAAAACTAGATAGTCTTTAGATCTAGAGAATCTCATTCGGTTAGATTTAGATAGAAAATGTAGATAGAATTAGTTCTAGATAGATCGAAAATTTATATAGAATTAGATCAAAATACAACATCTATATATAATGAGACATAGATAGAAAGAACATCTAGATAGAACTAGATCTAGATAGATAGAAAATCTAGATAAAATTAGATTTCGATAGATAGAAAATGTAGATACAATTGAATCTAGATAGATAGAACATCTAGATAGAAATAGATCTAGATAGATAGAACATCTAGATAGAATTAGATCTAGATAGATAGAACATCTAGATAAAATTGGGTCTAGATAGATAGAACATATAGATAGAATTAGATCTAGATAGATATAACATCTAGATAGAATTCGATTTAGATAGATAGAACGTCTAGATAGAATTAAATCTAGATAGATAGAACATCTAGATAGAATTCGATTTAGATAGATAGAACGTCCAGATAGAATTAGATCTAGATAGATAGAACATCTAGATAGAATTAGATCTAGATAGATAAAACATCTAGTTAGAATTAGATGTAGATAGATATACCATCTAGATAGAATTAGATCTAGATAGATAGAACATTTAGATAGAATTAGATCTAGATAGATAGAACATCTAGATAGAATTCGATCTAGATAGATAGAACATCTAGATGGAATTAGATCTAGATAGATAGAACATCTAGATATAATTAGATCTAGATAGATATAACATCTAGATAGAATTCGATCTAGGTAGATAGAACATCTAGATAAAATTGGATCTAGATAGATAGAACATCTAGATAGAATTAGATCTAGATAGATAGAACATCGAAAAATAATTCAATCTAGATAGATAGAACATCTAGATAGAATTATATCTAGATAGATAGAACATCTAGATAGAATTCGATCTAGATAGATCGGTTAGATTTAAGATGGATCAATTTAGATCTAGATAGAAAATCTAGATAAAATGATATCTAGATAGAATTAGATCTGGATAAAATTAGATCTTGATATAATTAGATCTAGATAGATCGCTAGATCCAGATAGAAAATCTGGATCTATTCGAATCACCTCCACGTACATTCTACTATCTTCTTCAGTACTCGAGAAAACAAAATTTCATTTTCTTTCGAGTTTTCCTGTAGTACACTTTTTATTTTGTTTCTCTTTCGTATATCTACATTCCTCTTACATTACAAGTTTTTAAAAACGATTGGGAGTGATTGAGACCAGAGTAAGTATTTATTTTAATCATCTGAACTTTAGTAACTGATCCTCCAATTTTATTAAACTTTTGATCATAACCTAAGTCATTTACATCAGTGTTCGGTTGTTCATTTAATTATTGCTCAGCAGTGCACTTCACAACAATAAGACCAGTAAAAAAATCGCGACGAAAGTACATACACAAAACAGAAAAATAAAACATAAAAAATTCTTGAAATCTAAAAAAGACCGTAGAACATACATGCTGTTGATTCGGATCGGTGTCGATACTCAGCATTTAGACTTTCTCCTGGACGACACTTTTCGCGCCACCCTGCATATATATATATATATATATATATATATTATACGTACGGGGATTCCTTCCTGAAGATCATATTTCCTGTCGAACCATCGCGTCTACCTTACGTCGCAAAATTCGAGGCTGCATATAAATATATGTATATACATACGCACGCATACACATACCCCGGTTTACATAACGTAGACTATGGGAACAGTTATCTACTGAGTTTCGAAGTCGAATGTTTTTAAAATGACATTTCTCCAGGTCTATATATATATATATATATATATATAAATCACATTGCATATATGGTTCAGCTGCGAATGCGCTTTCCGCACTCCCAGCCAGGAGCGGACACCTCGCGGTGCTCTCAGGAGTAAAGAAGCTCGCGCCCGCGAGCGCGTTATGACATTGCAACCGTGAGAATACGACGATGCACACGGCGTTCGCCAGGCGGAAGAAGGTGCCCGCTTCCCACGCTAGCGCGCGCGTATGCTCTTCTAACTGCGCTATAACGGATCGCCACGCGATGTTCTTCGTAACATGTGTGTGTGTGTGTATGTGTGTGTGTGTGTGTGTGTGTGTGTGTGTCGCGCGAGCAAGGATGTCGACAAAGTTCTCTCTCGATCTCCTCGCGGACGAGACTCGTCTCGTCATTCTTACTCGTCGCAATCGGAAAATTACCGTGGACGAACAACGACTTTGCGCACCTCACTTTCATATATATATATATATATATATATATATATATATATATATATATATATATATATATATCACATGTGTATTATCCTGCTGCCATATTAACTATCCATCCAATTTAAGTGGTGTACACGAGTTATGCGAGCACAACTATTCGTCAAATCGACTGACGAATTTACCGGAGCTCTCGAAGAGAATAAGACCGAGAGCAAGAGAGAAAGAGAGAGAGAAGAAATTGCCCGGAAAAAGCGTAAGCTACTTAATTGAATGAGACGCAGAGCGGAAACGCAGTAAAGAAAAACATATAGATATACGTATATATCGTTGCGTATACGTATGGGTTAATTGATTATTATCGTTGCGTCGCATTTTCTCCTTCTTGTTTTCCCGTTTCTCATCCGTAAATAATCCTAAATAGATGAGTTTCCAGCAAGGGGGTGAGGGGTGCAAGAGGAAAGAGAGGGTGGCAGCACGCTCGTATTATTCGCCATCGGAGAAAATGATTTATGTCCTTTTCCCCGCTCGCGCATAAATAATTCAGGATTGGGTTTTTTTTTCTACGTTTTCGTCGTCTTCTTCCTCGTTATCGACAACCGCACGGAATAAAAGACACACCGTAATAGCGATGTGTTTGTTATTATGGCATTGTGACTTTGTACAATTTATCGTATCTATAGATATATGTAGAGAAATTAATATGTGTATGTGTGTGTGTGTGTGTGTGTGTGTGTGTGTGTGTGTGTGTGTGTGTGTGGTGAATGGACGTGTGTGTTTCGAGGGTGGCACGTCACGGCAGATGTTGAGATGTAGGTGTGTAGATAAGATTGGGTAACGTTGCGCTTATCTTTTATTTATTTATGAGCAATACCAGCTCGGCTGGAACTCGCGTTCGCCAAAGGCACCCTCGTCTCCCTTTGGTAATTTATACATATATATATGGGGGAAGAATCTTTTGAACCCGTTCTATCTGTGTAATTTCGAAGAGCGGTGGGTCTTGGAGAAAACCTCAATATTATTATTGAAACAAAACTTTTCTATGAGTATAAAAAAAATCTTTATATCAAATATATTTGTATACAGGTGATTTTTACAGGATTGGTTGGGGCTCGAAAAACAGGTCGATTTTCAATGTTTTTTTTTTATGGGGACAATATTTGGATGACGAGGTCGGGACTTTACAGGCATTTAGTACGAAGTCTTGCCAGGTTTGAGGATTTTTCGTGGTGGAAAATATTGCTGAACAATAGAGTATTTATTATTTAAACAAAGCGCCGCAGTTGCTGCATGGCTAGTCGTCGTAGGGAAACTAGGGTGCTTTGGAATAGAAAAATATGTACTTTCGGTATGATAATGAAACTTTCGTATGGCCGGATACTTTTGTGAAAATTTGAAAATTACGGAAATGGCGATCTGACTTTAAAAAGTTCGGTTTTCGACCAAGTAGAACAACTTTAATGATTTTTTAACAAACGGATGAACTAAAGAAAAATCACCCGGTCATAGGATAGAAAATGTGATGAAATTCTGTCCAAATTTGAAGTGAATCGGACTCACAGATATTGTGGTAAGACTTGCACCGTTTTATAAACCGAAGTTTCGAGAAAAAGGGAAAAAAAGGACAAATCGCAGCAGTTCGCCGAAGCGAAGTGAGCGATGCGACGGATCATAAAATTTGTCAGACCTCGGAGAATTTTTCGAATTTTTTCCAAATCTACGTTGCAAATTGAAGTTAAGGCCCTAGGCTATAAAAAAATGGAATAAAAACTCGAATATATTGAATTTCAAGCTTGTGCAGTCACCTCAAGACAATTCGGTTCACGTAATGTCGAGTATGGGGACTATTGGCTACTATGAGAACGGTCCGCCAAGTCGGACGTCTCCAAAATTATCTATCCCCATATATATATATATATATATATATATATATATATATATATATATATATATATATATATATATATATATATATATATATTAGACTGATTTAAAAAAAAACATGATTTTTTTTCCTTCGGGATTCTCGTGCTATTGTTGGGCACTAATAAAAGAAAATTTCTCTAAAAAGATGGGCGCGGTCACTCAATTTTTAGAGGTGGCTATCTCGACTTTTTTGTATTTTAATTTTTTTTAACGAACGTATTGCATTTAATCATAGTCACGGCTTCGGGTTACGGATAAAAATCACATCCAGAAGCTATTTCGTAACAAAAATAAACTCTAACAATTTGAAAAGATTGCAATATTCACAATTCAAATCCAGGTAGATGAATAATGGCGTCTATACTACTCTCTTTATTCATGTAGATTTATTTATACGCGTTAACATTTCGCACTTTTTACGAAGAATTAAATTATAAGCTTTTATTCATAAATCATGTATTTACATTTTCAAAATGCTACACTTATATTATCTTCAAACTCATTTATATTTCTTCCCAGCCACTGTGCATAACATCGCGCATCGTGGTGTTGTTTATTTTTTTCAATGTGACTCAATTAAAGACAATTTTAAACAATGGCTCGGAAAAATGAAGACAAGACAATTTGGCTAATCGGCAAGGAAATTCCGAAAATAAGTACCCGTCATTTACCGTCAAATCGGAAAGTTTTGAGTTTGTTCTTTTACAAACATAACAGAGAAAAACTGACCATACGTCGAAGTGCACACGAAACGACGAATGAAGTTTTCGAACAATGGAAATGTGCTGAAATTCCAACACGTCGATTGGATAACGCAATCTTGAAATTAATAAAACTCCATCTAGTCTGGAAAAAACTTTTAAAAAATCGGGTTTAAAAGAAGTTGCCGTCACAATGGAGAAATAATCGAAACGTGTGATAGCAAAAATAACCGCCCAAGTTCGTCAACATTATGGGCAGAACGAAAATGTGCAACGTTGAACAGTTTGTCCAAATCTCTCTTAAATTTACTCTCCTTCAATATTTGTGAGGGCAAATTCTTTTTAACCCGATTTTTTAAAAGTTTTTTCCAGACTAAATGGAGTTTTATTAATTTCACGATTGCGTTATTCAATCTACGCGTTGGAATTTCAGCACATTTCCATTGTTCGAAAACTTCTTTCATTGTTTCGTGTGCACTTCGACGTATGGTCAGTTTTTCTCTCTTATGTTTGTAAAAGAACAAACTGAAAACTTTCCGATTTGACGGTAAATGACGGGTACTTATTTTCGGAATTTCCTTGCCGATTAGCCAAATTATGTTGTCTTCGTTTTTCCGAGCCATTGTTTAAAATTGTCTTTGCTTGAGCCACATTGAAAAAAAAAAACAACACCACTTACAAATGCGCTGCGCCAATACAAAATGGCGCCACGGATGCGCAGTGACTTGCGCAGTGGTATGCGCGATTTTATGTACAGTGGCTGGGAAGAAATATAAATGAGTTTGAAGATAATATAAGTGTAGCATTTTGAAAATGTAAATATACGATTTATGAATAAAAGCTTATAATTTAATTTTTCGTAAAAAGTGCGAAATGTTAATGCGTAAAAATAAATCTACATGAATAAAGAGAGTAGTATAGACGCCATTATTGATCTACCTGGATTTAAATTGTGAATATTGCAATCTTTTCAAATTGTTAGAGTTTATTTTTGTTACGAAATAGCTGCTGGATGTGATTTTTATCCGGAACCCGAAGCCGTGACTATGCTTAAATGCAATACGTTCGTTAAAAAAAAATTCAAATACAAAAAAGTCGAGATAGCCACCTCTAAAAATTGAGTGACCGCGCCCATCTTTTTAGAGAAATTTTCTTTTATTAGTGCCCAACAATAGCACGAGAATCCCGAAGGAAAAAAATCATGTTTTTTTTTTTAATCAGTCTAATATATATATATATATTAGAGTGGCACAAATTTCAGCTCTATAGTTTTTCCTTTGTTTCACCATCCAATAAAATTTTTCAAAGAAAAAAAAATGTCGCGAAATCGGCGAGCGGTCAAAACATGTTTAGAGATCGTTCAAGCCTCCCAAAAATTCAATTTTTGACTAAAAAATCGTTTCTTTTTGTTGTTGTTTTTTCATTCACTTCATACCCATGGATTTTACGCTTTATAATGTTTAAATTAACCTCGCGAAAGCTGTAACCGGTCAATGAATATTTAGTGATCGCTCAAGAGCTTCAAAATTCCAAATTCTCGCCAATTTCTTTTACTCTTCTCACTCATAAATTTGACGCTTTGTAAAATTTTCAAAACAATTAATTGTTTTTTCTTTGGAAACAGATTTTTCAAATGTACTGAGGTACATTTACACTACTATCCCAAGAATTATAATCTTTGTTCTCATAAAATAATTCTTTGAAGCTCTTGTCCGTTAACAAAATTATAGGTCCCCCGTTTTATCGGGTTAGAAGTGCAATGTAAATTTAAAAAATCCGTTTCTTAAAGAGAAACATGATTGATTGTTTTGTAAATTTTACAAAGTGTCGAATTTATGAGTGAGAAGAGAAAAAGAAATTCGCAACAATTGGAAATTTCGAAGCTCTTGAGCGACCTCTAAATATTTATTGGCCGACTAGAGCTATCGTGAGTTTAATTAAAAACGTGAAGCGTGAAATTCATGGGTGAAAAGTGAGCGAACAAAAAAAATCGATTTTTTAATGAAAATTTGAATTTTTGGCAGGCTTCAGCAGCCTCTAAATATTCTTTGAATGTTCGCGGCATTCTTTTTTTTTCTCAAAAGTAGATAACTGAATGGTGAGAAAAAGGAAAAAAAATAGAGCTCTAATTTGTGCCACCCTACTATATATATATATATATATATATATATATATATATATTAGACTGATTCAAAAAAAAAAATTTCCTTCTGGATTCTCGTGCTATTGTTAGGCACTGATAAAACAAAATTTCTCTAAAAAGATGGGCGCGGTCACGCAATTTTTAGAGGTGGCTATCTCGACTTTTTTGTATTTGAATTTTTTTTAACGAACGTATTGCGTTTAAGCATAGTCATGGCTTCGGATTACGGATAAAAATCACATCCAGCAGCTTTTTCGTAACAAAAATAAACTCTAACAATTTGAAAAGGGTGCAATATTCACAATTCAAATCCAGGTAGATCAATAATGGCGTCTATACTACTCTCGTTATTCATGTAGATTTATTTATACGCATTAACATTTCGTACTTTTTACGAAAAATTAAATTATAAGCTTTTATTTATAAATCGTATATTTACATTTTCAAAATGCTACGCTTATATTATCTTCAAACTCATTTACATTTCTTCCCAGCCATTCTCAAGTTCGTTAACATTTTGGGCAGAACGAAAATGTGCAACGTTGAACAGTTTGTCCAAATCTCTCTTAAATTTACGCGCCTTCGATATTTGTGACGGCAAATTCTTTTTAACTCGATTTTTTAAAAGTTGTTTCCAGACTAGATGGAGTTTTATTGGTTTCAAGATTGCGTTGTTCAATCGACGCGTTGGAATTTCAGCACATTTCCATTGTTCGAAAATTTCTTTCATCGTTTCGTGTGCACTCGACGTATGGTCAGTTTTTCTCTGTTATGTTTGTAAAAGAACAAACTCAAAACTTTTCCGATTTTTATCCGTAATCCGAAGCCATGACTATGTTTAAATGCAATACGTTCGTTAAAAAAATTCAAATACAAAAAAGTCGAGATAGCCACCTCTAAAAATTGAGTGACCGCGCCCATCTTTTTAGAGAAATTTTGTTTTATCAGTGCCCAACAATAGCACGAGAATCCAGAAGGAATTTTTTTTTTTTGAATCAGTCTAATATATATATATATACACGTATGAATGTAAATCTAATACGGCAATGAGCCACATGCCACGTGGTCGCCTCCGACAAAAGCGACGAGCTTAACTTTTTCCCGAGCCACGCCAATGCAGCCAATTTTTTTTTTCGCTCCATGGATGGCACACGAAATAACATGTGTCCCCCTACATATCTATACATATATACCTAGTCACCGAGGCAAATAATAATTCGCAAAATATGTCGACCCTCTCGCGACTATTATTTCCCGAACCCGACGGGGTTTAGCCAGAGGCGATGCGACGGCAGAAGTTTGTACATTAGTGTCGTCGCGAACGTCGTCGTCGTTCTCTTCGTTCGAGCCGTTGTCGAGGGTTTCCTATGCGAGCGGATATCGGTGCGCCGGGCACTCGCGGGCGGCAGAACCGCAGAGTTTGCACGCCAGAAAACCAGATACCCACGAGCACTATTATAAATGCATTAAGTATAGCAGCGACGCGTTGCAAGTCCTGCGCGCTGCTCGCACGAACCACCCCGAACCCCTCGTGCGGCTCCTTCTGTTTTTTTTTCGGCGTTGCTCCTGCAGTATCGTATTTTTCTTTCGCTTCTTTCTTCTTCTTCGTTATTATTACTTTATTATATCCTTTCAGCTCACTTGCATCATCCGGACGATATTTTTGCAATCATAATAATAATATTAATAATCAACGAAAAAATAACGATAAAAAATGAATAAATAAAATGAAAGATGACAATAATGGGGACAATTATAATAATGATAAATACGATAGCAAATAAATCAATAAATCAATAAAACAACAGTAACGATCATAACTGAAATAATTATAATAAAAAAAAACGAAAATATTTATGTAATTATAATGATGACAATAATGATAATAATTATAACATTGAAAAGCACGATAAAAATAAATAAACAAAATCATAGTAACGACAATAATTGAAATAATTTTAGCAATGGTGATAATACGAATAATTGAAAGAGCGATAATTACGATAGCAGATAAATAAATTGAACAATACCGATGACAATAACGATAACAATTATTACAATGATAAACACGATAACCAATGAATCAATAAAACACTAGTAATGATAATAACTGGAATAATTATAACAACGATAATAACGATTACAAATAAACAAATAAAATTATAGCGATGACAATAATGATAACAGTAATAAACCCGATATAAATAAGTAAACAAAATAATGGTAATTATAATAATTGAAATAATAAGAACAATAATAATAACGACAACCAATAAACAAATATAATAATAGTAATCGTAGTAATGGAAATAATTACATCAATGATAACAACGCCAACAAATAAATAAATATAACAATAGTAATCATAATAATTGAAATATTATGACAATAATAATAATGATGATAATAACCATAATGATAATTATAATAACTGTAATAATAGAAACGGATATATTTATATATTTATCAGGCTCTAATGACCCAAGGGAAGATGATTTATGAAAATGAGAATGAAACGGATCGCGCGATCTCATTATTCTAAATTTGGATGGAGAGGAGGATAGAGGGGCGGGGGTAAATAGCCCCTTATGTGGGAAAGGTACTTCTGGTACCGGAGATCCTCGAGGGTCCTCACCCCGGGGAGTAGGCAAACGTTTCATTCACACTAGGGATAGGTGGTGTCGTCACCCGAAAGATACACATGCACTTTTGGGGCACCCTGGGCGCCGATCATTTAAGAGCGATCGCTCACTCCAGAGGGTACGTCTTGTTTATACGAGTGTTACGAACGAACCAAAACCTCATTCCGTCCCTTTTCTTATTTTCATCTCTCGGTCCCCCTCCATTCTCGATGAAAGGAACAACAGCGTAAGCATCCCCCGTGCGATCGGATATAATCGAGCTTGGGGACTTTTGAATTTTTATCTTGCCCTTAATTGTTCGAGACCTCGCTAGCCTGGCCGAATAAAGGGCGGGGTAAAGTATTAAAAAATTTTTTTTCATTTTTTTAAATTTTTTAAATGAATGCATAATATATCAAGAATATCGTGTTAAAATTTCAAGTCGATCGGAGTAAAATTGACGAATTTATGAGTATTTGAGCGTCTATTGCTCCATTCCGTTCTCTTCTCTTCTGCGTTTTTCAAACCGTTTTTCTGAGACTTGTCATATTTGAAGTCCGTGTGCACGATAACTCAAAATCTACTGGACCAATCGCTTTGAAATTTTGCACAGTACTTCTTCACATAATTCACCAGGTATTGTCGAGAGCTTTTTTGTTTTTTTTTAAATAATTACTAATTTTTCAACAACAAATTAGCCGATTTTTTTAGCGAAAATCGGGTTTTTGTCTCCCAAGTGCTACGAAAAATCGAAAAATCGAAAAAAAAAATCCTCCCGTCATTACCTCGAGAAACATCTCCTTTAACAAATGCATTTTGATTTTTTTGTTTCAAATGATTCTGTTGCGAGTTATGGTGCACACCGCAAACCAACTTTTTTTCGAGGCGCCTACGGGGTTTAATTTTCACTCGCTCAATTTTGAATATTTTGCAATGCAAATTTAGGAGAATGTTGTTCAAATGTTACTTTATTATATGTAAATTTTTCAATAAACGAACACTATTCGTTACGCCAAAAAAAAATCTTAAAAACATGCCTTTTTTCGCCGAATTAACTTTACCCCGCCGTAAACGTACTCGTTTGCGGGTCGTAATGGGCTTGAGTCGTTGAACGGATCGTCGTGGGTTCGGATCTGTGGAGAGCGTGTCAAATTTTGATTCGGTGGAGGAAAATTAAAAACAGAGATGTTGGTGGATAGCATTTTTATGAGTTTCTTGACAGTTTTTATGATTTATTTTTACAATTTTCATTGGTTGCTACATTTTTTGTTGGCCTTTTTATAATTTTTATCGTCTCTTTATAACTTTTGTTAGTTTTTTTCACAATTTTCATTAATTTTGCTACAATTTTTATTAATTTTTCACAGTTATTACTCCTTTTTTTTCTTCTATTGTTTATAGTTTTTTTTAACAGTTTTTATTAATTGTTTACAAATTTGTAAAGTTTCTTACGTTTTATATTTATTGTTTTAATTTTTTATTCATTGAATTTTATTAGTTTATTTATATTTTTTCAATGCCATCAATGTCACGTGACTATTATGAGTGAAGTAATTTTTATTATTATGAAAATACACGTATCCTGTTCAAATAAAAGTTTTAGGCCTGAAAAAAGAACCTCTGTATAATTTTCTATAAGTAGTTTCCTCAAAGGAAGCTACTCAAAGATACAAAAGTTGCTCATAAACGAACTGCCAATAATTACTTTTTATTGGTGTTTTTATTAGCTCGTTGTAGTTTTTGTTTGTTTTTTAAAATAATTTTTATTTGGTTTTTGGTTCATTTTTATGCGTTTTGTTACCACATTCATTCGTTTGTTAATATTCTAAATATTTGTTTAACATTTTTTTTAGTGTGTACAATTTTTCTTCGCTTTTAAAAATTTCGATTCGTTTTTTTTACATCTTTTATTAACGGTTTACAATCTTTATTCGTTTTTTAAACGAATTTTAATAGTTTTCACGATTTATATTGATTATTTTTTTTTATTAAAATATTTTTTATTTATTCCCATTTTGTTAAGCAGTAATGTCAGCTAACTATTATTAGTGACGGAATTTTTCGTGTTAGAACAACAAAAACATCCTGTTCGACTAAAAGTTTAAGGCCTGGAAAAGAAACGTCTACGTAATTTTTCTATAAGTAATTTTTACGAAGCAAGCTATTCAAAGATAGAAAAATTATTCGTAAATATACGCATTTTACAATTTCGATCCGTTTTTTTTACATCTTTTATTAGCGGTTTACAATCTTTATCCATTTTTAAAATTAAATTTTTTCACGATTTATATTGATTGATTATTTTTTTTTAATTGTAATATTTTTGTATTCATTCAAATTTTTTTAAGCAGTAATGTCACCTATCTATTATTAGTGACGGAATGTTTCTTATTAGAACAACAAAAACATCCTGTTCGACTAAAAGTTCAAGGCCCGGAAAAAAACGTCCACGTAATTTTCTATAAGTAATTCTCACGAAGCAAGCTATTCAAAGATACAACATTTATTCATAAATGCACTGTCAACATTGACTATCTTGTATTACTAATAATAAGCAATCCTTAATATTGATCGTTTATTTATCTACAAATTTCACCGTTTTTATTTCTCCACAAAAATTCTGTGAAAAATAAGTAGTTTGTCTCCTACACAATTTACAAGTTTCAAACAATGTCCACCTACTCGACAAAACAATTGACCCAAAATCACGATTTTTTTTCACCGAATTTACAATTTAAAAAACCGGATTCGCTGTCAAGAGGCCGTTTTCCCTCAACATTGAGTCAAGAGCCGCAACGACTCCGCAATATCCCGTGCTCGAAAGCAACCCTCTTCCTTCCGAACAAGATCGTAGCCCGTTGTTGTTGCATAGCCGGAGAAATAACCGCGGAGACAGGACAGTATACATCTCGCGCAATAAATCAATGATCCGCGCACGCTCTACAGTTCCCAATGGGGTGTTGCAAAAGTGTGTGTGTGTGTCTGTGTGTGTGTGCATAAGCGGAGATGCGCAAAGAAGTCGGACCGGGCAATTAAGGGTGTTTTAGAGTGGCTGCCCTCGAAAAGAATCGCGCAGCCGTGCCGGATTCTCCATAATACACGAGTGGGGGGGTATTAAAAAACATTACTCATCACATAATCGTAGCGTACGGTGTGTACGCCGTTCCTTTTATCTCGAAAGCCGCTCAGGGATTCTCTCTTTCTCGTCGACCCTGGCAGATAAAGAGAGCAAGAGAGGGAGAGAGACGGCTGTATACACGTCGGCTGAAAAATGAGAAATGATCGTTCGCGTCGATTCAGTAGCAGGCACATAGAAGAATACATAGGCGAGAGACCAAGCGCCTGTTTAAAATTCATGAACAATTTTACTACCCCCGACGGGAGAAAAAGAGAGAGGGGGAGAGGAACGTCACAAAAGGGCAAGCTCGACGAGAGCACCGTAGGCATCGACTATGTGGCCCACATTCGTCGACCTGAACCCCTTCTTCCTCTCTCTCTCTCTCTCTCTCTCTCTCTCTCTCCCTCTCCCTCTCTCTTATTTTGTATTCCTTGGTAACGCACCTCGGTACATTTTACTCGCCATCCAGTCACCATTGACAAGGACGCCCATTATATGCGATATGTATACATCTTGTGGCATACGACATTCTCCGCTGAGCTTCCCCATTATGCTTCCGGATATTTATTAATTGTCGAATTTTCCGAGCGAACTGAGCACTCGAAGGGATCTCGTTTTTTTTTCCACGCTGAGATCCGCACCCTTTATCCCGGAGAGAAAGACAGCCCTCGACGATTAATTGTTCGATTCAAATTTTCCTCCCGAACGCGCATCATGTAGCTCGCATCGTTGGAATGCAATGGAAGTTATTTTTTTGGTCTACATGCCTAGTGGTTTTAGCTGTGAAAGTCACTCGAGCGATTTTTAGGATTTTCATAAAATAAGCGTCACTGGAAAACAAAAAGTTTTGAGCAAGGAACATTACTTAAGGGTCCGTCTTCGATTTTGTTGAAACTCATATATGTGAGAAAGCATTGAAAACTATTAGACACGTATCTTTTTTTATTGGCGGAAAAACGGTTTTAAGGGAGGAAACCACCCCTTGAAGAAAAGCGTGTGACTCCTTCATTGAATTTTTTTTCAATACGTCTATAGTGGATTTTTCATCGCTTCACACTTAAAGAATTTTGGTTTTTGTTTCGTGCAGAACACTGGATTGCTTGTGGGCGAAACTGCAAAGTCACCCCTCGACATGCCACTCTTTCAGAGGTGATTTCTTCCCTTAAAACCGTTTTTCCGGTGATACAAAAAAAATACGTATCCAATAGTATACAATGCTTCATCACATATACGAGTTTCAGCAAAATCGAAGGCGGACACTTAAGTGATGTTCCTTGTAAGTGTCAAAGCATAATTCAGAAATCGAATTAAAAAAATGTCACCCTGAGGAACATTTTGTTCGCGCCGTTCACCAAAAATCGCACTTTTGGAGCCCGCCACGAGCTAATTCCCCCTTTTTTGCCATGTCAAGGACATCCCAAGGTCACTATAGGTCACTATAGGTCATTAGTCTCATTTAGAAAGAAAGGGTCGTAGGAGGTTTTAAAATAAAGCTTTCGATTTGAAAAAATCGAGTTGACCTTGAAACCAGTGTACCTGCGCATAAAAAAACCGCTTCGAGCGAAAGGTCGATCTTGACAAGGAAAGAAACAAAATCGAAGCCCCGCCTCGCGCGGCTACGAGTACAGCGGCGGTGAACGTGTAAAAGTTTCGGAAATATCCACCGGGATGGTCGAAGGCCTCGTGAATCGGCGTGTACCTCACACCTCGAAGCGAGCAAGCCCTGCCGCGCTTGGCTCGTGCGTTCTCGCGGGTGTGTTCTCTTCTTACCTCCGCCACGACATAGGGTTGTAATTTTCTCCTGGTATTATATTCAAGAAGCGTTACACGCGGAGGGTTAGTGTTCGCGTAATGTAACGGCCACTCTTCTTTGCACGTTCCAACCCTTATTGTGGCTAAAACCTCGGCGCGACCTCAACCCTGTCTATCTCTCTCTTCGAGGCATGTGGAAGAGGTGAAGGTAGGTTTAGGGAGAGGAGAGAGTATTGCAAGAGAGAGAGAGAGAGAGAGAGAGAGAGAGGGCCCGACGTATTCCACAGGGTGGCTTTAGGGGATGTAATCGGCAATGTCTGCGTATCTGTGTGTGTGTGGCATGATACGCGATGATTAGGCACTGAACTCCACGGGCTATTTGTTAGTATAATAAGCCACCGCAGTGTGGCCATCGTAACCACTTGGCGGCACGCCACCCCGTTTTACCGTAATTTTCCCAGATCGGGATTTACATACGTGAAGTTGGAGAGGACAGGGGCTGTGGGCGAGTGGTGCTGCCCACACAGACACGCTATAAGCGTACAGATAACAGGTAGTCCAGTAGGAAAAGTGTGAGAGAGATGTGGATCACGAAGAAGGAGAAACTCGATTGCTGGAAATCGTGATTCCTCATATAGGCCTGCAGATCCGTGTGATTGTTATGCTAAGAACTTCTCCGCCCATTGGAAACACGGGGTAGTCCTATCGTGTGTATCGAATCACCGGCGTCTATTCCTCAACGCGCCACAACCAAACCCACCCCTTCATCTTGGAGACCACTCTTTCTCTCTTTCTCTTCGGAAAACAACGCTGGTAGTAGCACCGAATCCATGCTATCCGTACCCACCGCACGATTGCCATAATACACGTATCAACTTCCTGCAATCATTTTGCGTTGATGTCTCGATACCGCATGTGGAATTGTGGTACGCGGTGCAAGGTCCGAAATAACCGGAACTGCACAACCCTACACGGTATACGAGCAAATGCGGGCCTATTACGGAACAATCGCCGAATGAATGCACTCTGAAAGGAATCAGGAAGTACGTTGAAGGTCCGGAAGAGGAGTTGAGGAATCAAAGGGAGAGCATCTGTTGATGGCTTTTGCTGCGAAGTGATTTGTGTCTGGCGTTCAATCACACATACTTGCACACTACCCCCATAGACTCGGAAACAGCTGTGTCAGAATTTGGAAAACGTTTGAGGGAAAAAAAACGCCTTCAGGTTTAATGTAACATTAGATGAAGCTTGACAGCGGAAGATTGGTAGCTACAGCAGCGATTTTTCAGAATGAGGCCAATGACATCGTTTTTCAAACAAAGCAGAGATGAGTGGAGCTAGGGAAAAGCAACAGATGAACCGCTGAATTCATGTTCATCGAGCCTGACCCATTCAATTGGTTATTTTTCCCTAGCTCCGCACATCTCCGCTTTGGTGGATGATGCCCCTGAAGTTTGATTCCAGTTGGAATAGGGGAGACCTTGGAGGGTTGAAACAATTTTCAGATTTCACCTCATATCTCACAATCGAAACAAGAGATTCGGGTAAACATTATGTTTTTTTTGTAGTTTCTTTAATCGACTAATCGATTTTCGACTAGAAATGACTCCAGGAATTATGTAACCAGTAAAAAAAACCATTTAAGTACAATAAGCCGTTTTGTTTGAACTCTCCTCATATCGAAGTAAGCTGAAACAGCTATCGAGGTGAGTTGGAACGCCTGGGAATTGGTGCAAAACATGGGTATAAATTATGTCAAAACACATTGTTATTAAAAAAAAAAACTTTATTAAAAATGAAAAACTTAACCTCGACATTAATCCAAGTCTTACTTTTTTATTCAGTCTGACAAATTTGTATAAGTTCTAACTGAAACGAATATAAACTCATGAATCTCACGGAATTAAATAGTAAAATATTGCAAACAATGAAATAAATTGAAGGAGAAACTTTATGGCAAGAAAGCCAGTCAATCTTTATTCTGACAAATAATTGTGACATACACATGAAAGTTCTCCATCAGTGCAGGCTTCGTACGACCATGCTTCGCACTCCAGGCATTGCATCCACTTTTCATATGGCCTTCTGCTTGAATACGATTCCATACAACACACGCAAAAATACTCTTCCTCGTCTTCACTTTCTACGTTCTCTTTGTGCTTCATTTCTCATCCCGTAGGGTAACCTCTTCAGTGGCGAGTTCATATTTTTCTCGGCTCGCCATGTCTCTATCCGTTTTCCTAATATATTTATTCGGCATCTGAAATAAAACGAATGCAAGCCTTGCAAACCACACAGAAATATAAACGTATGAAAACATTACTGTAACCGAGATAAGTTGAAACACCTTGTTTCGACCCTCCTAGGTGTCAAAAATGCCACTCGATTCGGAACTCACTATTGATAGAGAGTATTGCAAAACAACAAATTCAAAATGACAAATCGAATGCTAAGTTAGTAAGCTTCCAAGCAATGCATATCACATACCATCAAATACCGGAGCGAACTGACAAGTGGCGCGCGTCGTAGTAATGAAAGTATGGCATTGTTGCCAGTTCCCTAACAGTCACATCTACCGAGACATTGACACTGTTTCAACTTACCTCTGTGTCGATCCTCCTGCGTCTCCCCTACTGTATTTTGATCCTTGGGCGATCCCTTATCACGCCCACCAAAAACGATGTCAATAACACGCGACCGCGTTTTCTCTCTGCTTGCAGAACAAAATGGAAGCGTCAGACGATGGTGAATTTCGAGATGCTGGCCGAGGCGGGTAGTTACGTGGCGCTCCAACGAATCTATGGGAACGCGACTGGGATACCGCCACCGGCTGCGTACTGGCCATACCCGGGTACCCCGGCGCCACCGCCTAACGAGCTGTACTATCGTCAGGCGACCGCAGCGGCAACACTGCAAAAGCCAATGGCCCACAGATTTTATCCCCCGGCGATGATGCTGGTTGGACCGAGCGCGCCATTGGGCAATCTCACAGCGAGTTCGAGCCTCTCGAGCCTGAGCAATTACTACAATCGCGAGAGTCCCGAAGTCTTGGATCCGAGGCAACGGGAACATCTGGAGCGGGCGATGATGCAGAGGAGTCGCAGCAAGAGCCTGGAGAGATCACCACCGCCTAGGGAAGACACGCCGCAGAGTACGAGAGCGGACAGCGATGACGAGAGCATAAACGACGTCTAGGACTCTCACGCTTGAGTGCATTATCGTGTAACATGTATATATACTATAAGTGTCGTTGATCGTCAGCCGATGATCATCATGGCCTGATCATCATCGCTTGATCATCGAATACTCGCGCGGCAAGTCACCTTTTCTTTTCTTGACGTCCCTGGAAACACTGCCGGGAATTGCCACCCAACCGGTTGGGGGGGGGCTGTTGCGCAAGAGACATGTCCAAATGAGGAATCTCATAGGATGACAAGTGGGGGGTAAGCTGATACCCACGGGATTCCTACCACCGGATCTCACGATACAGGACATCCGAGATTTGTGCGAGACTTCGTAGGCGCCTGCTCATCAGGACGTGTACGACAGTGTGCGGTTAACCGACGTAGAAGAAGGACGAGACTCCAAGACCACCGGAAGACGTTTCACTGCGATGCTTCCTCGATGCATCGAAACGGATCTGCCCTCGTGTGTTTCCACGATCAACCCGAGACTCCTCCTGCTTGCTCACACCCAACGAGACCAGCTATAGTTCCTTGGACGGGAACTTTGTCGCTTGGACAGGAACGAGGGAGCCCGGTGGAGCAGACCTTCGTCGTCCAATCGGAATATTGGGAAGACCTGATCAGCTGCTCGCTCGATCCTCTGGCGATGATAGGCTTCGAATATCCTGATGATTTGTAATATATTTGTAGCACATGTGATGGAGAGAGATACATGGAACTGTACCGTGAAGTTTTTTGATGATCCCTGCCTTATCACACTGGATCAAACTGATCGTCCAATTGCCAAAATAAAGTCTTCTTCCAGCAAATTTGCATCTTTAGGGTTTTAAACACTCTGACGTTTGATTTTTGACGCAATGATTTTGGCTGCTTTTGCAATGTTCAAGGTAGATTGGTGGATTTGCTGGTCGAATTGGACAAAAAGTGGTCCAATTTGGCTTTTTTTGGCTTTTCGAACACTCTGACGTTTAATTTTCGACACAATGACTTTGGCTGCTTTTGCAACGTTCGATGTAGATTGGTGGATTTGCTGGTCGAATTCCACCAAAAATGGTCCAATTTGGCTTTTTTGGCTTTTCGAACACTCTGACGTCTCATTTTCGACACAATGACTTTGGCTACTTTTGCAATGTTCGATGTAGATTGGTGGATTTGTTGGTCGAATTGGGCCAGCAGGATCAACAGCCCTTTGCGGTTCACAAATTGGCCAGGACCAGTTGATCCAGTGTGATGTTTGTCAAACTTTTGACGTTCGGGACAACGAGGCTTAGGAAATGAACGGAAAAAAACTACGAAACGTACTCCTCCAAAGATTAAAAGAAAATCAGACGAAACGAACCAGAGACATCGAGGATTCTGAAGCTCTCGTTCTCGTTACGAGAAATTGTGAATAATTGTGACGGATGATGAACTCGAACAAATCGAATAATCGTTGTCACTTAAAATCCTTCGGCTCGCTCGATAGTCTCTTTCCTCCTGATTATCACCCGGCTTGGTTTTTTGTTTTCCTGGCCGCCGATCAGTATTTTCTGTCTCTGGGGAGACCCAGTTTCGTGTTTTTGCTTTTTTCCACTTTTTCACCTTCTTTTCGTCAGAAAGCAATTGCGCCTCAAGAGGGGTTAACCGCATATCGGTGCGATCGTAATTTCGGGATATCGCGTGTTACGCAAAAGTGTAATATTGCCCCTGGGCTGGTTGGACGATCGAAAGAGGGCGAGAGAGAGAGAGAGATATATAAATGGAGAGAGAGAAAAACACAGGGAGAACAATTCAGAGGAGAGACAGAGACAGATAGAAAGAGAGAGAGAGAGAGAGAGAGAGAGAGAGAATCAAGACGAGGGGTAACGACTTTAATAATAACCAGCCGCCCTAGGACTCCGTACGAAATAATCGATTTCTCTATCAATCTTGAATCTTATCAATTCTTCACGCAATATGACTTGCCATGAATTCTCTAGCATTACACGACTTCCACTTTACGTGCATATCGGGGGGCGCCGACACTTTCGTGTCGGCAAAGTCCGCGGCTGGGTAAACTTTTATTTCTTAACGCGAATCGATATATCGCTGTATAAGTTTTTCTCGACTCTTCGTCGTTCTCGATCAAATGTCCACACGCACACACGTACGTAGAAATACACACGTATGAGATCAATGTCGGGAAAAAGAGCCAATCGCGGAGGGCTTGCTTGTGGATCGCGAGCGTGCAATTAATTCGACATTAGTGTTGCTCTGTGTGTAGTGAAGTTGCCTGGGGCGACACGAATCTCCGCTGCTCTCTGTCTCTCTCTCTCTCTCTCTCTCTCTCTTGCGCTCTCTCGCCAAAATGACACGGAATTACGTGCTCGGCCGTTGCTGAAAGCACTCGCTCGGCAACTTTAATCTGTGATTCCAGTAAACGAGAAAAAAAAACGATAAAAACAGAAAAATTAAAAGAATATTAAAAATCGAGAGAAAAGGATACGACACTGGGGAATTGGGACTGGGCCTCTATTCAAATAATCAACGAGCGTGTCGCGAGGCTCGTCGTGGAGCGTTTGGGTGAAAAAACGTACTGTATATATATATATATACGCACACATATAAGATGTGCGTCGACTCTTACCTTGGCTGATCGTGTGGCTTCCAGCAGTGGGACAGAATATAAGGCGATTTCAAATATATATATATATATATATAATGCGAACTCAATGTTGACTATCAACACATCTTATTTTGAGGATAGTCCTTGAAATAAAATGTCTCAAAAATTACCTTTCCCTGTTTATAAACATATATAGAAGGCTACAGATTATTGGTCATCTGATCACACGACAAAATATCACCACGACAAAACAAACCCACACAAACAAACAAATCCACTCTCGCGTGGGGATAATAATCGGATTGTGATATTTTATGGTCGTGATGTTTTGTCATGGTGATATATTGTCCGTGATATTTTGTCGTGTGATACTATGACATGCTACCGGTTGTAGGACATGTTTTTCGCTATCAAATAATTCAGTAAATTTGGGCTAAAGTGAACCATCTTCGAGATGTTATTTTTATTAGCTCTTTTTAAGTGAGGGATAGGCAAATTTAAGCATTAATTCAAAAAATTGTTATATGAAATCAAACTTTTATTTATTTGTAGTTTGAGGACACGGTAATAAATAATTCTCAACAATAAAATAAGAATAATCTGCAAACATTTTAGAATTAGGTGTCCAAGACTCGGCAAGTCTAATAATTATTCTTATTTTATTATTGAAAATTTTTCATTACTGTGACCACAAACTACCAATAATAAAAAGGAATTATTCCATCTAACATTTATTTCAACTCAATTTCTAATGTTGCCTACCCCTGGCTAAAAAAATAAAATCTCGAAAATGGTCAATTTTTGCATGAAGCATTAGTGGGTTTTCTGATAGAAAAAATTATTCGTTTTGTTGAAGAGGTATGCAAGTTTAAAAATTAAAAAAAACAACCTGTTGTTTGAAATCAAACTTTTCAATTATTTGTAGTTTGAGAGCAACGTTTGCATAATCTGCAAACATTTTTGAATTAGGGGTTCAAAACTCTGCAAGTCTAATGATTATTTTTTTTTATTGACAATTCTTTGTTACCGTAGCCGCAAACTACGGATAATATTAAAAAAAACTTGATTCCATACGAAATTGTTTTTAAATTAATTTTCAAAGTTGCCTACCTCTCGGTAAAAAAATAAAAATAATATCTCGAAAATGGTTGATTTTTGCATGAAGCATTAGTAGGTTATTTCATAGCGAAAATGATGTCCTACAACCCTTTCACGGGATCGTGACCAATTGCCAGTTGCCCTGTATACATATACGGGTATGTGTTTCGGCTTATATGAGCACAATCCTGCCACGACGACGACGGTTGAGTTAATTAATATCAGTGTAGTCGAAAATGAATGAGAGGTTTCTGTCTTTCTCTCTCCCTTCATCTCTCTTTCCCTCTCTCTCTCTCTCTCTCTCTCTTTTTACCCGTTCCCAAGAATATAATTCAAGGAAGCGTGGCAAAAATTCGTGACGATATGCACATCACGCGACCATCGAATGGCAATTATTATCGCGTATGTGCATACACAAAGTCGACTTCTCATTTCTTCACGGGCCCACGATCGTCTCCTCGCCCTTTCACAGCATTCAATCGAATAATGATCATTCATTCGCGCCAGTTTTTTTTTTTCGGTAACGAGAATTTCTCGGTATCCAGCGAACGATGGTAAAAAAAAAAAATTCCTTTCAACGAGAAAAGAGTGTCCAATCTCGATATTTCCTCTCGATTTTTCTTTTCTCACTGACGATTATTCACGCTCTTTTATCGCGAGCCTATCACCCGGGGAGTGTTCGAACGTCCCATTCCAAGCGACGAAGCCAAAGGACGAAATCACCCGATCGATGTAGATATTAATGAGGGATAAAAAAAATGGGAATGAAAAAAGTCACGGTTCTCGTTTTTGAGCTCACAACGTTGCGTTTCGGATTCTGAACGTGAGATTTGTAAATAGTTATACGATATACGTAAAATTCGCGATCGAAGAGAGCGACGAAACGATGAAAAATGTGCAACCAGAACGCTAGGGAATTGTGGATCGAGATATATTAAACTGTGTAGCTAGTACTTAAGCCCGAAGCCAATGGACGAACAAAAAAAAACGAATAACGAAATAATTAATAATAATATTGCAAAGTATTTTTCAGACTCCGAGTACACACACACACATACGAACACACACACACACACAAACACACACACACACACACACACACACACACACACACACAAACACATACACACACGTATATAGAGAATACGCGCGTCACATTTTTCGAACGATCGCCCGAACTTGTTCGGAAGCCAAAAAATGAACGAGCAGCCGACAGGTCTCGAGTGCAGCTGAATCGACGAACGCCGAGAGCTTCGATCTTTCGGACAATGCGACGTACCCGTTCGATTAACGAAATACCAGTATTATTGAATGTATAAAAAAAAAAGAACAGGAGAAAAAAATAAAATTAGATTCCACGACGAAACCTTTGAGTGGAGCGACGGAATAATATACAGGCACGGAGGACGCGTATGAAGGGAGAAAAAAAATGATGCCCGGTATCGTGACAATTGTATGAAAAAGGGGTGAATAAAAGTTCTAGTAAAATTAATCGAATCGATGCATCGAATGCAAACCGATGAAACGTGTCTCCTATAAATAATGCGATTAAAACGTCAAGTCTTGCAACAAGTGAAGAATTATTATCATTATTATTATTATTATTATTATTATTATTATTATTATATGACAGGTAAATCCATGCTTTGTAAAATAATGTCTGTATAGCGAAAAGTTACGATATGGAAAAATATATTATACTAAATTTACATCCGAGAGTTCGCACAATTTTTTTCTCCGACCCCTTTATTTTATTTATTTGATTGATTTTATCGATTTTATTTATTTGATTTATTTTACTTATTTTATTTATTATATTTAAAAAAAAATCAAAATATTATCCTCTCGCCCTATCCAATTGTTCCTTTATTCCGATGATAAATTGTAACGACCAACGAGCGTTGCATCTCTCTCGCACTCGCGAGCACACACGCGGATAACAGCGCGGCGGGCGAGCTATTAACGAGCATTTTATCGCTCCGCATATAACAACAATGGTAATGCAATGCGCACACATACGAAACGTTTTGCACAAGACGCGGCCGGCGGCACGACTGTGCGAAATTCAGGCCCTTTATGATGGAAACGCGCGAGAATACGCGAACTCGAAGCGTGACAGACCCCGAGAGGCTTAATCGCATTTGCTTATTTCCGCCGTGGCGAGACCGCGGAGTACACGAGTGAAAAAAGGGAACGGGCGGAGGGTTGTTCGCCTTCGGCATTACGGCAATTATGCGGCGAAGAGAGCGAGAACGAGAAGGGGTTATTTTATTCCTATTAGGGTAAAACGGGTAGTCCACCGGTGTACCCCCAATTACGTGAAATTAATTTGGGCCCCCATTAGCGGTCGAAATGGTATATGTACGCGTGTATATCCTTCCGGAGATGGTGAAACACACTAACGATTGTCTAGTCGCGAACTCAACGGACCAAAACACTTCGTACACAAGCATATATATATATATATATATATATATATATATATATACATATATATATATGTATATTAGACTGATTCAAAAAAAAATTTTCCTTCTGGATTCTCGTGCTATTGTTGGGCACTGATAAAACAAAATTTCTCTAAAAAGATGGGCGCGGTCACTCAATTTTTAGAGGTGGCTATCTCGACTTTTTTGTATTTGAATTTTTTTAACGAACGTATTGCATTTAAGCATAGTCATGGCTTCGGATTACGGATAAAAATCACATCCAGCAGCTTTTTCGTAACAAAAATAAACTCTAACAATTTGAAAAGGGTGCAATATTCACAATTCAAATCCAGGTAGATCAATAATGGCGTCTATACTACTCTCGTTATTCATGTAGATTTATTTATACGCATTAACATTTTGCACTTTTTACGAAAAATTAAATTATAAGCTTTTATTCATAAATCGTATATTTACATTTTCAAAATGCTACGCTTATATTATCTTCAAACTCATTTACATTTCTTCCCAGCCATTCTCAAGTTCGTTAACATTTTGGGCAGAAAGAAAATGTGCAACGTTGAACAGTTTGTCCAAATCTCTCTTAAATTTACGCTCCTTCGATATTTGTGACGGCAAATTCTTTTTAACTCGATTTTTTAAAAGTTGTTTCCAGACTAGATGGAGTTTTATTGATTTCAAGATTGCGTTATTCAATCGACGCGTTGGAATTTCAGCACATTTCCATTGTTCGAAAATTTCTTTCATCGTTTCGTGTGCACTTCGACGTATGGTCAGTTTTTCTCTGTTATGTTTGTAAAAGAACAAACTCAAAACTTTTCCGATTTTTATCCGTAATCCGAAGCCATGACTATGTTTAAATGCAATACGTTCGTTAAAAAAAATTCAAATACAAAAAAGTCGAGATAGCCACCTCTAAAAATTTAGTGACCGCGCCCATCTTTTTAGAGAAATTTTGTTTTATCAGTGCCCAACAATAGCACGAGAATCCAGGAAAAAAAATTTTTTTTGAATCAGTCTAATGTATATGTATATGTATATGTATATGAGGTATTCCACGTGAATCCGGTGGACTTTTCCCCTGACCCCCGCCAATTCGATTAATTTTTTTATCTGATTTCATTGACTCTAAAAGACAACCGGATTTTTTAAACATTTTTCGAAAAAGACAGTCGAAAAAAAAATTCTCCGAAAAAAAGGCTCTAATTAGAAAAAATTCCCAAAAATGCGTGATTATATGTAAAAATTTTCAAGCAATCAGCCGCAGTGGAAGTAAGATTTTTTCTGTGCTTTCTGAGCGATAAACGTTTTAAAAAATCCGAAAAATTGACTGCTAACTGTTCAAGGTCCATGATTGAGATTTGGTTATTCAAAAATGGTCAAAAAAATTAATTGTGAGTATCAAGATATTTAAGTATCCGCCTGAAGTAAGCGGTTCTTGAATTTTTTCGGATTTTTTTAAACGTTAATTGCTCAGAAAGCTTAGAAAAAATCATACTTCCACTGCGGGTGATAGCTTGAAAATGTTTACATATAATCACGCATTTTTGGGAATTGTTTCAGATTTTTTAATTGGGGCGTTTTTTTCGAAGATTTTTTTTTTTTGACTTAGGGTCGTTCCGAAAAATGTAAAGAAATTCAGGGTGTCTTTCAATGGAACCAGATAAAAAATAAATAAATCGAATTGGCGGGGGTCAGGGAAAAAGTCCACCGGATTCACGTGTATACCTCATAAGTATATACAGGGTGTCCCTCTTATCTCTGCCACCCGAAATAACTCGGTAATTATCAACGTCACGAAAAAATGTTCCAGACAAAAGTTGTACGGTGTGAAGAGGACCATCAAATGCGATCTTTTTTTCTTCGTTGGAAGTGCTGACGCACAGTAAGATCACCTCCACTTTTTTAAATGGAATGGTACCTTTCTTTTCAACCATCTTGTGGAACACCTCACGCCGCATAAAAACATTAGCGGGTCAAAGTCGTTCAAGGTCACTGAAGGTCACCTATTAAAATGAAATACAAATCTAAATATCTCGGATCGCTACCAAATACTTGGTAGTGATCCGAGATATTTAGATTTGTATCATCGATACTGACCTTGAATGACCTTGACCGACGTTGATCCGCCAATGTTTTTATGCGGCTTGAGGTGCTCAACAGGATGGTTAAAAAAGGTACCATTCCATTTTTAAAAAGTGGAGGTGATCTTCACTGTGCGTCAGCGCCTCCACGGAAATAACAAAAATTGATCGCACTTGATGGCCCCCTTCACACAGTACAACTTTTGTCTGGAATATTTTTTTGTGACGTCAATAATTACCGAGTTCTTTCGGGTGGCAGAGATAAGCGGGACACCCTGTATATTACAGGGTAACAATTATAAGGTAGCCATGTGTTTTTAAGGGTCATGCGCGGGGATTTTGCGACTGAGGAATATATAATTTTTAATTATTTTTGAAGTCCTATCTAAAAAAAATATCGTATCTTTTTGCGATGATTAGTATTTGCCAGAAAAAATTGACTATTCTGGTAAAAAATTTAAATTATAATCCAAGTACAACAGAACGAAGATAATAAGGTTCCAAATACTTCTGAATAACTTTTGGTGCATCCGTCGTTGAGGAGAAAAATTGTTAAGATGCACTTTGAAGTGGATAAATGGAATTTAATTTAATCAGAAAAAGATGGAAGTGAAATGAAAGAGAGGAGAGAGAGAGAGAGAGAGAGAGAGAGAGAGAGAGAGAGAGAGAGAGAGAGAGAGAGAGAGAGACATTTTAATGGATAAGAATCGCACATGTGAGGTAGTGCAGAGCCTTAAGTGTCCTCATTCGATTTTGTTGAAACTCATATTATGTGGTAAAGTATTGAAATCTATTTGACACATGTTTTTTTTATCGACGGACGAAGGGTAGAAACTACCCCTAAAGCAAGTCGCGTCGCCCCTTAAGTGAATTTTTTTCAATGCTTGTATAGTGGATTTTTCATTCCGTTAGATTAGAAGAGTTTTGGTTTTTGTTTTAATCGGATCGTTGGACTGTTTGTGGGTAAAACTACAAAATCATACCTCGGCTCACCTTTCCTTGAGGGGCTTTATCGCATATATGAGTCTCAACAATTCCTTGTCAGTATCTAACGTTAAATGTTTGTTTGGAAGATCTTACCAAAAATTGAAAAAAAAAAACATATACAATTCAAGGGGTTGTTTTGATATCGGTATGTTTCTAGTGTCAATTTTAATTACATAATTATTATAATTAAAAAATCATGTATTTTTAATATATAATTCAATATATAATTTGATATTAATTTAATTGCATATGCACATGTCATGTGTGTGTATATATAATACACAGCCAGTTAAAGTACCAATGGAGTAATCGAAAACCCCGGAAAATTGAAGAAAAGGGAGAAGAACATGAAGAGGAGTACCGGAGGATGTGGTTAACCCCATGCTCGAATCAGGATTTTGTCGGGCTTCCGTAGAGTCCTGTACATCCTCAAACTCTTGGTATACTTTGTAGGTAGCCAAAAGTTCGGCAAATGTAATATAGATCGTCCGGAACGAGAGAGCAAAAGAAAAAAGGAGGGGTAGAGAGAGAGAGAGAAGTCTACCTGTACAGCGTAGTCGAGATTTGCCCGAACAGACCCAAGACTCTTTCACCGTGAAATTCTATACATGCAATTGCCCCAATGTGCCTCGTCCTCAGGGACTCTCGTGGTTACCAAAAAATGACCATCGGGCACAACGGAAGAAGACAGGAGCAGCTCGCTTTGTATGGAAGTTTTCTCCGTTCTTTTTCTAAATCAGTAACTTCCTCCTCGGATGTAACTATATATATATATATATATATATATATATATATATATATATATATATATATATATACACACATATATATATGTATATATATGTATATATATCGGATCGAGAATAATGCGAAATTGACGGTCGCGATTACGAATGAGGATTGAGTTCGAATATCATGGAAGAGGGAAACAAACAAAAATGGAAATCTAGCAAAGGACCCGCCGTTATTTAATGGGAATAAAGTCATCGGGCATTTTGAAAAGAAGATAGAAAGGGAGATAGAGAGGGAGAGAGAGAGAGAGAGAGAGAGAGAGAGAGAGAGAGAGAGAGAAAGACTCTCGAGACGCGCGAGCTTCCACATACATACAAAAACGTGGCAAAGGAAACAGAAGAAAATACGGTAAATGAAGGGAAGAAGGTGTGCGGTGATTAAGAGCGTATAACGTGTCCAGAAGGCACCTGCTCCTCTACCTTGCCGTAGTTGCCCTATCTCGTTCACATCGAAGAATTTTCGGACTATATATATATATATAGCTGTATTGGGCTGGGGGCAGCAAAAATGAAAGACAGACAGAACCACAGTAGGACTGTAAGTTCGACCGCGATGGTATCTCACTCCCTGGGACCAACGGACCACTTATATCGTTAATTGCTCCAACTTCCGGCATCACACAACGTGCCGTGCGCGCGCGCGTTTATATACCTTCGCGTGTGCGCGATGTGAACACGCATCGTGTTTTTTCAACATCTATGTATACGGATATTTGTGTGTGTGTGTGTGTGTGTGTGTGTGTGTGTGTGTGCATAGCACAGTGCTAACGCGACCCCTCACACCTACGCAAAATAATCCCATTGTCCTTGACGTTCTGTCCGTTTTTTTCTCCCCCCTTTACTTCGCCCGAAATTCTCGATGGTATACACATTTAATTGGCGGCTCAATTAAATTTTTCCGTATCATAAGCTGAGGCAAGAGTTAATGTAGAGAAACGTCATTCAATTATTATCTTTCCGAATCATAAGATGAAGACGAAATAAAAATTCACGGTGCTATGCATTTTTTTTCGAGTAGTAGGATGTCGAAAAAATTATAATGCAAAATTTCCGGTGTTATTAATTTTTTTCCGCATCACAAGGTATAGACAAAATTGATATGGAAATTCTTGATGTTATTAATTTTTATCCGATTCATAAAATGAAGGAAAACAATAATATAAAAATTGATGATTAAATTAAAGGAAAATAATTAATACCAAAATCAATGTAAACTTGCACAGTTCAATGAAATAAAAAATAATAATGTCAAAATCAATATAAAAATACACAGTAAGTACACAGTTAAAAATGCACGTTTAATACCATTTTTTTCCACATCATAAGACAAAGATAAAATTAAAACAAAAATTCACGCTTCAAAAAAATGAAAAAGTTGATAGAAAAATTAGCTGTCCAACGAAAGGAAAAAATCAATATAAAAATCAACATAAAGTAGAGTAATATAAAATGAAATAAAATAAAAATAATCAAAATAAAATAATATAAAAATCAATATAAAAGTTCAATAAAGAAAAAAAAACCCGTATATTAATATTACGAAAATGTGAAATATCAATAAAATGTTCTCCCTACAAAACGAAAAAAGAATTGAATATAAACATTCACAGTTCGACGAATGTTCTTGCGCACAGCGAGAAAGAAGAATAAATTCACGAAAACGTGAGAGCGGAATAAATCGAAGTCTCTTCCGCAAAAGATCGAGACGAGTTCAACGAGGCTAGTCTCGTTATCTCCGAGATAAATCCATCGTCGGGATTCAATTGCGGTTGCATCGAAATTATTATAGTTGCACGTTACATACGTTTGATTAGTATATCGAATTGAGAAAACGTAGGATCGTTGAGAGAAATTCGCTACTGTGCAACACGTCGTAAAACGATACGGGCAAAGAGGGCTGCTGCTGGTGGCTCATCATGCGGATTGCATTCACCTCGATTTTATGCCATTTGCGTAAATGTACGACACGATATCGTGTGCGATGGTTAATTTGCATATTGGATGTACACGGCGCGGAGGTTCGGTTGTAACGAGGCGGGAATAAGCGCTCGTACAGCGAGAGAGTGTCGATGGTTAACCGAGGAACACACCGCCATCGATATGTGTAATCGACGGCGATACTCGACGATTATCCGCGCAACTCTCGTTGCCGAATAAGCGCTATGTACATACACATTCGGTCATATTCATACGGGGTGACAATTAAAATGTGGCCATTCATTTTTCAAGGGTCTGGGGCGGAAACTTTCCAACCGAGAATAATATAATATTTGATCGTTTTTCAAGTCCTCTTCGAGAAAAAATATACCGTATTTTTTGGCGAGTAGTGTTTGCCAGAAAAAAATAGATCATTGTAGGAAAAAACATTAAAATAATTAAATTGCAATTATGAAACAGTGCTAAAAAACTTATTTTAAAGAGGTTGGAGCGTTAGCCTCAATCCAAGGTTAAATTTAATAAAAAAAATACATGTTATTGTTTCGACTATACTGAGTGTTTACGAATTTTTTTAACTTTTTTCACCACCAAACACCAGAGATAAAAAATAGATTAATGTATGTAATTTAACGTGCAGTTAGATGGGCAAGACTTTCACACTAAAGGTTATGTAATTTTTTTGTTATTTAGCGCCAAAATAAACCATTTCTAACAACGGATTAACGCAAACTGAACCTTTGTAAACATTTAGAAAAAAATCCTCATCTTGCCTATCGTAAACCATGGGCCAATAATCTCGTGACGTAAATATGAATAGGCATAATCATAAATTACTCAAAAATTCATTGTAAATTGTATAAAACATTCGATGTCGTAGTTTTTTCATAATAATCATCGATAATGTCATACTTTTTCAAGTTGGTAGTAACACAAAAGTTTTTTCTACTTTACGTAATAAAAATGTTAAAATGCATAATTATGGCCTTTAATTATATATTTTAAAAAATTAGCATATGTAGAATAAATCTGTACCTCGTATGCATTTATTTGAGGTTCATTGGAAAAAAAATGAATAAACCGTCATTTGACTCAACTGAATAGCTCCAACCTCCTTAAATGGAATAAAATTCCATTTGTCCACTTCAAGGGCGGAGACTGTGACACATCAGAAAATCTATTTTTTTTTGCATTTCCTCAAAGTATACATATTCAAGAATATGTGAACAAATTTTTCAAGTTAAAATATTGAAAAGTCACCAAGTTACAGACGATTTAGTGGGAGCAAGTAGCGCAACGGTTTGGGTATACAAAAACCTTCAAACGCGTTTCTCTCGAAACGATTTTTCTCGACCTGACCGGAATCATAATTTGTAGCTATATCTGTCCGATTTTTAGTTAAAAAAAACCCGAAATTTCTCTAATTAAAAAAAGAAAAACATTTTTTATGCCAAAATTGCACTTTATTTTTTGAACTCCCGCCATCTAGTGATTTTTTGTTCGAAAAAACGGCCACGTACTATAATGGCTAAATTTATATAGATTATAATACTTTTTTATTTTTCAGCCCAACCATTATCAATTTATCGATCCGGCCGTTGGACGATATTTTTTATACAGAAGCATTATTATACCTCAATAACGTTTTTTTATTTTTATTTTTGTTAAAAAAAATTGACACGAAATACGTTCAATGTATGCTCGATGGACACACCTTTTTTTCGAAATCCCAAATGAATAATCTAGTAGACCAAACAATTGGACAAACGATCTTTTTTCGGCGTATCACAGCGGTGTCCTCCCTTAGAATGCATCTTCGATGATATTTTCTCTCAATCAGGGGATAAACAAAAAAAGTTTTTGAGAAATGTTGTGAATTTGGAATTTAATTATCTTCATTCGACTGTGTTCAAGATGGAATTTGAATTTTTGCCAGTGTGCTCTACTTTTTATGGCAAATACTACTAGTCACAAAAATTCGCTGTATTTTTTTTATGTCTTGAAAAACCATTGAAAATAATGTTTTTCTAGGTCGCAAAATCACCGCGCCCTTAAATATCGTTGGGCACCTTATAATTGTCACTTATAGTCATATATTCCATTAATATGTAAGCAACGCTTCGAATTTCAACGTCACACCTTCCACAATTAAAGCGGCACCAACAAGTTCAGAAAAAAATACCAACATTTTTCGTGCTTTTTTTAAAATATACACTGATATAGGGTGTCTCGTTATCAAACAACAAAAGTCGTGGACCCCTCGGATGACAGATAAATAATTTTTTTAATTCTCACGAAATTAAGTTTTCCTTGCTCGTTATTTGGGAAAAAAAGTTTTAAAAAACGTTAGTTTTGCTGCGATTCCTGCAATTTCTTTATTTCGTTAAATAAAAATATTGAACGCTAAATATGAAACACTACCAGCATTACCGGAGGGAACAAGATTGGAATGAAAAAAAATTCGTTTCAATAAACTAATAAAAATCAACCGAATTGGCGATAAAAAAAAAATTGAAAAAAATTAATAACAATTTCTGACAACGTTTTTTTCCGTTTCTAAATTAGTTTTCGACTAGTTCCTGGACACCCTGTAGATACGTATATGTATACGAATGGGTGTCGATTCGCAATAGCTCGGGTGAGAATTGTCGCGCCCGCGCGCGGCTTGTCGGCCTCGCGCGATGACAAATGATGCTCGTCTCATCTCCCTTCCTCCAACCCTCTCTTTCGCGCTCTCTCCTTCTGTCATCGAGGAAAATACCTCGCATAGCCAGGTTTAACTTCTGTCAATTGGCCGCTCGGGGCACTATGCTGCCGAGATGGAGCCAGAGAGAGAGAAAGAGAGAGAGAGAGAGAGAGAGAGAGAGAGAGAGAGAGAGCAGAGGGATGCGTTTATCAAAAGTTCTCGCTATTCTCGGATAGCTCGTAAAATGTATTTAACGACTGTAATTTGTAACGGAGTCAATTATATCGTTGGCGGTTGTGTTACGATTCGAGAGTGCGTGTTTCTAGTAAGCGGGCTTCGATTTATATGTATATATATAGATAAACATTTCTCACATACGTCGATAGGTGAAATAATTTATATACGATGTGAATATGGAAAGCAAGAGAAAAAGAGAGAGGGCAAGAGAGAGAGAGAGAGAGAGAGAGAGAGAGAGAGAGAGAGAGAGAGACAGCGAGAGTAGCCCAATTACCAATGTTAATGAATGCATAATTACCTTTCGTCATCAGTAATGCGTGCATATTACATACATACCTAATGGGCTCGGTGAAATAATTTGCCGCAGCGAAAACATAAGAGCCTTTTAAAACGAGTGCCTGAGTTAATCGAGGTAACAAAATTTTGACGATCGCTGCAGCTGATATTCTCTCTCTCTCTCTGTCTCTCTCTCTCTCTCTCTCTCTCTCTCTCTCTCTCTCTCTCTCTCTGTCTCTCTCTCCCTCTCTCTCTCTCTCTCTCTCTCTCCCTCTCTCTCTCTCCCACTCTCTCTCCCTCTCTCTCTCTCTCTCTCTCTCTGTCTCTCTCTCTTTCTCTCTCTCTCTCTCTCTCTCTCTCCCTCTCTCTTGCCTCGACTTAATGAATGACCGTGATCGCGATAGCTAACGAATGTTTAGCCAACAGTTACTACCGGAGCTCGTGCTGGGCGCCGCACTCTTTACTCTCGCCCTTGTCACCCTTACAGGACTTACGATTAGCGTTCCCTCACGAGCACGTTTCTCTCACGGGCATAGTGGCCGCAGCGCTCAAAGGAACACCGTCATTTTTGGCCAAGCAGCACGAACTATACGTCGTGTGCAAACGATAAGCCACCGTGTATATGCGGCGATTGGATGCACTGGGCTCTCTCTCTCTCTCTCTCTCTCTCCCTCTCTCACGATTTTTCGTGGCGAGCGCGCACATGTCGGTGCAATTTAAATATTCTAATTGGAAATAGATGGATCTTAATCTCCGACCTGGGGCGGCAACGACGCGGAGATGAGTCGACGAAGTTTACTCCGTTTAACGGCTCTTACGCGCGAGTGAACGAGCATATGGTCCCTGTCCACGATCGTATATATATGTGTACATCCGGATGTGTGTGCATCCGGAGACTAAAAGTAAGCACTGGTTTTCGTTTTTTTTTTTTTCAAATCTGATCGCACACTCAGTTGCGCTACGTGAGCCGAATCAATGAGGTCTGATTTTCCTTGTAATGTGACAGAAATCAGAATCTCACGAAATCGTGGAAGCCCCTTTAAACATGGCATTCCGACCCTCGGATCCGGTGGTTGAATATGAAAATTATTCGAATATATCGTATATACATGTATTGCAAGCACGTCACAAAACTTTTTAATCATTTTTTTCAAATCCCTCTTTTGTTGATCCCAACCTAGTTGAGGAGACTTTAGCGAGAAAAAAAATTGCCGATATGCATGATTTTTTCTTCGAAGAAAAAATTTCTTTACCATTTTTGAGACTTAGGGTATGTTTTATTACTACTGTTGGCTGTTATATGGTATTTGTTTCAACTGATCGACCGACTTTCATGATATTTGGTATAAATCTTTCGAAACAAATTATCTAAAACTTGACCCTAAATGTTTACGAAAACTAAAAAAACTATTTTTATTGCAAAATGAAGCCATTTTTGCCGGAAAATTAAATCTTTTCGTTTCGAAGCGTACGATTTCATCGGTTTTCACCGTTTCTCACTTTCTCTTGGTTCATATTCTGCATACGAGTGTTAATGAGAGAATAATCTTCGTTGGTTGTTCTCAGATTAATCCCGCGGTCGCCAAGTGTCACGCCGTCTGAAAACATCCGCTGCAACCCGTTTAGCAGATCGCGCTATACCTCCGCAATTTAAAAAAAAAATAATAAAAAAAAAGCAATACCATGTAAGAGCCCAAAGTAGTAATGGAACATGCCTCAAGTCTTAAAAATGGTGAAAAAAATCTTTCCATTAAAAAAAAAATCATAAAAATCAGCAATTTTTTCCGCGCCTAATACTATCTCCCCCTTAATGTTTCGGAGCAGTGCAGAATTTGTGTAGCAAGGACGGGTTCAGGCCCAACAGAATTCATCTAGACTTCATGTTATTTCATTCAAAAATTTCATTCAAAGAAAAAACGCGTTCGGATCCAAAAGAACCAAATGAGGAAGAAAAAGAACAAAATTGGATGCAACAGAATCAAATAAGTTTCGCGTTTTACATTCGTCTACCAGGAGACGCTCGAGAAGCTGAGCATATTTTTCTCTCACCATTTTTCTCTATCAATACGTTATGCAGGAACTCGAAGAATAATTACAATTATTTTCCCCCTTAAGAAAAAGTAAAAATTGGCAAAAATCCTGCCGAGTTCACGGTACAAGCTTTCTCGTTCAAATTTCTTGTTCTTTCATTCCGTAAGAAACCGAAAATCGTCTCGAATTCAGCCTCGAATTCACCAATAATCGCTACAATTTCCACAGTTTTCGTTTCGTCCCAAGGCGACGGAAATACCCAATCTGCGCAGCGATAATTTTGTATTTTATTCGAGAGTGCGCCTTAACGACTTCTCCGACGATGATTTCCTCGAGCCGTTAATCGCAACGTGTACGTATGTATATGGAAATTAGTGTTCCGATTAGCGCGGTATAATCGAAGGAAAAATAGAGATAGGTGCATTCATCATTACTGTCAAGGTGGAACAGAGATAATATCCATTATTCCATCGTATTGTAATTTAATGACTCGAAAGTGAAATGAGCCGTGGAAAATGTTGAACGAGCTGATGAGCAGTAGATAAAGAGAGAGAGAGAGAGAGAGAGAGAGAGAGAGAGAGAGAGAGAGAGAGACAGGCCCATCTCACGAGGCAACAAAGAGAGTGCACTAATGACTGACTTCTGGAAAAGAAAATGACGGTCGTTGTCGTCCTCAAGCAGCAACAGCAGGAGTACACACGGACGAAGGCCTGCTTTGCATGTGACTCGCCCGCCGAGAAACCATCGAGTCCACGGGACATTACTTACATGCCCGCTGTGCGCGATAATGCGCTTGCGGTAGTGTGCACTTATACATTTACCCCGAGCGCGCTTGCGACTGTCACGAACAATTGATAAAGTAGGTGACAAGTTGTTAAATTAGTCCAACAGGCTTCGAGGCGTGGCCTGCTTGAATAATTCCATACAGGGTGGCTCGAATCCACAGACGAGACCTCGGAGGCCCTTTGGACACCCTGTGTGCAAAGGGATGCAGACTTTTTTTTTGGCGTGTCCTCAGATCCTACCACATCCCTACACTGACAAAAAATATTGTACTGATATTAACGAACCAGTTCTATTTAATTTTTTTTATTTTGAATTAACTAGATTTTTCGTGGAATTACATTTTTCCTATTGCATTCCAGTATTGGAATAATGCTTTTTTTAAATTTATTTATTTATTTAAATGAAAATCTATTTAATATCGCCCAATAACTAAGTATTTTATTTAATCCTAATAAATCTGTGATTCGGTTTCATCTGTGCAAAAAACAATTTAGTTAAATCCACTAAATGGATCTATTTGATTAAAAAAATTTTCAATTAAATAGAATTTTCGTAGTCAAGCATTTTTCTAGTTGATTGAACTTATGGAGTGGTGGAGAGAGAGGAATTATATATATATATATATAGGTTATGTTTGAAAAACCCTCTAATTATGACAATGATATTAAGTAATTGATATAATTAATGTGATAGAATAAATAATTATAGGAATTCATTTGGTCTCTTATGCCATATCTGCGACGAAGATGTTACAAGCACTCGGTAGCATAGAAGCAGCGTACGTAGATATGAGTAGGTAGGTTCTAGGTTCGATAATCATGTACGTCTAATATTTGTTTCGAAAAAAATTATTTCAAAGGGCCAGAGAATGACGAGTCCCGATACAAAATCGTTGTGATAAAACTCTCAATTAAGGCGTTACCCCCACTTGTAGCGCAAAAAAAGGCCTTTTTCATGAATTTTTTTAAAGAAAACTACAAAACTTTTTTAATCGATCAATATACCATCTTAAAGAACACATCTTGAAGAACGTTCAGTAATTTTTTTATTGAAAAATACTACAATCTTTAGTGGCAAATGGCCGTCAATGAAATAATGTTTTTATATACACGGTTTGCGGTGACCAACATTGCGGCGAAGTGGATCATCTGAAAAAAAAATGCGGATGGATTTAGTCAAATATAAGAATAAACTAGTCTTTGATCGAAGGATTTTAAAAAATATTTATTTTTCACAAAATGGCGGACAGTCAAAGTTAATGGTTCGATTTTAACGAAAAAAACGGCCGTTTTTTTGGCTATAAAACAGCCATTTTTTTCGAAAAAAAAAAATCGAACGATTAAAGACTACATTTTTATGTATTAAATAAGCCTGCCAAATTTCAAGAAGATCGGTTCATTAGTGTTCGAGTAATCTTGGTCACCGACTTCAGAAATGCCATTTTGAGAAAAACGCGTTTAAAGTTTCAATTTCCGGTCGTTTACACAATGGATTCTTCTCTTTCAACGCTCATATCTCAGTCAATTTTGTTCGGATCGACTTGAAATTTTCAGGACATATTCTCAGATACTTATACTTCAAAAAAAATGCAATAAAAGAAAAATCGATTTTTTCAAAATCGCAAGTCGGGGCAACCCCTTAAGTGTTTCATTTCATTTCCGATTTATAAAATATTTTATGCATATAGTACACTTAGTGTACGTTGTGAGCAAATACAGATTTTTTTAATCGAATCTTCATTTATTCAATTTGAATATATTTAATATTTAAAAAGAATAGCTGAAACAAATAAAAAAATATATTTGAAACAAATATGATCATGGTAGGCCGTGAAATAAGGAAAAAACCTATTTGATTTAAATAGATCCTATTTAAATTAATTTTTTTGGCAATGTATACGAATTCGATAAGGACGCCGCATGTAGGAACTCCACATTGGAATGCAAGTGGATGCCACCCTATTTCCCGATTAACGTTGTTTGAGAACTTTTTATTTGATCTTCTCCGTAGCTCCGAAATTTAGTGGTCTCCGTCCGTAACTTATTTAACAAAAAACAAAATGGCGGATGGTCGAAAAAGTGTAACTTGGGCGAAATCTTCACTCATTTTCGGGAGCTTGAAAATACTAAATAAAAAAAAACAGCTGTGCACAACGATAGCTACTGCAATTATGGAAATTATGGGATTTTTTAAAATTGAAAATCGTACAATTATAGTTAGAGTTATGATTTCGGCCAGGTTGCGAAAAACTCGTGGATGACTTGGAAATTTTCTTACATATTCTTCAATATGTATACTTCGGGAAAATGCAAAAAAAATCCGTATATTCACCCGTCACAGTGGTGCCCCGCCTTGAGAATCATATCGAATTCTGTTCGATAATGTGGGAACCCTTTAGGATTCAAACTAGATTCGTACATTGGATTCCAATAAGGAATCCCGATGAGAATCCAAGCTTGACACTTTAGTATAGGGATCCAATGCAATGACCCATTTCGGCCCAAATCCAATTGGATCTTTACGACAATTTCTGCTCGAAGATGTGTCACCCCTTGGCAATTTCTTTTTCCACTACATAGTTTTCCAGCCTAGGATCCCAACTTCAATTTGCAACGAAGATTTTATAAAAATTCAAAAAATTGACCAAGCTATGACGATTTTGGAAAATGCAACCCTCCGCAGGGGGGGGGGGTGTCTAAAGAACCAGGGATAGCTTAGTGACAAGAGTGGGCTAAAAGTAAGGGGAATGGGGTCTCAAGAACTCGCAAGGGTGGAACCGAACATTGGAAATTAAACTAAAATACTTTTATCGCAGTCAGATCAAAGTTATCGATCGTATACAACAATAATAATGGTGGTGGGTTAATTGAGAGAGAAAAAGAAAAATGAGCTATTGAAGTGTCTGGGTGATTTGGAAGAGAATTCTTTTGAAATACTGCGAAGGCTGACGTGGATTGTGCGTCAAAGTGGCAGGTCCGCGGAGTGCACACAGTGAGAGAGAGAGAGAGAGAGAGAGAGAGAGGGGGGGGGGGGGAGGGAGGGAGAGAATGCGCTCTTTGGTAAGATGGATGGAGAATCATTTAGGCAAAAGCCATATATAGTGTATAGGTCCCGCGGGGGAAGAACTATTAATTACGACAAAGGGACCGCCAGGGCGCGAGCAGCACCCTTATATATACTCCCGGGTGCGCCATCTGCGCAACCGCGCGCTGCTCACATTTGCGGCGAGTTTGAAAGACCGAACGATTAGTTACTGTAACCAAATTATCTTGCAGACAAAATGAGGAGGGCTCATTCTCTGACTCCTCCTTCTCCCTTTCTCTACCTTTCTCTCTCTCGCTCTCAAACTTTCCCCAGGCTTTAACAGGTGAAGCGCAAAAATCGCAACACTTTTCCTGCCACTGTGCACTTTCCCGTAGGAAATGATCGTAATTTGCGGCTTCACAAATCCTATCCGTACGAAAAGGGCTCCACTGCTTAAATCCAAACAAACCTAACTCGTAACAGAATTCTCCATTGTAGGAACAAGATGTGGCCAATTTATTTCTAATTATGATTAATTTCTAGCTTTTCTAGATTATTATTATTATTTATTAATAATTATATGTATATAAAATATTATATATTAAGGCGTCTTCTCAGTTTAGACGCTAAAAAAGGGTATTTTCGTGAATTTTTTTGATAGGTTTATATTATAGATATTAATATAAAAGTTGTTACACTTGATAAATACACTTTCGAAATACATTTTTTTAAATTCATTTATTTAAGTCACTATTTATAGACGAAAATGGTAGTTAAACAAATTTCCTAAAAAAATTGGAAGTCTTAGATTCAGTATGTTAATGGCTATAGCCAATTAATTATATAAATTATATATTAAAAATTATATATATACATTATTATATATTGATAATAAATTATTATATTTTATGATTATATCTAGATCATAATATCTAGATTATAATTATTTTTTTTATAGTCCATCACGAGGCGTCACTCTTGTATATGTCTGAAATTTGGACCATGCGTATTTTCGAAATGGATTTTGGGGTCATATAGTATTGAGATTTCATATACCAAAGTTACTATGAAATTGGTTTTTGCACCGTTCAAAAAACTGTTTCCTTTTTTTTTACTTATTTTCCTGCGTACTCAGAATCACATCGCGAGAAGAAAAAAAAATTCAATAATTTAATGATGAAAGTTAATCAAACTGTTTCAGATTGAGGATTTACCGAAGACCTTCTTACAAACGCCAAAGGGCACCATTGTTCTTTGGGGGGATAAAAATCGCATTTTCTCAAGATCTATTTGACGTATCCGTATGAAGCAAAGTGCACACACAGCGTTCAGGAAAAAATCTTCAGCAGGTGCTTCTCCAACGTCCCGCAAATAGCCAAACGGACAAAATTCCCCAAAATTATGAAATATCGTCTCGGGATCGTGTGCTGACCTTACCGGCTTGATTTCAGCCTAAAAGCAAGCGAATGTAGAGACACTAGAATTTTTTTATATTAGTGAGATCGAGCCAATTTAGGGAGAGAGCTGAGGACTTTGAGAAGAGGAGGCAAGTGGATTGAGTCTTCCTTATATGGGAAGACGACGAGGACAGGGATTGGAGACAGAGGATGGAGGACCGAGAACAAGTGTAGTGACGAGGCGCGAGTAGAGGAAGATGTAGCGGGAGAGAGAGAGAGAGAGAGAGAGAGAGAGAGAGAGAGAGAGAGAGAGAGAGAGAGAGAGAGAGATAGAGAGAGAGCACATGTGTGCATACGGTGGTATGGAAGCTCTTCTCGCTCAGCATTGTCATGCCGACAAGATGATCGTCGCTCATTTGTATCTTGGCGGGCGGCGACTGCAGTGTGATGCGGCACAGATATTGCTGCTGTGCTTGACCCCCTCCCACTCTCTCTCTCTCTCTCTCTCTCTCTCTCTCTCTCTCTCCCCCCCTCTCCCTTCTTGACGCTTCTGGCCAGTCTGTAATTCTGTACGTCAGCACCGAATATTAATTCGAATTCTTCAGTTCATAGCGCGAGAAAGGGAAAAGTGGTGGAGGTCGAGAGAGCAGAACTACAGATGGGAAAGCACCAACTGCATCGTGCGCTGCACCAATAACCGTAAAGAAAAAACAAAATTCTAATGAAAGTACAATTGAAGAAAATCTCTGCTCATAAAAATTCTATTCTAATGAAACTTCTATAAAACAATATATTTTAATTTAAAAAATGTAATAAAACATTCTATTCGAAAATTCTATCCTAACAAAAAATCGATTGAGAAAATGCAATTCTAATATGAATTCTATTTTAATAAAAATGCTATTGAAAAAGTTATATTCTAATGAAAAGTCGATAAAAATAATTCTATCGAAAAATTCACAATTAGAGGAAAAACAAAAGCGTAATAAAAATGCTAAAAACAAAAGAGTATACTAATGAAAATTCCATTAAAAATACTATTCTACTGAAAGATTATATGAAAAAAATACTATTCCAATAAAAATTACACTAAGATGAAAACAAGAAACGAGGAAATCGTAAATTCCAAATAATCCTCCAATTTTTGCGCACATTCACTAATTACGTTACAAACGAGTCCAAATCGATGTACCTTCAACTTCCCTCGTTTGCGGATATGCTTCGTCGCTGGCGATGCAGAATTCTTTCATCAGCTTGCGATTCGCTGGAACAACATTTGCCCGATTCGCATTTCCTCAAAACCGAACCGAATTTACGACGCTGCCATACGAGAGGACGATCTTTCTCAGCAGCTTCAACAGATCTTTCATCCGGCGAATAAAGTATCTTCGGTAGCAACGCACACACAGACACACACGCAAGCACAAACAGAGGAGCATTAAACATCAGAGAATCCGAGAAGACATCCCGTAGGGCGTTCGACTTCGATTTCTCGCTTTGTTCGCGAAGAGCCTGTTATGCGGAAGATGCGGTCGGTGGGGCGAAGGGGGGGGGGGGAAGGATTTATTCTTTGGGGACGCCCCGCCGCGGATAAGTGGAATCATTTCAACGATTCGTGATGCGCGAATCTCGTGGGGCACATAGACTTTTTATGTATTACGTTCTTTTGACTCCGTGCAGTCGCTTTCTGGAGTTGCGACCCTGCTGCTGTTTTTCTGCAAATTTTCCACAAATTTGCCGATTTTTTTTCCAAAATTCAAAATGGTGACGTTTAGATGGCCGACATGTTTTTTTTGAAAGAGGATCGTGAAGTTTTCTTCACCCAAACATTTATCAGGCCAAAACTAGCAACTTTAGTAGGAAAAGTTTTTTGATAAGGTTCATAATTTTTAGGTTAGAATATCAGTTTTTAGTGAAGTGACGAACCGCTGAGACCTAATCCTTGTTATTTATTTATCAGTGCGAAGCTAACACAAACTAACTAACATCACTTCATAACTAACTGAAACTAGCTAACATCAGTTCAACACTAACTAAAACTAACAAACAACAGTTCAAAGATAACTAAAACTACTAATATCAGTTCAAAACTAACTAAAACTAACGAACATCAGTTCAAAACTAACTCAAACTAAAGAACATCAGTTCAAAACTAACTGAAAGTAACTAACATCAGTTCCAAACTGACTAAAACTAACTAACTTTCATTGAGAATAAACTAAAACTAACTAACAGCAGTTCAAATCTAACTAAAACTAACTAACATCAGTTCAAAACTAACTAAAACTAATGAACACCAGTTCAAAACTAACTGAAACTAACTAACATCAGTTCAGAACTGACTAAAACTAACTATCATCAGTTCATAACTAACTAATACTAACTAACATCAGTTCAAAACTAACAAAAACTAACTAACATCAGTTCAAAACTAACTAAAACTAACTAACATCAGGTCAAAACTAACTATAACTAACTAAAATCAGTTCGAACTAAATAAAACTAACGAACATCAGTTTAAAACTAACTAACATTGATCAGTTCAAAACGAACAACTTTTGTGGGAAAAGTTTTTTGACAACGTTCATAATTTTTTGGTCAGAATACAATTTTTAACTATTTTAGCGCTATCCAGAATGTACCGCAAGGATGGCTTCAACATCCCTAGTGTAAGTGTGCGTGTGTGTGTGTGTGTAGACGTGAGTTTGTTTGGATTTGTTTGCGATCGTTCGATAACCGAAACAAATGCAACCCAAATATTTTTCCTACAAAAGTTGTTAATTTTGAACCGATAATTGTTTTGGTGAAAAATAATTCATGATCCCATTTCGAAAAAAAACATGACGGCCATTTTAACGTTGACATTTTCAATTTTGAAGCAAGAAAGATTTTTTAACTTCCCACTTTGAACCCTAAAATTTGTATCATACTCAATACTTGATCGGATCAGTATTTTTCAAGATCAATCAGGTGTAAGATTGAAATGAGACACCCGATATATATAACGGGAGAATGAGAGAGAAACAGAAATTGATTATTCACAGGTATGGAACGAAATATTAACGGGTTATATCTAATTGTAACAGTCGAAAACAGCTCATTTTTGGGACTTTGAGATACAAAAACGTGATGACAAATTTCTACGAAAATGAGGTATTTGAAAAAGTATCATCTGAAGAATACTCTGTAATTTTTGGTGTAAAAATATTTAATTGTAATCAATTTATAGCCGATTTCCGGAAAGCACCTCTCGAAAACGTCATTTGCGGTGAGCAATGCCCTTCTGAACCAGTTTATCTAGCATCAAAAAAGCAAACATACTTCGTTAGTATATCAGTTTATCCTATGAGTGATCGAAGGAATTTCCGGAAAAATCAAATAAAAAAATAGCACCTGTTCAAAGTGCGTCTTGATTTTTGAAAAAAAAAATTGTTCGGTCACCAAATCGGAAGTATACACCGGGAAAAAAATCCTTCGATAAAATACTATATTTTTACGTCTAGAACAAGCCCTACAAATTTTAGAAAGATCGATGCAGTCGTTTTTTAGATATTTTGCTCACCAATTTCGAAAACGTACTTTCGAGAAAAAAGCGTTTAGAGTTTCGAACTTCTCTGATCTTTCCGAGGGGCGTCAGCCTTCGAATTTGTCAATGTTGATCCGATCACCTTGAAATTTTCAAGGAACATCTACAAGATATACTGACGAAATACATTGGTTTTGAAAAAAGGACTTTTCCGACTTTCACAGCCAGGCATTAACCCTTAAGGGGTCTGAATAAGCCCGAAAATCATATCAAATTGGCAAATGCTGATGATCAATGGAGTTATTATTGTTTAAACGACGTGATACTGCATGGTCAATCGGTGCAGCTGGTTCTGGCAATTAGGGCAATCTGAAACGAAAAATTAAAAAAGTACCCTTAGTATAATAACGAAACTTTCGCATGACCCGATAGTTTTGCATAATTGTGAAACTCACGAAAATGGCAAGCTGTAAAAAAGAAACTTGGATTATCGACCAAAAAATAGCTTTGGTCATTTGCTACGAACAAATGGATAGACATATAGAACAATCATCCAGTCATGCGTTATAAAATGTTATAAACTATGCCCGTCCAAATTTGAAGTGAACCCGACAATTAGATTTCGCGATACTACTGACACCATTTCATTAAAAATAATTTCGCAAAAAGCGAAAAAGAAAAAAGCGTAAATCGAAGCAGACAAAACTGGTCACCGCAGAGTGAAGACTTGCATACATTGGACAATACATTTACGTGCAGCAAAACGAGGAATCGTTGAACTCCCCGCGGGATCCTTGACGTAGAACGATCTAAAATCCTGCGCGACCGTACGACGTCGTTTTATGGACGAAATGAGAAGAGAAGGCGCTATAATTAAGGTGCTACATGTATAGAGTAAATAATCGCGTCGATGTGTCGAGGCAAATGCACGCACACGTGCGTCAGCCACGTGTATGCACCCGGATACGTATGCACATACGTCTACGTGTGTATAACCTCGTGACGCATATTGATGATGGTAGCACTGCCATCTTTTAACTACCGCTCCCCGCTTCGATCGTGATGGTCAGCGCGCCACACGGCGGAAAAACAACAGAAAAAAAGTATCTGATTGAAGGAGCAACGTTATATAGTTACGATGCATCGAAATCGTATGTATAGCGTACGACCCGCGAACTATTCATCATATTGTCGTGCTTGTAAAAGAAAGAGAGAAAGAGAGAGCAACCACCATATTAGGATCTAATTTAGCCGCGTGCCTGCGTAAATTTAATTTAAAAAATATAAATAAATTCAATTTAATTTGCAAAATAAAAAACATTCGATTTGACAAATAGAAATAAATACAATTTTATTTACAAAATTGAAAGTAATTTTGTTATAAAATTAAAATTAGAATTAAAATAAATTCGATTTGAAAAATAGAAATAAACAAAATTTAAATAAAAAAATATAAATAAGTAACATTTTATTTAAAAATTATATCTAATTTAAAAAATAAAAATAAATTAGATTTGAAAAATAGAAATAAACAAAATCTAAATAGAAAATATAAATAAGTAACATATAATTAAAAAAAAGATATTTAATTTTTAAAATTAAGGGACAAAACTTCGTAAGTTGATTTATTTTCCTAAATCTCCATCCCGTCCCTTACCTATCAAGGACACAATTCTACACCGATATATATATACGTAAATCGAAATTATTGTCTACTTTTTTGTATCTTTTTTATTTTTTCTTTTATACACAGCCTAGCATAGGAGTGTGGCGAAGAAGTAAAACGACCGCACACTAGATCGAGCATTTTTTTTCGTATGAATCTTCGTATCCGTCGCAACGACTTTTCGTTCGGCACGGCAGCCGAGATTGAAAACCCGTAAGGAAATATGTAATTTGTCAAACGTGTCAAGGAGGAACATCGCAGCACTCAAGAAAGGTCGGCGAACCAAAGCCATGTCAAATTACACATTTTATGTGTATGTATATGTATATATATATATATATATATATATATATATATGTATATATATATATATATATATATATATATATATATATATATGTATGTATATATATATATATATATATATGTTAGTATATATATATATATATATATATATATATATATATATGCAGCTACTTTGCGGACTAATGAGCCGTCAAAAAATTCCAACAAGCAACACGTTTGCGTTTTATCCAAACCATTGCACCCACGAGCTCGTAGTCAAAGCTCGTACGGCCAAATGAGAAAATCCCTTACTCTTAAACTTTTTTCCAGCCGGGCTCGTCCGAAAAGCTTTGAAAAGAAAATCGAAACTCGTCAAGAGGCATGACGTTGATCGTGAGAACAAGAGTGGAATTAATCGAGCGCGCACTGCTTTGCATTGATCGACGTCATTTGATGGGAAATCTGGCATGCTATGCAGGAAGATTCAATTTATTAATAAAATGTATTATTTATTTGAAAAGTACGAATACTTTTATTTCAATATATTTAAATCAGGTGATTTCGAGCCTATATATATATATATATATATATATATATATATATATATATATATATACAGAGTCTCAAATTGTAATATATACATGTGTATGTGGATTCCGAGGATCTAGAGGACAGCAGCAAAATTTTGTACAGCTTTGCTGACGGTTAGGGTCAAGTGAAACGAAATAATGGACGGGCAATCGGAAAATTCGCCATTTTTGTACTTCATACGCCTTAATATACATGAATTTATAATTATATATTTATAGATATTCATACGTATATATATATATATATATATATATATACATGTCTACGATCGTATGGAAACGGATCTGCTACGACGTACAATCGTTCCCCACGCTTTTCGAACTGGAACGCCACGATATACAGAATTTCCGACGCGTATTGTGCAAATTACTCGGCTTAACAAATTATGTTGTGAAACTGCGTAGCGATTCACTGAGCATTTTACATATTCCGTGCAACGTTGTCTGCTGCGACCGCTACGTCTGCGGCTGCTGCACAGTACATGCACTTTAGCAATAGTATTACCGATGCTCGGTTATAAATCCATTCCTAATTTCACGCATTAGACAGTCGCGTAACCGCTTAATCGCCGACTTGTACCCGCATTGCAGAAGTACGAAAAAAAAGGTATAAAAAAAATTAAAGCGTATTTATCGACGTGTCCGATCACATAACTCAATCGAGAACGAGAAATCGGAAAATAATCGATCGCAGGTGAAGTGTAACGAGGACTAATTGTAAGCTTGAGGATTTGTGGATGAATGTTAAGAGATAATACTGCGAGAGCTATGAGAGAGAGAGAGAGAGAAAGAGAACTTTAGAAGGAGAGAGAAAGAGAACGTTAGAGAAAGAGAGAGGAAGAAAGAAAGAAAGAAAGAGAGACATCGTTAGAATGAGACAGAAAGAACATTAGAAGGATAGAGAAAGAGAGAAGGCGAGAAAGAGAACATTTACAATTAGTCCAGTAAAAGAGAAGAAAACCCAGCACTTTTCAGCGTAAAATATGATTTTTTTTTACTGAACGTAGATAGTTGCATACTGAAATTAACTCCAATAAAATATTGCCCCTCAACTCGCCCCAACCCTAAGAAATAGGGGTTGAAAACTCAAAAATCCGATCTCAAATCGAAAACTCAAAAGTCCGATCGAAAAATGTTTCAAACAAGAATTGTTTGGAATAATAAAATACGTATAAAGTTATTTTACGTCCAATCCCCTATCTTTGATAATAGCGGCACAAAAACACGAGACCACCACTGGCCCAGACAAGGACGCAGCGATATGTCTACTCCGCTCGCACACGCATCAACCCCCCGAATTTTCGAATCGTTTTTGTGCCGCCATTTTCAAAGATAGGAGGTTGGACTTTACACAACTTTATACGAATTTTATAATTCCAAACAACTTTTGTTTGAAACCCTTTTTTGATCGGGCTATTAAGGGAGACTTTGTCCTTGGAGTGCCATATTTCAGGTGTTTACATTTTTTTTTTTTTAAAGGAAACGAGTAAAGCTTTTTGGGTGCGGTTTTTTTCTTGCTTTTATTCATGATATACAGAACGTTAAAAACAATTTTTTAAAAAACCAAAATGGCCGCCGTTGCAACTCCGCGAAAACAGGTCCTCAAATCGCGGGAGGTAAACGGCTGACATCACTGTCACTTCGTTGATCTAAAACACAAATTCAAAGCATATTATCAATCTGTGACCCTTTGGTCATGGAATGACGGATGGGTCTTTCGTTTAGTACGAAATTTCGGAAAATGGCAGCAATTTAAAAAAAATCGAATTTTCGCGTTTTTTTTCGCATAAAAAGATAAATAATAAATGCAAAAATGTATCTATTGAAAAAACGATCCGTCATTCCGTGAAGACATATTGTCTGAGTATGCTCTCCAAATTTCACGTTGATATGTTAATTACAGCGGTCAGGAGAATGTCAGCCATTTTTAAAAACGTGTTTTCGAGAAAAACGCGTTTAAAGTTTTGTAATGTGTTTACACAAATGTGTTTATAATTACCGCTAATCGGCAATGCCTGGTCCATAGAGGTCTTCTTCTAGCTGCTCATGTTGAGCCGCTAACATCTCCTGTTGGGCACAAAGGACAAAGTCTCCCTTAATTATCGAGATACGGCGATTTTTGAGTTTTCAACCCCTATTTCTCAGGGTTGGGGCGAGTTGAGGGGCAATATTTTATTGGGCTTACTTTCAGTATGCAACCATCTACATTCAGTAAAAAAAATCATATTCTACGCTAAAAAGTGCTGGGTTTTCGTCTTTTTCACAGGACTAATGAGAAGGAGAGAGAGAGAGAGAGAGAGAGAGAGAGAGAGAGAGAGAGAGAGAGAGAAAGAGAACGTTAGTGTACGAGAGAGGGAGGGAGAGAGAGAGAGAGAGAGAGAGAGAGAGAGAAACAGAACGTTAAAGAGGGAGAGAGTTTGTTGCATTAGCACAAGGATCGCATAGAGGGGATTGTAGTCAGCAGGCCCGCTGTGCCGTGTCACAAACAATTCGACTTAAATCCAATTAAGGTAAACCCAATGATTACAACAGTAAAATAATACAAGTCCCCCTCTCTCTCTCTCACCCACTCTCTCCGCTGAAAATGTGCGGACCGATTCGAGCAACTTGAGAGCAAGGGGTCGTTTTCCATGGCTCCGAGCACCACGCCCCAGGGTTGTGACGCAGGGTTGTGCGCGCAATGTCTTTTGTTTCGTGGTTCATTTGCCTCCTCTCTCTTTCTCTTTGCTTTCAACATACATACACAGTCACTTTAGGAGCTCGGCTAGTCACCCTATTCCCTGCACTCTCTCTCTCTCTCTCTCTCTCTCTCTCTCTCTCTCTCTCTCTCTCTCTCACTCTCCCTCTCTCTTATTCGCCACCCTGCCACCACTCTTCAGTGTCGAATACAAGAAGAGGACCTCTCTCGTTCTCTCTCCTCCACTAACTGATCGGTTGACCGAGCGAGTGTCACACCAGCGACGTAGCAGTACGCGCAGCTTTCGAAAGGACCATAAAACGATAAATTAAGCCCGCAGTGGCGACCGTAAAGGCATGATTCTCGGCACACCGCACATTATTACCGATCGCCATTGCTACACTCCTGGGCCATTTCGAAGCCGATTCATCTACTACTCTGTTTGCTAACCGACACTCCTTCCAGCCCTCCTTTCGTCGGGCACATACCCGGTGAGTCACTACAAACTGGACACTCGAAAAATCCTAAAATATTGGTTTTTGACAACAATAAGGCAGGGTGAACATTTGAAGGGTTTGGCGAGATCTACAATTCGTTGGCCTCTTCTTTTTAAGTGGAACCTTTTTTTTTAAGTGGAACTCATTGCAAGGTTCCAGTATGAAACTCATTGCAAAGTGGAATCTATTATTTGAAAGTGGAACTTTTTCCAAATTGGAACTCATTGCAAGGTAAACTGCACGTTTTTAAAAATGGAATCCCTTATTTTAGGGGGGGAGATACCTTTAGGCGAGGACAAAATTTGCTGATCTTAATTTTTTTTAAGAAAAGTTTCCTTCACTTCTTTTAGACTTAAGGTATGTTTTATTACTACTTTTTGACAGTTGCATGGTATTTTTTATTTTCATTAATCTTTAAAAATGGCGGTGGTATAGCACGGTCTTCTGAACTGCATTTTCGAAACTGGCGTGACGTATAGGTCAAAAACTAGTCGACCAATTCTGATGAAATTTGGTATAAATCTTTTTTACCTTATAGTCTGAAACATGAGCCTAAATTTTCTCGAAAATTAAAGAAACAAAGTAGTTTTTGATTGACAAAATGTAGCCACTTTTTTTCGGAAAATTCAATCTTTTTGTTTCAAAGCGTACCATTTCATCGATTTTAAACATTTCCCACTGTTTCTTGGTTCATATTCTGCGTATGAGTGTTAATGAAAGAAAAATCTTCGTTGTTTTTTTTTTCAAATTAATCAGATCAAACGGTAATTAGCTCGAAACGTTATAAATGTGATGCTTCCGGCAGCGACTAATTTTTTAAGATTATCCTCACGATTAATGTTTTTCGTTAATGAGATTTTATTAACATTTTTTTGGTATGATTTTTGAATAATGCGGGGATGCTCCACGACGTCTCGATTTCGAGTGTCGAATTTCCTTTCACTCTGTATATATATATATATTAGGGTGGATAAAAAACATCGATTTTTTTTCTCAACGGAAAATTAAAATATGTTAGGAAAAAAAGTTTTGCAAAATTTGAGGGTTCTAAACAATGTTTTAGTTAGTGCTCAAATGCCTTTTTCATGTTTTTTTTTCATGATTATCAGAGTATCATTTTTTTTTAAATATTGATGCAGAAAATGTTAGTGCGTGATCCAATGTGGATCTGGATTTAATTTTTTCTGTAACAATACACAATTTTTATTTAAATATTTCTTTTTACCATAAACATTTTGCATTTGCAGATTAAGAATCGATGTATGTAATTCGGTTGTGAAAATTATATCAACCACTTGATGATCAAGAACACGGTGTTTACATCACGAACGTCTAACAAGTATGCGTGTTTTTTTTTTGAGCAATATGTTGTTTTGGAGTAAGAAAACAAAGTCATACGGATTCGAGAGTTACAAACCGCGGCGCTATTGACGCTACTGCACCTTTGTTTCTCTGACTGTCCGTGTGTTCTTTTCGCGATTTATTTGACTGTTTCCAGTAGTTGCTGTCTTGATCTACGTCACAGTAGACGTAAAAATAAAAATGTCAAAAATGATCGCTGGTTTGGACGATGGTGAAAGTGCCGAAATTTATCTGATTGGGTCGGAAATCGAAGAATTTGTGGAGCGAAAATTACCCACGAATAGAGAAGCATTAAGTATATTCTTTCACCATCATAATACTCTTAAATTTTCTGTTCGAGAGAGTACACAAAACGTTATCGACAAAATACCTAATATTTGGAGCGAAACCGGAATATGAATTTAACAACCTTGCATCAATTTGCAAAGGGTTACAAAAATTACGATGGAAGTGGGCAGCATTGAAAAAATATCATTTACGGAAAAATCAAACTCAATCGTTCAATGAAAATCTCTTTCAACATAAGTTGGATAAATTATTTGAGTTATATTATTATGATGTCTAATGGCGGAGAAAAACAATTGACGAAAAATCGAAAAAAAAAAAAATAATTAAAAGTTGTTTCAGCACCACCTAAAAAAATGTCTAGACCTCTCAAATTTTGTATGAATTACTTTTTCATTACGTCGTAACATTTTCCGTTAAGTACCGCGAAAAAAAAGAATTAATTTTTTTTAACCACCCTTATATATACATACATATATATATATATATATATATATATATATATATATATATATATATATATATATATATATATATATACACACACACACACACACACACACTTAAATAGGTGCAGAATTATCTGACGATACATTTGAAGCGCCTCGTATCTCCCTGGCCCGTAAATTCTCCAGGATAGCGCCTGACATATCGTTGACACATCATTTGCTACAACAAAACGATCGTCTAGCCCACACGCAAGCCAGAAACCGTGTTGCTCAAGCCTATACTCCGGTTTGTAGACGCTCTCGATCTACAGTGCACAAGCATATGCACGCACTTATAATCAGACAATCGAATACTGAGTGCAGAAGGAAAAAAGACGGTCTCGGTGAACTGTCAGTCGTTTCTGGCGCTCCGGACACTGACATTTTTCAATTAGACTAATAGACTTCATGAGATCGTAGGGTGCATCTCTCGTCAAGTGTGCACTTCAAAATAATGAGACTTCAGTTTTATTGTAAATATTTTCACGTTCCGTTGTACGTACTCGTACACACATGTTGTATCCATATGTATGGTGATTTTGACGACTGACTTCGAGGACCGTTCTCAAACAGCCTGATATGCTGATAGCCAACATATTACGTACGTACAATGGATTTAAAGGGCCACATCTAGCTCGTGGCCGAAGAAAAGAGGAATTTTCGTAAATTTTTTCTCCAAACATTTTTTCTGGCAGGTTTTCAATTTTCAAACAATATGATTTTAAGTATCTTTTACATTTTTGTTTGGGTTTGTGCAGATCGCTGTTTGAAAAACTTAATTCGCGGTGACCACTGCTGCTCGAAAACAAATCATCCGAAATACAAAAATCAAACGCATATAATATTTGCATGAACCGATCTGGTGCTTGGACGAAGGATTTCATAAAATTAAAATAAAATAAAAAAAAATTCCTGAAATAAAAAAAAACTCCTGAAAAAATGACCACAGCCCAAAATGAAAGTATCGATTTTCAATGAAATAAACGGCATTTCGCAATTTTATATGCAAAAGAAACTTGTAAAATTTAAAGTTGATATACACTACGTGTCAAAACTTTTCGATCACTTTGGATAATAGCACCAAATATATAATTATTTAATATAATTTTTTAATTTAATTTAATATAATATAATTATTTAATATAATTTTATTATATTAAAATAATAAAATTAATTTTATTTCTAACTGTACGTAGATAGCTCTATAAAATGACATATTATTACAATATAATTCGGCAATTATGCAAAGTGATCGAAAACTTTTAACCGGAACTATGTATATACATACATATATAAATATTGAATTCAATGTATAAGATCGAAACGTCTAGAGTACTTTTTTTCTTCATTGGAAAAGATTGATGTGTTGCGTGACGAAACCGGCTGGATTTATCATTTCAATGGGCGATGTGGAGTCCTGTATCTTTGGCCATGAAAGGGACATTCGTTTCTCGGACCACGGGGGTATATATCGTTGGCAAACAACGTCCTATAATAACGGCGACGATTTCGTTCATTTAATTTCGTACGATTTCATTCCTCTCATTGCGAGGGAGGAATCAACCGCGTTTTTTATATTATATACATATGTATATATATATATATATACATCACAAAATTCTCGTGCTCTGCCTTGGCGCGTCCTCGTAAATGACAGTAATATAGTTGGCTTGCGGTTTTGTGCACCACGGCCTGATTATAGACCACTTCGGCCGCGTAAACATTGGGTCTCTCTCTCTCCGTCTCTTCCCCACCCTGTCCTCATTGCTGTCCAGCGACTTTTTTCCACCTCTTTGAAAATGGACCTCTCCCTCCAAAGCCTCCCACTTGTCCTTCCAGGACATCCATTAATGGATCGTCGCTTCTCATGAGGATTCCATGCAACCGATGTATCGCTATTGGGTCGGGTGCAAAATTCCCTTGCACTTCCATCTACACGTGTGCCCTATAAAGCTGCTCTTTCGCGAATAAACAATAAACATAATTCACCGCTTTGCGGACTGGAAATTCGTGCCAATTTCTTCCTTTCCTCTTTTTTCAACAGCGTGACCAGTCATCAGCAAAAGTGGTGAGAGGTTTTCCATTGCGACGACGAGGGCATCCGACCTGATGGGAATTAAATTCAAAAGCGAAACGAGCGGGTATCGAGCCTTTTCCGGTCGCGTAATGATCAGGTAGATAGACCGCCGAGAGATGCTGTCACCAGGGCTGTTACCTTCCACTAAAATACACATAAATACGAAAAATCTTTCTGGACTCCTTTATACATATACAGGGTGTCCCAGAACTGAATGCGTTCCCTGAAATGGGGGGTTGGGGGCGAAATTCTGAGTCGATTGATATAAGCATTTGTGGGTCTCAGATCCACCACTGAATTATTATTAATTTTTAAAGGCGAGCCAATCAGGCGCGCCCGAAGAGCCGGCGGACATCGGTGAGCGATACGCGCGTGTGCCTGGCGCGCCGCACCCACGTCCGCCGGCTCTTCGGGCGCGCCTGATTGGCTTGCCTTTAAAAATTAATAATAATTCAGGGGTGGATCTGAGACCCACACATGCTTATATCAATCGACTCAGAATTTTATCCCCCTCCCCCCAGTTCGGCGAACGCATTCGGTTCTGGGACTCCCTGTATATGTGTGTGTATATATATATATATATCAATGACTATTGGAACAGCTGTTTCGGCAGAAAATTTCGAGTGCGATTACCTCGTCGGCACGTAACGGATCAGCCGCTACGAGGCGCTCGCACCCTTATTGAGATGGCAGGCTCACCCTCGTACAGTGTTTCGCTACTGCCGATGGTGTGCCTACCGTAAATGCTCCAAGGTGAACACTGGGTTAATTTCGAATTTCAATTTTCCCTCGAATCAGGGAATCTTCGGACAGCTGCTCACGTGTGGTTTACGATCTCGTAAGTGTGCGTGTGTGTGTGTGTGTTCGCTCGCGCGACGAAACCCCAATTACGCGGGGCTGTACAGAGGCGGATGTATAGGTGTATCCTACTCCCAAAGTATATACGTAGACTCGTATGTGAGCATACATAATAACTTTTCGTGTAGAAAGTTACATATTTGTGTATGCGTGCATATGTATGTATATTCATATAGGTATACACGTGGATACTCCGTTTGGGCATGGAGCTTAAAGGGAGGCGCGCGGGTAATGAATTGTGTCTCATTCCAGTTGCTTTGAAACGTGTAATTTCGCCTCTCTCACAGCGCCTAATTAGACGGAGGACATCTGTGAACAGTGGCTCTCAAATGAACTTAAGCGTACGTATTTTCTAGGATAAAATGCCCTGATCGCATCAAGAATACACAAACGTATATATCTATATATATATATATATATATATATATATATATATATATATGTATAGGAAGTATATTTCAAACCCATTATTTCTATGCAATGGAAACACATCTGCTTGAGGGAAGGCCCGCGAAGTCAAATGTCATAAAAATCATCGTTCTCGATATATATCCAGAGTGATTGTAAATTGGACTTATTCCTGGAACGGGGTTATTCTCGAGGTTATTTGCAACAAATTAACCCTTGTCAACTAGGGCTGGAAAATGTTCCCGAATTTCGGTAGTTCAAAATTTGTTTCGAGATTATCAGGCTTGTTACCGAAAACAAATAGGGGAGAGAAAACTACTCCACTCTGGACACTCAATTGATACTTTTCTGAAAGCTGACAAATGTATGATCACTTTGAAAAAAATGTATGCCCAAAATTCCTATAATCTCAAAAATCAAAAGTTCTGAGTGATAAGAATGATAATTTTTTTGTAATAGAATAAAAATCGACGAGATTACGAACCCGTGCGAAATTTGATAACATGATGTACCTTTTTAGAAAACTCATAAAACGAGGAACTTATTTCCCTAGTTTTTTATGCCAAGTGTCATATATTTTTTGAGTAATTCATTGAGGGGGGTGGAGGGCAAAGAACCAGATTTATTTCTACGACCTAATAATGTACCAATAATCAAAATGAGCTGTTTCTGACAACATGACGTTTAAGTTTGCATCGTTGAAATGCAACGAAAGATAGTTTTTCGTGAATTGCTCACAGTTTTCTTCGCTGACTTAGGGTACGAAAATCAATCAAATAATTTTTCCTCTCTTTGGTAGGGATCTACGACCTAAATAAATAAAAAACGATGTTTGATTGTAATAAAAATAAAAAATAAAATAGCAAATTAAAAAGAACTTCCGAATTAAGGGGGTTATGTAAGCAGATTTATTTCTACGACCCAATAATGTACTAATTATTAAATTGATCTGTTTCTGACGACATGATTTTTATGTGTGTATCGTTGGAACGTAACGAAAGTAACTGTTCTTTAATTGCTCACATTTTCTTCCACTGACTTGGGGTGCAAAAATCACTTAAATTATTTTTCCTATCTTTAGTAGAGATCTACGACCTAAATAAATGAAAAACGATGTTTGATTGTAATAAAAATAAAAAACAAAATAACAAATAAAATGAGCTTCCGAATTGAGAGGGTTGAGTACGCAGATTTATTTCAAATCACTCAAAATCACTCAAATGATTTTTCCTATCATTAGTAGAGATCTACGACCTCAATTAATGAAAAACGATGTTTAATTGTAATGAAAATGGAGAAAAAAAATAAAACAAAATTTCCCAATGAGGGAGTTAAGTAAGCAGATTTATTTCTCCGATCACATAATCTGGTTAAGTAAGCTTGTTAAGTAACCGGATTTATTTCTACGACCCAATAATGTATCAAATTGATCGGTTTCTGACGACATGATCTTTGTGTATCGTTGGAACGCAACGAAAGATAACTTTTCTTCAATTGCTCACATTTTCTTCCACTGACGTGGGGTGCAAAAATCACTTAAATGATTTTTCCTATCTTTAGTAGAGATCTACTGCCTAAATAAATGAAAAACGATGTTTGATTGTAATAAAAATAATTTAAAAAATAACGAACTAAAAAGAACCTCCGAATTGAGGGGGTTAAGTACGCAGATTTATTTTTACGATCTAATAATCTGGTAGACTAATCTCGTTAAGTAACCAGATTTATTTCTACAACCCAATAATTTACTAACTATTAAATTGACTAGTTATCCAATTGATAACTTTTCTTCAATTGCTCACATTTTCTTTCACTGACTGAAGGTACGAAAATAACTCATATGATTTTTCCGATCTTTAGCAGAGATCTACCACCTCAAAAAATGAAAAAAAGTGTTCGATGATACCAAAAATAAATGAATAAAAACTAACTTCCGTTGCATCATAAATCTTGATGATTCTGGCATAATATTGCAACGTTTGTTAGTAACGTAGGAAAGTGCGAAAATAATATAATCTTTCGGGCCACCTTTTCATCTAGCATCGCCATTAGAGACTTCCTTGAAGATATGCTCGCACGTTTTTTACACATAGGCACGTTTATGCCTATGTAGGTGTGCACACATGTGTATATTTCTCGCTCTTCCAGTAAGAAGTCTATAATTTAACGCTAATCCCCGTTCTCACACGCATCGCGAGACAATCTTGCAGGCTTGCAGGATCGGAAGAAGAAAGAACATATTATATGTTTCTCGAATCTCTTCGCCAATTGCGATGTAATTTTCCTTTCTATTACACGTCGAGTATAAGAAATGGTCTTCGCCGAACATCCATACTATGTATACGGACTATCCGTAAATTCTCCCCTTCGATATCCTCTCCATTACACGCACGTGCACTTCATCCGTCTAACATACTTTTCCATCATTCGCGGCCACAGCCGCGAAATTGTAATGACGCGAGTGCGATGCTTTTTTAGTTTTTCTCAATTTTTTAAAATACTTCTCCTCACGATGCACTTGGCGGGCAAAGAGGCGATATTCAAATGGAACGAGCAGACGGGACGCGCTTTGGGAGATGGAACGTGTGTGCAGAAGTATCTACGTGCACGTAAGAGAGGTCGGGGCTGGTTGGTACTTTTTTTTTCCTCCAACGATATAATCACACGTGTATGTCCGATCTTGAAAACCTGTTACGTCGTTGACCGAGCGAAAGGCAGTGATGGCCGAACACTTTTCACATTACGTATCACAATATATGCTTCAACGTGGACACTCTTAAGGGGTTACCCCCACTTGCGATTTTGAAAAAATCGATTTTTTTTATTGCATTTTCTTGAAGTATAAGTATCTGAGAATATGTCCTGAAAATTTCAAGTCGATCCGAACAAAATTGACTGAGATATGAGCGTTGAAAGAGAAGAATCCCTTGTGTAAACGACCGGCTAATTGAAACTTTAAACGTGTTTTTCTCAAAATGGCATTTCTGAAGTCGGTGAGCAAGATTACTCGAACACTAATGAACCGATCTTCTTGAAATTTTGCAGGCTTATTTAATACATAAAAATGTAGTCTTTAATCGTTCGATTTTTTTTTCGAAAAAAAAATGGCCGTTTTATAGCCAAAAAACGGCCGTTTTTTTTCGTTAAAATCGAACCATTAACTTTGACTGTCCGCCATTTTGTGAAAAATGAATATTTTTTAAAATCCTTCGATTGAAGACTAGTTTATACTTATATTTGACTAAATCCATCCGCATTTTTTTTTCAGATGATCCACTTCGCCGCAATGTTGGTCACCGCAAACCGTGTATATAAAAATATTATTTCATTGACGGCCATTCGCCACTAAACAATGGAATATTTTTCAATAAAAAAATTACTGAAAGTTCTTCAAGATGTGTTCTTTAAGATGGTATATTGATCGGTTAAAAAAGTTTTTTAGTTTTCTTTTAAAAAATTCATGAAAAAGGCCTTTTTTCGCTACAAGTGGGGGTAAGGCCTCCCCAAATGATCCGAGTTTCTCTCTCTTCTGCTTGCCACGATGAAGAGCGAAATTCTCAGGCCCATACTTTGGATTCGCGGGGGCGACTAGCGCTGAGAAGGAACACACAATTTTTTGGGTGATTCGCGTAAGGTTTGAAAAATATGATTTTTTCATCGCATCGCTTTAAACCCCATAACAACTTTATGATTGTTATGGGGTTTTGCCGTCGCGGGTGAAGTGTGAGGGGAGCGCCATATGCTTATGGACGGAGCCGATCGACTGTTAACTTTCAAATAATCGTCATATTAAACGTGCGTTTTCGAACGATTTTTCTACATCTATTTGTAAAAATATGCATTTTTGAACAATCGGTGATTACATGAAGGGGAGATATACACCTAGGAGCCGGAAAAAGGTAATTTTTGTGAATTTTTTCAATGTATACTATTTGAAATTTCGGAATGGGGTTTTAATTATCTAAAAGTATATACATTCAAAAATATGTTTAATTTTCTTTATTTAAAAATATCGAAAATATACAAGGATATTGTATGATCCTTGGAGCGTCGTAAAAAAATCTGCGTATACGGTACCCACTGGCGTTTCTTCAAAAATCATCTGAAAAAAAAAACCAAAATGATTATTAAATTAGATACTATAATCTAGTACTTGTCATCGCCGATTTTGAAAATACCGAGTTATGACAAAATTGCGGACGTTTGAACATAAATAGTGATTTTTGGACCAAAAATTGGTTATTATTTTGCCTATAAAACAAAAAATAAGTAACGGAAAAAAAACCTATGACAAGTACTAGATAATGGTGTATAGAATAACCACAAAAAACCTCAAGGCAATCGGTTCATTGGTTTTCGAGAAATTTTGGGTACCGATTTGAAAAACGTGGTTTTGAGAAGAACGTGTTTGCAAATTTGGGAATGAATAAATCATGAAATTTGTCAACTTACATGGAATCATCGATACCAGGCCCATAGTGTAGGTCTTCTACCGTCGACGGAATGTTCACAGCTTCTAAATCGATTTTTTCGACCATCTAGGTTTATATCTCCCCTTAACTGTTTTCATTACTTGTTTAATTATTTTCTATAACTCTTTCTTGCTCAATTAACGCGAAACGAATTTTCAACGTCGTAAATCGTCGTATATCATAATGCCCAGGTTGACAGAAGTGACGCGAAGTTAGAGACGTATGCGCGCCTTTCGTAACCTTAATATCGGCCCAAGGACCTGTCAAAAATGCATATCGGTGCGAGGAAAAAAAATTCAGTTGGAAAGAAAAAGTGTGCACTAAAACTGTCTATAATCTCGAAGAAATAAAAAATTTCAATAATTTTCCGATATTCTAAAATAAAATGTATGTATGAAAAAAAAAAATCCGCGTTATTTTGTCTTTGCCTAGAAATGTCTAAAAATTTATAATTTCTGAACATAGTTGTCAAATTAATATTCAGTGATTATTACTTATTAAGAGAATAAGTCCCAATAATATTCGTTGTTAATTATCTTGACCGAGTAGTTTGAGATTCCCGGGCATAATTACCGAATACGGATAAGATAAGTAACATTTGTTCCGTCCACGACGTTGCCATGATTGCACAGTCTAATATTTTGTGTGCTTGATTTTCGAACACATTCTATTTTTTCAGCTCCGTGGTAACATTCACTTAGCAGATATTAATGCGGATGTATTCAAACTGCGCAGGATAATCAGCAAACAATTTATAAAGGTCCAGAAAAAATTTTTGTTCAGTGGTAACATGTTGACTCAAGGGGCCAGTCCACTTTGGAGCCACGAAAAAAGGCTATTTTCGCGATTTTTTTGAGGATTTTATAAAAGTATGAATATAAAAGTTGTTGCGCTTGATAAATAAAGTCTTGAAATACATTTAAAAAATTCAATTAATTGTTATTCATCTTTAACGGCGGGGTAAAGTTAATTCGGCGAAAAAAAGGCATGGTTTTAAGATTTTTTTTGGCGTAACGAATAGTGTTCGTTTATTGAAAAATTTACATATAATAGAGTAACATTTGAACAACATTCTCCTAAATTTGCATTGCAAAATATTCAAAATTGAGCGAGTGAAAATTAAACCCCGGAGGCGCCTCGAAAAAAAGTTGGTTTGCGGTGTGCACCATAACTCGCAACAGAATCATTTGAAACAAAAAAATCAAAATGCATTTGTTAAAGGAGATGTTTCTCGAGGTAATGACGGGAGGATTTTTTTTTTTTCGATTTTTCGATTTTTCGTAGCACTTGGGAGCCAAAAACCCGATTTTCGCTAAAAAAATCGGCTAATTTGTTGTTGAAAAATGAGTAATTATTAGAAAAAAAACAAAAAAGCTCTCGACAATACCTGGTGAATTATGTGAAGAAGTACTGTGCAAAATTTCAAAGCGATTGGTCCATACGGATTTTGAGTTATCGTGCACACGGACTTCAAATATGACAAGTCTCAGAAAAACGGTTTGAAAAACGCAGAAGAGAAGAGAACGGCATGGAGCAATAGACGCTCAAATACTCATAACTTCGTCAATTTTACTCCGATCGACTTGAAATTTTAACACAATATTCTCGATATATTATGCATTCGTTAAAAATTTTTTAAAAAATGAAAAAAAAATTTAATACTTTACCCCGCCCTTAAGTACAAAAACTATAGTTTAACGTAACGTCTCAAAAATAGGTGGCCTAGGTAGCTCTATCGCTACTCGGCAACGGTTTGTCTGAAACAAAAAATCAAAGTCCATTAGATTCAGTATGACACCAGCTACAAAATGATCCTCGGATATAAAGTTTTATCAAAAAATAAAAAAATGCCACATGAAAAACGAAAAAAGTAAAAAAAACGCGTTTTTTCGCAGTTTTTCGCAAAAATAAAATAAAAATAGAATTTTTAAAACCATCGAGAGTCATCTTGTTGCGAATCATGTTTACAATATGTGGTTCAAATTTCAAGAGAATCGGTTTATTAGTTTTGGAGATACGATGGAGCTAGATTTTGAAAACGTTGTTTCGAGATAAACGCGTTTGAAGTTTATACTATAAAAAAACTCTTACCTAAACTCAATCGGCAATCCCTGCACCGTATAAAATCCCTTCTGATTGCTCACATCATTGATTTCTTCAAGTCTTACTTGCTTTCGATTTTTTGGAAATTCTCAAATTGTACTGGCCCCTTAACCCCATAACAACCTTGAGGCCGGAGCTTGCTTTAGAAGGTCCACAAAAGGGTTATTTGGGCATTTTTTGAGAAGGGGAAAGAAACAAGTGAACCCAGTAAACATTGAGGTATCTTTTCATGTATATTGCAAATGTATATTGCACATGAACATTTGTTTTAAACATATTTTTGAAAATGTATACTTTGAGAAAATGCAAAAAAAAAATAGTTTCTTTTGACCTGTCACAGTGGTGTCCCACCTTAATTTGCAACAAACATTTTGTAAAATCTCCCAAAATCGACCGAGTTATGACGATTTTTCTGAAGAGTCAGATCGCCCATTGCGCTACGGCTATCTAACGTTTTGTTTTTTTGCTTTTTTAGCAAGAACTTGTTTTCTGAAACGGTATAAATCGTACCTCAAAATCTATCCTTGCGATTCACGTTAAGGGCGGGGTAAAGTATTAAAATTTTTTTAAAAATTTTTTTTAATTTTTTAAATGAATGCATAATATATTAAGAATATTGTGTTAAAATTTCAAATCGATCGGAGTAAAATTGACGAATTTATGAGTAGTTGAGCGTCTATTGCTCCATGCCGTTCTCTTCTCTTCTGCGTTTTTCAAACCGTTTTTCTGAGATTTGTCATATTTGAAGTCCGTGTGCACGATAACTCAAAATCTACGGGACCAATCGCTTTGAAATTTTGCACAGTACTTCTTCACATAATTCACCAGGTATTGTCGAGAGCTTTTATGTTTTTTTTTTAATAATTACTAATTTTTCAACCACAAATTAGCCGATTTTTTTTAGTGAAAATCGGTTTTTTGGCTCCCAAGTGCTACGAAAAATCGAAAAATCGAAAAAAAAAAATCCTCCCGTCATTACCTCGAGAAACATCTCCTTTAACAAATGCATTTTGATTTTTTTGTTTCAAATGATTCTGTTGCGCGTTATGGTGCACACCGCAAACCAACTTTTTTTCGAGGCGCCTCCGGGGTTTAATTTTCACTCGCTCAGTTTTGAATATTTTGCAATGCAAATTTAGGAGAATATTGTTCAAATGTTACTTTATTATATGTAAATTTTTCAATAAACGAACACTATTCGTTACGCCAAAAAAAATCTTAAAAACATGACTTTTTTTCACCGAATTAACTTTACCCCGCCGTTAAATGGGGGCAGAGCATAGTTTCATTTGCTATCCTATGACCGAAGGATTTTTCGACGTTTATCCATTTGTTGATAACAAATAATTAAAGTTTTTTCGATCGAAAATCGCACTATTTTCTATAGCTCGTCATTATAGTAATTTTCAAATAAAAAAATTAAGTATCCTGTCTCACGAACGTTTTATTATTACACTAAAAGTACAATTTTAATTTTTAATTCACAATCACCCTAGTCCATGCCATGCAGCAACGGTGGCACCATGTTTAAATAATAATAACTTCATTGCTCATCAATATTTAACAATACGAAAAAAGCTCAAGCTTGGCAACTCCATGTATTACCTGTGTGTAAAATCCCGACCTCGTCATCCCAATACTCTCATCAGAAAAAAAGTCTTGAAAATCGTCATTTTTTACCCTAAACGTATCCATAAAATTCCTCGTTCCAAAACAATTCAAGCTCTCTGTACTCGTCACATTCTCGTGCCCGGCCTTTAAGCTGTCCTGTAGCAACAATTTTTCCGCTACAATCGGCGAATAACCAATAAACCATCATTTCCGCACAACCGTCATCAATACCCATACGATCCATTGTTGATCGACGTAAGTTCGTTATTCCCTCCACCCAGAGTAGAGACTCGGCGCATAGACGCGCCTTCATCAGTGACACCGGTAAATCGCACCAAGATCGGGCTATAATTGTCTGTGGCTGCAAAGAAAGGGAGACTGTGACGAGCAAAGGTGAAGGAAGAAAGGTTGAGCTAAAGGGTGTAAAGGGTGCGAATTAAGCCTCGTGACAAATTGGTGACCGCTGGTACGAGGGTTGCTGTATATACAATAAATATATATATATATATATATATATATATATATATATATTGATTGACCCGCCGAACGAAGGGCCTAAAGGGCCAAAGGGACTGGAAGACATCTATGGGGGAGGAAAGGCGTTTCTGACAGCACCGGGGGTGGTCTTTGGAATCTCAAATTTGCAATCCTTTATTTAGTCAACAAGGTGGCATACACCCGTCCTTTGCTCTCTGTCCTTAAAACCTCTCTCTCTCTCTCGCGTCGCACTTTGCAACCCTTTTAGTTCTACTTGGCAATATTTCGTACCACCCGGAGGCGACAATTTTCTCCGGCTCCATTAGACTTCTCTCTCTTTTTCTCTCTCTCTCTCTCTTTGGGCTAATGTAACTTCTTCGAGACTCCTATTAACGTTTGCATACCTCAGTTCCATCGTTTTCTCGACTTTACGTCGCTTCTTCGTCCCTCGTAGGAGAAAATATAGGATCGCGATTTTACGAGGCTCCAGAGAGTTGTCCTACCGCTCGAATTGCGATTTGCAACGGTTGTTTATATATATATATATATATATATATATATATATATATATATATATATATATATATATATATATATTTAACGATAGTTACAGTGCCAACGTTGCAAACGAGGTAGCGACTACGGCAATTTGTACTTGCATCCTTTGTATACATATTTCTCACGCATTAGCGACAGCAAAACCGCATAATGCACGTCGCTTTCTCGCCTTCCGCGCTCCTCCATATATATATATATATATATATATATATATATATATATAGGTATCGTATATATATATACAAGAAATGTAATAAACGAGCTACGATGACTCTCCTCCTCATCGTCGCGGCAGTTCAATTTTGCCCCCTTGAAAAACGATTGAAAAATAACTCATCGCCGCTACTCCGGTCGCGCCTACTGTAATAAATTTCCTCGCATTTTAGCCTGAAACGTTTGCGTCGTCGGCCATAAACTTTCGTCTATTTGTCTCTCACCTTCTTTTTTTTCCCTTTTTTTGTTTGTTGACATTCTCAATCGTTCGTCAACGTTATACAGACGTAGCTAGACAGTGGGGCACATTTAATCGTACACTTTTGCTTAAGAGAGATTGATTTTACGTCCGATTCGTTATTTACGACTATAGAATTGCGCGCGAAAACACGACTATTTCTCGATCCGTACGGTAATCGGGCAATTCCTTTATCGAGGCGACGATCTAACTCCACTTTAATTTCTTTTTTTTTTCCGGCGAGTTAAGCGGACTCTCATATATTATGGTAATTTTCTAATCGTTCGAGACACCTCGACACTTCAGGCAAACATCGCCTCGTGTATAGCAGCTTAAGCGTGTGTAGATATATATATATATATATATATATATATATATATATATATATATATATATATATATATATATATATATATATATAACGTAACGGGGGAAGAACGAGCGTGCGAGTATGCGTTAGACGAGAGGATCATCGACTCGTCGTCTGCTCGTCTCCTACAAAGTACGACAGGGCACGATCTTGAATCTCGATTTCACGTACATATATATATATATATATATATATATATATATATATATATATATATATATATATATATATATATATGCATGTATGTATAGAGGCGCGAATCCATTCTCCCACTCCCGCAGATGATCTTCGCGGTCTCGTGTTACACTCGCGGCAAAAATTATAATGTTCGCGTGTGCGTAGTCTATGTGTGCTGGGCTGCCTCTCTGAGATCAGTCTCTTCCACTTCGTTCGAGCAGCTTTTTCGCGTGATCGCATCCGAATTAGCCGGAACTTTACGCATGCTTATGCAAAGAATTTGTGTACATATGTATGTGTGTGTATATATATATATATATATATATATACAGGCTGTCCTATGAATGGATAATCCTGCAACTGTCAGGGTCGGGTTGAAATTCCGAACTTTGAATGATCAGAACGCTCAAAACTCCGAAAGAATACTACCCCGAAAGATCGAAACTCCGAAAGAATTTGACACGAAAGACCAAAACTCCGAAAATCTGAACACCGTCAAAATAATTCGGCTATGGAAGATGTAAAAGTTTCAGAATTTTCAATAAATCGACGTATTATTTCAAGATTTCTTTTCTATTAAGCGGAGATATACACCCAGGAGCCAGAAAAAATTTATGCTGGAATTTCAGTTTAGTAAAAGTCCCACGGTTTTCGAGATTTTGGGTTTTATGGTATTTTTTGAAAAAAAAAAAAATCATCTCCTTTTAGTTTTTCGCACGCCATTCCTACAAATGCTGTAAATCGACAATAACTAAGCAATTTTTTTAAGTAATCGGGACGATATGCGTGGTACATTTTTTTTACACCGCAAGCTATCAAAGCCAGATGTTCGAATTGGTTTGTACAAAAATTCTGCATAGGATCTTTTTTCATCAAGTTTTATTTACATTTAAGGTTAAAAGGAAGACTTTTCTAGATAAAACAAATAACCAAGAGTATTGTTTTTAAACCAGATCAAAAAAAGGTATCATTCGTAGACAATAGGCATGTAGGTACAGTACTACCTCTCTAAGAGAGCCCTCGCTAAGAGAGAATTTCCCCGCCGTTCCGCTTGAGCGCATTTTATGGCTTCCCCCACCTAGCTCGAGCTGTCCAGTGTACCCCAGGCCTCTCGAGTTTGTCGCGGACAACTCGATAAGAGATCGCGAGCGATTTCAGAAAATCGCACGTCGCACGATTGTCAAATGGATAATATTCCTTTGTATAATAATATATACGTTTAAGCCGTAAAGTCGGAGAAAAAAACATGCACCATAATTAAATTTCAAGTAGTAATTTAATGCAAGTAAATATATATTTTAATAGACATTAACACAGCATAGAATATTATTGATATTGATAAAAATTATCGAGGCTACATTATACTAGAGATATGTTTATGAGTAGTAGTAATAAATGCAAATATCGTACAGCATATACAATATGTATGTATCATAACATATATACTATACATCAGAGTATAGAGTCCTGTTGACGTCCGCAAGAATCGTAGAGACGGCTTCATTTTCGTGATCTGCTGATGTGCTGGGCTGATCACCAATTTTGTTGTTGCAATAATATTGCAACAACAAAATATACCAAACAGCAGAATAAAAAAAAAACGCGAAGAAAAAGAAAGATTTACACATCAATATTCAATGAGATATAATTACGCATGAAACGACGAAACGCCAGTACACTTTCCGCAACTCGTTTACAGTTTTCTCAACACTTTCGTTCGCGCTCTCTTATCGAGTTCGAGTGGAGAAACACATACACGCTACCACATGCGCGATTTTCGAGCGCGCTAACCTAGCGGTGGGGGAAGGCTTCGGCGACGAATTTCTCGAGAATTTCTTCCCCTAACCGCCCTAGACCGCTCTCTTAGAGAGGTAGTACTGTATTAGAAAAAACTAAAAACAGATGATTTTTATCGCTAAAATCATGGGACTTTTATTAAACTGAAATTTCAGCTTGTAATAGGACATGATCTGACCTATCGACAGTTGCAGGATTATCCATTCATAACAGGACACCCTGTGTGTATGCGTATGTATATATATATATATACGGAATCTCGATTTTGAAGGTGGTCGACATCGAAGACCGTCCTCATAGCAGCCAGGCATGCTGTTAGTCAACGTTACATAAACATCTCTTTTTTTCTATTTATATGTATATATTTTTTTTATTTTTTTTTCTTTATTCATCTGTTCGTCGTTGTATTTTATGCAGCGGATAAAAGCTGCGTCAAAATAAATTCAGCATGAAGTTTCTTCAGCTATCGCGTGCATGGAAGTAGAACGAGAAATTAACTCGTAATAATTGAGAATTTTTGCCAAAGTTTTTGAACGCCACCATTTAAATATGTAGACGACATTTATTTCGTCAATTTATTAAGGCTAATTACAGTTTCAACGCTTTTCAAGGAATAAAGAACAATTTCGATTATATTTTCGTGAACTCATTTTGCACGTAAAGTGTTAAATGGAATGGACAATGAGAACATTACAATTAAGATATTATTGCAATGGTATACGGTCGATAATTTCGTCAAAAACTTTTAACGACCCTCCTTTTCACCATTCACTTATCGATATCATTATTTGTAATTTTCATTTCTATTATATTTTCTTTTCTTATTATGGACGTTAATTGCGTGCTAATGGACAACGTCAATCTGCGTGCGAAAATAATTGTAAATTGATACTAAAACGGATGATTTGTTTTTTGTCTCGATGCATCGGCGTCTGAAATTTGTTC
>OZ023320.1:9215588-9247239 GCA_964007375.1 Ophion obscuratus
CATAGCTATCGATGTTGAGGGAGGGAGAGAGAGAGAGAGAGAGAGAGAGAGAGAGAGAGGGAAGGATAATGATCATGATTGCACTAGGACCAAATGTACGTTAGCTCGCTATCCCCATTTTTTGACCAATACAAAATAAGATATACAAAAAAAAAACAAAAAAAAGCTCCTCGTGCAGAAATTTTGTTGGAGAGTCCCCAGATCATACCACGTCCCTATAGGGCTTCGTTAGAGACGCCACACGTAAGAAATTGACATTTGAATCCGAGTGGATTCCGTTCTATTGCCCGATTGACGTTGTTTGAGGAATTTTTTATTTGCAATTGTCAACGGGAAATTACTGGTTTCCAAAAAAAAACATTGTTTCAATATTTAAAAAATGGAATATCAAAAAATGATAATATTAAAATTAAAAATATTCAAACAATGTAATATTAAAGTTTTAAAATACTAAAAAATTATAATATAAAATTTTTTAAATATTCAAAAAATGGAATATTAAAATTTTTAAATATTAAAAAAGTTTAATATTTAAAAGAAAGAGTAAAAAATTTGTTGGCGAGTCCCAGGATACAGGCACATCTCTATAGGGATTTCATAGGGACTTCTTAGGAATAACCGGCACGCTTCGTGAGCGTGCACGTATGTGGTTACAATATGTCAAAACGCAGTAAAATAAATAACAATCGATAATTACAGCGGATTTTTAGTGATGTGGTTCGAATCGATTTTTGAGGTATTCCTTTCACGAACCCGAATATTTAACAATTAACTGACTTTCTCCTATAATCAAGTAAAAATACAGCCCTGTATACTGGTAAAATTTCAAGCCAAGTTATTGAACTTTTAACGAAAAATTACGGCTCTAAAAATCGTCTCGTTTGTACGGCGCTTTATGGGGATAACACGCTGGCCACATTTCTATCTAATAATTTATACACTAAATAACTCTAGATGCCTGAAATAAGCTACTCACGCGTGTAAAAACATCTAAAGGTTCCGCAACGACAATAAAAATAGGTAGTCGCCGGATGTTTAAAGGAAATATTAGTGAAAAGCTTAGAAAAATGTGAGTAGCACAAGAATGTTCGTAGCCGCGACATTTCAGAGAAAATGGAAAAATGTCTAAATCTACTAAATTTGCGCGGAGTTTTTTATTCCTGTTTATCGTTGGGTATGATAATTGATTGTGAGTTATTTTTATTAAGCGCCACTGTAACAATCAATTATTGAAAAGAACCCTTAATGTATACCTTAAGATTTACTTAAGACTATCTTATGGAATATCTCATGGTATACTTAAGTATACCTTAAGGGGCCAGTCTACTTTGAAAATTTAAAAAAATCGAAGGCAAGCAAGACTTGAAGAAGTCGACGATGATGAGCAATCAGAAGGGATTTTCAACGGTGCAGGAATTGCCGATTGAGTTTGGGTAAGAGTTTTTCACGGTATAAACTTCAAATGCATTTTTCTCGAAACGTTTTCAAAATATAGCTACATCGTATCTCTAAAACTAATAAACTCTTGAAATTTCAACCACATATTGTAAACATGATTCGCAACAAGATGACCCTCGATGGTTTGGAATTTTTTATTTTTACTCTTCTTTTTTTGCGAAAAACTGCGAAAAAACGCGTTTTTAAAATCTTTTTTCGTTTTTCATCTGCCATTTTTTTATTTTGTGATAAAATTTTATTTCCAAGGGTTATTTTGTTGCTGATGTCATACTGAATCTAATGGACTTTGACTTTTCTGTTTCAGACAAGCCGTTGCCGAATTGTGATGGAGCTACCGAGCCCACCTATTTTTGAGGCGTTACGTTAAACTATAGTTACTACTTAAAAATGAATTAAATGAATTAAATTTTTAAAAATATATTTCAAGACTTTATATATCAAGCCCAACAACCTTTGTAAAATTTGTTGTTATTTTTGTTATAGCATTTATAAAATCCCAAAAAAAATTGCGAAAATATCCTTTTTTCGTGGCTCCAAAGTGGACTGGCTCCTCAAGATATACCTTAGGGCCCTTAATAAACACGTTACGATATACTTTTTATTCGATTTTTACTTCTTCAAGATAAGATTTAAACTTTTCTGCGGTCCACTCATTTTATATATCCACATATTTTATTCGGAAAATTTAACGTACGCAATGCGATGGGATCCATCAAGAATCGTGTCTGATTCTGTTCGATAATGTGGGAATCCATTAGCATGCAAATTGGACACGTACATTGGATCCCAATGGGGAATCTCGATTGAATCCAACGTACGAGCGTGAAGTTTTAGTACAGGGATCCAATGCGACGACCCATTGGATCCCAATCAGGAAGTAGCGACAAGTATGAGAATCCAATTGCATCACAACGACAATTTCTGCCCGAGTTAATAACAAAACAAAACGTGACTCTATGCAAACCAAACAGAGAGACAGAAACGAAGAGAGGGAGATGGATCAACATTCAAATATCCTCAACTGTTCAATTGTAAACCAACACTCCTCGAAACACGATTAAATCCTAAATGCAAATTCGGGACAAAAATAATACGAGTTTGTTGTCCAGCACTCATTCAAAGACAATTCACACATATTTGGAGACAAAGGAGCCCAAAGCAATCCTAAAGACTGTCACATCTGTAAAACAGAATAGGAGAAAATAATCATGAAAATAAAACCGCATTAAGGGGTTACGTGGGTTTCGAAGCAAAAAAGCATATTTTCTCTATTAAAAAGATATATAATATATATCATTTTATTCAAAATGTTAAGCACATAAAAGAGCAACATATCAATAATATTTTTAAAAAATTAAATTTTAAAAATAAAATAAAAATAACATTAAATTAAAAAAAATATTGGAAAAACCAATTTTTTTCTGTTAATAGATACATACAGCTCGTGATTGAACGAAGGATTTAAAAAAAATTGAAGTTTGAATTTTCGGCAGAGTTGTATGCAAAATAGTTCAATCTTTGGTAGAATTTACACTACGTATAGCCTTCTAAAATTAGTTGTAATTGAAAGAAAAACCTTCGTTCGATCACTAGTCAATGCTATTTTGAAGAAGTGTGCAAAATTTCAATGAAATCGGTGCAGTGGTTTTAGAGAAATCATGTCCACCGACTTAAAAAATAGTGATTAGAAAAAAATGCGATTACCTGCGTCGCACCCGGCCGGACTTTCCCAACGGGGAGAATTCCCAAAGGCTCTCTCTCCTAGACTTTTACTCCCATTGACTCAAAACATTGGGAGAATATTCTAAACATATTGTCTTTTACTGATAATAAAATTTTAAAAGAATGCATTTTTTAAATATTTTTAAACCCACGTAACCCCTTAAGCAAACATCTTTGTGATTCAGTTCCCATGTGCTCGCGTACCGTGTGAGAAAAAAAAATGTCCCAAGAATGTAATACGCAGCGTATACCTACCGCAGCTCTCGAAGTGCTATCCATTTTCTCTTGCTCGGTTTTTCGATATATATATATATATATATATATATATATATAATTTTATCGTAAGCTACTGAGCAATGGCCACAGGCTCAATGCAGCTTCGACTAGTGTGTGTGTGTGTGTGTGTGTGTATATATATATATATATATGCGTAAGTTTTTTATATTATATTTTATATATACATGTCTATACGCATATCGTTGGACTGCATAATATACGGCGCCGGATCGCTCGATGCAATTTCGTCGCTGTTATTTGTTCATTCCAACGATTGTTTCACGGCTGACCAGTCAGAAGGGGCAAAGAGGGATCAAGAGGAGTGAGAGAGAGAGAGAGAGAGAGAGAGAGAGAGAGAGAGAGAGAGAGAGAGAGAGAGAGAGAGAGAGAGAAGGCATCCATTCTACTTGGGCACACGGTAGCCAAGGTATCGCGCGGTTCCGATAGCCTCACACACAAATTCCGCGCAATCACGGCGAATTACTCGACTGATTGGATCGTTTATGCTGATCCTTTGATCCCGTCTCTCCTCTCATGCCCCCCTCCTTCTCTGTTTTCATCCCTCTCCCGTCACTTCTGGATCCTCTTTGGATCCTCTTTGGATCACCGATACCCACACAGTTATCTCGCCCATTCCTGACTCTCTCTCTCTCTCTCTCCCTCTCTCTCTCTCTCCCTCTCTCTCTCCCTCTCTCTCTCTCTCTCCCTCTCTCTCTCTCTCTCCCTCTCTCTCTCTCTCTCCCTCTTGGTATCGTTCCAGCGCCTTGGAATAGCGCAGTCCAAAATCGTGCACATACAGTACACACCACCCTCTGGGATAAATTCCCGTTAGAATTTATCATCGACCAAATAAGGTAGGAATAAAATGAGAGGATCTCCCCTGTGCGATGTATACACCGGTGTGCATCCATATTCTCGCTATACTCGCCGATGATGTTCTCGCGAGGGAAACCTCGCTACTCTCGGGCAGCTCCCCTCTCTGCGGTCAGGGACAATCAGCCGAGGAATTACCGATATGATTGCCACTGACATATCCTCTCCTCGCCGACAAAGCTTGAGCTACCATCTCCTCTCTCTCTCCTGCAAATATATATATACATACATACATACATATATATATATATATATATATATACTGAATACTTGCAGCATGGATCCCACAGGATCCAGCGCGGTAGCTACCGGAGAATTATAACTTTTTGTTATTTGCACACGCAAAATCGTAGAGCGTGGCGAAGGTTCTTCAACGGGTATTATATACGTGTTACGCGCGAAATTCAGGTAGCCGACAGAATAATCGAGAAACGCCCCTCCCCCAACCATCGCCCACCTTTGTACTCCCTTTCATTGTTATTATTATATGATTTTTTTCCATTCGCCAAGTTACGGATCGTTGTCTCGTTTGAATTTATTGCAATTCGAGGCCGGGATAGCGTACGATTTATACTCGAACGAATAAAAGTGCGCATTGCGCCAAACGCAAGTGTTTTGCCTGAATCTTCCGGGGAGCAGAGAGAGAGAGAGAGAGAGAGAGAGGGAGAGTGAAATAGGAAAGAATAATTGTACAGCAGGAGCAGTGAGTAGCAGCAAGTACGAGTATTAAAAATTGAAATGCTCGTTATCGTTATTATCGCGGGTTGCCTCGCGACCCTACACGTTTCTCAAGGGTTCCCGCTCTCGTTATTCCTCGTGTCGTCGTTAAACGAGAGTTAAAGACCACGCGGAGTGGGCATATAGATGTGGATTTGTGTTCACGGCTGTTGGAGGTGCGGAGATACGGGAGGCCGCGAATTACAATGAGCGTAAATTCTCGTGTAGACGAGGCTCTCTATCTTTCTCTTTGTCTTTCTCACTCTCTCTCTCTCTCGCGCGGTCTCGGTGTCCTAATCGACGTTTTCCTCTACGCACCTGCCGGCCAAACGGCAATGAGCAAATGTGCACCCTCTTCGGGGCTTAATTGCGGCCGTACGCTTGCTCGTGTGATGCTCAATAATTTGCTCAGAGCATCGCAGTCGTTGGAGATTTCATGAAGTACGAATGGGAAGCTCGTGTGGCTCTCTCGTGCGAGTTTGTCGTTGCTGGATACGCGAGGAACAAAAAACGTCCTTGCGAATACAAAGTTGTAGAATGTTGGGGTAAGTCTTTCATTTTTTTTGAGCTGCTGTACCTGCAAAAGTCTCAAGGGAAAGTTCTGCCTTGTTGGGCCAAAAAGCGTTCGATTTTTCACCAATTTTTCATGCGAAAAGTATTATATATAGAATGTTGATATTTGGTATGCTGACTATGAGGTCTTTATTGAACGACACAATATTTTTTAAAGTTTGACAAAACATGATGGTGGGAGTGGGAGAAGCGACGTATGTCGTGGCGCGGGCGATGACATTCTTCGCTTGCGGAAGTCTCGGACAGTTGATCTGAGGAAAAAAACATATTTTTACTGTGTACAATATTGTGTATAAGTTGACCTAGAATCATGAAGAAAAATGGAAAAATAAAAAATTGTGAGCGATCGGAAGGAAGTTTGTTTTTCCCAAAAAATTACGCAGTTTTTTTGCTCACTATTTTTTTATTTTTCAATTTTCATTCTTGATTCTAGGTCAACTTATACACAGTATTGTACAAAGTAAAAGTACGTTTGATTTTTTTTGGTTCAGATCACCTGTCCGGGACTTGGGACTTCCGCAAGCGAAGAATGACATCGCTCGCGCACCAACATACGTGGCTCCTCCCACTTCCTCCACCATGTTTTGTCAAACTTTAAAAAATATTTTGATGCTCAATAAAGACCGCTTAGTCAACTTAGCAAATATCAACATTCCATGTTTAATACTATTCGCATAAAAAATTGGTGAAAAATCGAACTTTTTTTGGCTCAACAAGGTAGAACCTTCCCTCAGGGGCCAGTCCACTTTGGAGCCACGAAAAAAGGCTATTTTCGCGATTTTTTTAGCATTTTATAAAAGATATGAATATAAACGTTTTTGGGCTTGATAAATAATCTTGAAATACATTAAAAAAAAAAAATTAATTCATTTTTATTCATTTTTAAGTACAAAAACTATAGTTTGACGTAACACCTCAAAAATAAGTGGGCTAGGTAGCTCCATCACAACTCGGCAACGGCTTGTGTGAAACAAAAACATCAAAGTCCATTAGATTCAGTATGACACCAGCTACAAAATGACCCTCGGATATAAAGTTGTATAAAAAATAAAAAAAATGGCAGATGAAAAACGAAAAAAGTGAAAAAAAAACCCGTTTTTTCGCAGTTTTTTGCAAAAAAAGAAGAGTAGAAATAAAAATTTTAAAACCACCGAGGGTCATCTTGTTGCGATTTACGTTTACAATATGTGGTTGACATTTCAAGAGAATCGGTTTATTAGTTTTAGAGATACGATGGAGCTAGATTTTGAAAACGGTATTTCGAGAAAAACGCGTTTGAAGTTTATACTATGAAAAACTCTTACCTAAACTCAATCGGCAATTCCTGCACCGTACAAAATCCCTTCTGATTGCTCATCATCGTCGATTTCTTCAAGTCTTGCTTGCGTTCGATTTTTTGAAATTTTCAAAGTGCTCTGGCCCCTTAAGGTTGTTACGGGGTTGGGTCAACTTGTTACCACCGAGCTGAATTTTTTTCTCGATCTTCATAACCTCTTTGCTGATCATCCTGTGCAGTTTTTATACGATCCACAGTACCGTTTTTTAGAGGAACAAAAACGGCAACTTGACGTATTTCGTGAGCTAATTACATTACACTTATGGAAAACTCCCGATAATGTTTCAATATATTATTAATATCTGCTAAGTGAATGTTACGACGGAGATGAAAAAATAGGTACTGTTCGACTAATTATCGGACTAACCCTTGTTACCGTGAAAATGAGGATTCACAGAACCGTTATGAAATTATTAATGTTTTTGATAGGGATTTTGTGCGAAAATGAAGCATACAAAATATTAGACTGTGCAATCATGGCAACGTCTTAGACGGCACAAATGCTACCTATCTTATCGGTATTGGGTAATTATGCCCGGGAACCTCAAACTACTCGGTCAGGATAATTAACAACGAATATTATTGGTACTTATTCTCTCAATTAGTAATAATCATTTAATATTAATTTGATAACCATGTTCAGAAATTATACATTTCCAGACATTTCTAGGCAAAGACAAAATAACGCGGATTTTTTTCCATACCTGCATTTTTTTTTAGTGTATCGGAAAATTATTGAGATCTTTAATTTCTTCGAGATTATAGACAGCATTAGCACACACTTTTTCTTTCCAGCGAATTTTTTTTTACTCGGACCGATATTCGTTTTTGACAGCTCCTTGGGCCGATATTGAGGTTACGAACGTGGCGCATATGTCTCTAACTTCGCGACACTTCTGCCAACCTGGGCATTATGATATAACACGATTTACGACGTTGCCAATTTGTTTCGCGTTAATTGAGCGAGAAAAAGTTATATAAAATAATTATACAAAGTGATGAAAACACTTAATGTAATCGCCGATTGTTCAAAAATGCATATTTTTACAAATAGATGTAGAAAAATAGTTCGAAAACGCACGTTCAATATGACGATTATATGAAAGTTAGCAGTTGGTAACAGTCAATCGGCGCCGTGCACAAGCACAGGGCGCTCCCCTCGTACTTCACCCCTGCCGGCTAAACCCCATAACAACGTTAATGTCACTTTTTTAAAAACCGATATATGTTGACGGTATATCGTCTCATAAATGTTCCCGGAAAATTTCAAGGTGATCGAATCAAAATTGACAGATTTATAGGCTATAATGTTGACGCCCGTCGGAACTCTTGGAGCGTCGTTCGAAACTTTAACGGCGGGGTAAAGTTAATTCGACGAAAAAATGGCATGTTTTAAAAAAATTTTTTGGCGTAACGAGTAGTATTCGTTCATTGAAAAATTTACATATAATAAAGTAACATTTGAACAACATTCTCCTAAATTTGCATTGCAAAGTATTCAAAATTGAGCGAGTGAAAATGAAGCCCCGGAGGCGCCTCGAAAAAAAGTTGGTTTGCGGTGTGCACCATAACTCGCAACAGAATCATTTGAAACAAAAAAATCAAAATGCATTTGTTAAAGGAGATGTTTCTCGAGGCAATGACGGGAGGATTTTTTTTTTCGATTTTTCGATTTTTCGTAGCACTTGGGAGCCAAAAACCCGATTTTCGCTAAAAAACATCGGCTAATTTGTTGTTGAAAAATTAGTAATTATTTTAAAAAACAAAAAAGCTCTCGGCAATACCTGGTGAATTATGTGAAGAAGTACTGTGCAAAATTTCAAAGCGATTGGTCCAGTAGATTTTGAGTTAACGTGCACACGGACTTCAAATATGACAAGTCTCAGAAAAACGGTTTGAAAAACGCAGAAGAGAAGAGAACGGCATGGAGCAATAGACGCTCAAATGCTCATAACTTCGTCAATTTTACTCCGATCGACTTGAAATTTTAACACAATATTCTTGATATATTATGCATTCATTTAGAAAACTCAAAAAAAATGAAAAAAAAACATTTTAATACTTTACCCCGCCCTTAAGCGATTTTCGCTCGAAAGTACGTTTTTAAAGGCGTGAAGAAAATACCTTGAAAACGACTGCATCGATCAATCTGAATTTATCGGGCCTTTTTGCAGATGTAAAAATATAGTAAGGTACCTTACCTTACCTACGGGTAATAGGCCTGTCGGCTACTAAGGCCTAACAAGGAACATCACTTTGGTGTCCTTCTCCGACTTTGTTGAAACTTTTTAATGTGGACGATTATCAAAAACTAAGAGACACGTATTTTTGTTTATCGGCGACAAAACAGTTTTAAGGGGTGAAACGCACCCTCGAAAGTAGGGGTGTTTTTCGTTTTTCGTCGATAACGTTATCGTCCTCATCTCCAATACACAAAAAAATAAACATTGTTGCATTTTGACATTTTTTAAATATCTCGTACCGTTAAAACGTTATCGACGAAAAACGAAAAACATCCCCATTTGTGAGAGTGCGTTTCACCCCTTAAAATCGTTTTTCCGCCGATAAAAGAGCGGCTTTTAGTTTTTGATACTCTTCCACATAAAAAAGTTTCAACAAAATGGGTGGACATCAAAGTGATGTTCCTTGTAAGTAACCGTTCACGGTCAAGGCCACACTTACAGAGGCCTATTGCACGAATTTGTCGCTACAAGTTTGCGGAGGTGCGATAACTCGCTCCCAGCCGTCAATGTTGCATCTTCCATCATAAGATCAATAATAATAATAATAAAAATGGGCCCGAATAAATCGTAAGTATTTTTTTTGTAATATTACACTTATCCATCTCAAACCACAGTCTTTATCTTCATTAATTCAAGCTTCGATTATCATAAATATTTGAATAACGTATCGTGGTCCAAATATTGTTCATTTCGTTTTTCTTACATACGTAGTTGACGGTTATTAAGGCCTACTAAAATTATCCATAGACCTTATTATTCTCCTACTTCTTGTAGCAAAGCTTGTTTGTTTTATAACGTATTTTACATTACTTTTAAGATGTTACGAATGTAAATAATTAGTACACATATTTATTACTAATTAATTGATCGTTATTTTTAGTGCCTCGATCCCGATGCGTCCAAAACGAATTTTGTGGTCAAAAAACGACCTGGTGTAAGCTGTCCGAGAGGTGCAAATAGGAACTTTGAGTTCATACAAAGCTGCAGAGGATTATTGATATCAAAAACCAAATATATTACGTATAGTTTGATTTTGACGTGATAACGTCTTATAATTCGATGGAGCCGGCTGCACGCACGAAAAAGCATGACTCATCGCCGTTACCTCGCTCTGAGGCGTTCCATCTAAGGCTTGAAGTGTAAGCGAGAGCGCGGAACGAGCGACAAAGAGGCACAATCGGCCTCCGCGTTCGGCAGCGTTCGGCAGCGTTCGACATCTGTCTCTCTCCTACTTGAGTGATGGCCTCTGCACACTGCGAGCGACGAGCGACGAGCGATGAGCGATATCCAATGGCAACGTCACTCTCATAGAGCATTTCCGTCATACTCGAGTTCTCATTGGATATCGCTCATCGCTTGTCGCCCATCGCGCGCAGTGTGCAGAAGCCATGAGCGATGCGTCCGCGTGGACAGCTGCTATACAATAATACATGTACATGTTTTCGTCAAGTATGAAGTGCAGTGGAAAGTGCATGTGGTGTCAATTGTTTATAGCAACGATAATTGCGGCGATAAAGGTAACGATTCTTTCGATATTAAATATATGTTCAGTGATATATTGTCGAATATTCGTGCTTTCATCATTAAAATAAATAGCATCGGTCCGCTAGTGCAGCGATTGTAGGTTATGCTATAATTGACAAAACTATAACAATAAGTTAACAGAACTATTTCACGATGAGTAAAAATCAATTGCTTTACTATTCGATCGAAATAATTATCGAGCGTAGCTATGATTTCAAGAAATTAAAACATAAATGTTAAATCTTCCACATATCATAACAACGTGTCTGAAATGACAGGTTGGACCAGCCAGCCGTCAAAGGGAACAATTTTCTCCTATATCAAACACATTGAGGCGGGCTTTTTAAAAGCTAGAGTTACAAAAATTTTAATGGTGTTTCCAAATTTTAAATTTTAAATTTAAGATTTATGAACAATAATTTAATCACAGTTTATTCTTATAATAAATTATTCAAAATTATTACTTTTTTACAACAAATTACAATTAAATTTGCAAAAATAATTAAGTAACTAATTGAACAACAACTTTTATTCAGTTTACTTGCTGAAAGAAATAATGTCAATACAAAATTTATTGTTATAAAATAATAAAATCAAAAATTAAATTTTAACAGTCGAGTAGAAATTTAAACAATACATTTTATTCAAGTATTTTGTAAATTTAAAATGATTTTCTGAACGAAGAATTTTATGAAAAAATAAAAGTTGTAAAACAATTGCTCAAAGCACATTCATACTTGCAAAAAATATGTACATTGTAAAAAAAATAAATAAAAATTGACATAATTGTATTTATGCGTACAAATAAATGTAACTTGATCAATTCAATTGTGATTTCCATTTACCTCCTTCTCTATATCCATACAAAATATCTATCAAACAAAATAAAAATTTTCTTTTGAAAAATGAAACCATTCCATCAGTATTTTCTTATGACGTTGTCACGTTCAACTATCGTCAGTAAACCGACTTTACAGACAACCGATTTTTATTGAAAAATATTACATTGTTTGGTGGCAAATGGCCGTCAATGAAATAATGTTTTTATATACACGGTTTGCGGTGACCAACGTTGCGGCGAAGTGGATCATCTGAAAAAAAAAAAATGTGGATGGATTTAGTCAAATATAAGTATAAACTAGTCTTTAATCGAAGGATTTTTTTTAAGTATGTTAAAGCCGTTGGCCTTATTATCCTGCCATGGTCAAATAAGGCTTACTATCAACGTTTTTAAAAATGTTTAATTTTATTTTGGTTTATGACACAAGTTACCATTTTTCGTTTATATTTTATAGAAACAGAACTTGAATGACGATTATAATTAAAATATGTCGATTAAATTGGATATTTTGTAATTTTATTTCAAATATTCCTTAGCTAGGCTTTATTACCCGCAGGAACCTCATTTGATGGAAGGATTTTTTTCTCCGATGTATAGTACTTTTGATTTGATGAACGAAAAATGCCAATCTTTTTCGCGAAAATCAAGACTCTCACTTTGAACACGCGCCATTTTGTTTTCAGTCCGCTATTTCGGAAATTCCTTCGATTAATCATAGGATAAACTGATATATTAACGAAATCTGTTTGTTTTTTTTTTAATTTATATTAGATACCCGAAATCGATCATAGTTAAAGATTTTTACAGAAAAAAATTACAGTGTTCTTCAGATGATACTTTTTCAAATACCTAATTTTTGTAGAAATTTATCATCACGATTTTCTTTAAAAAATCGTAAAAATGAGCTATTTTCAATTGTTACAACTAGGCATAACCCGTTAAGGAAGTTTTTTGACGCACATAATTGACGACGTTGAAGTTGAATCCTTGGAATGTAACGAATTTATTTATTTTCCATTTCATAATTTTTATCATTATCAAAAGCCTTTTTTTGGAAATTGACGTCGTGAATTTCTAATAAGAATATGTAGAAACGTTGGAGCAAATTTCTCAGCCAAAATCGACGAAATAAAATTTGAGTAATGTAAAATAATTAATTTCCGTTGCGTTCGAATGATGTAAACTCTAATATCTTCATAAGCGATAGCTTGTTCGAAAAATAAGGACTAGCATACGTTTTTTTTCTTTTTTTTTTTCTTTTTTTTTCAAGCTGATCGCAGACTCAACGACACTACAACGTGATCAACGAGGTCTGATTTTGCTTGTAATGTGAAACGAATCAGAATTTTACGAGACGGCGGAGCAGGTCCTTTTTCGACCTGGTATTCTGATCCTCGGATTGAGTGGTTGAATATAAAAATTATTCAAATATCTTGCATATACATGCAAGCTCGTCACAAAAATTTTCAATATTTTTTTCAAATCCTGTCCTTCTTGATCTCGGCCTAATTTTTTCGATTTTTTTCGAAGCAGTACAGAATTGGTGTAAAAAGAACGGGATCAGGTCGAACAGAATTCAACAAGCCTTCGTGTTTTTTCGTTCAAAGATTCAGCTCCCCTCGACATCGCCATGAAATTGGAATGTTGAAACATTTCTTCAGGTCGAAATTAAGACAAAAAAAACACGTTCGGTTCCAAAAGAAACCAAATCGGAAAAAGAATAGGATCGGATGCAACAGAATCAAATAAGCTTTGCGTTTCAAACAGAGATGGACAAAAAGTAATTAAATTAACAACTAACAATTACAAATACTATTACAAATAATAGTCATTGATAATTCATAAACTTTCTAACCGATTACTGAAGTAGCTAGTTACCACAAGTACCAAGTGTAATTAATTACTGTGTAATTTTATTGAAAGCTAATCTCTTACAAATCTACCGATTACATTTAAGGGGGGATTGTCTTTTTTTTTGCAAAATTTACCGCTTTTTGGGAATTTTTTGTGAAGAAAGTATACAACGGAAAACTTGTGAAACTTGGCATATAGTTTTATTGATCTTTTTACTACATACAAAAATTTTTTTAAACAATTTCATCAAAAAATCCGCCTCCCACCCCCCTCGACGCGCGATGGTCCTTTTTTGATGGTGTGCACGATTACAGCCTTCACATTCATCCTGCAACAAAAACCCAAAAAGCATTTTACTTAAGACACATATAGCTATCGTTCGATGAAGGGAAAAAAAATTGACGATTTGGTGACGTTTTGAACTTGAAGTATCGATTTTTCGAAAAAAATTGATCGATTTTTTGTTATAAATAAAAAACTATTAAACGTATTGCTTTTTTGCTTCATCAAACGATAAAAGGATGTCAGCTGAGCATTCTGCCCAAATTTGAAGGCAATCGGTTGAATAGTTTTTGAGAAATCGTGCACACCATCAAAAAAGGACCATCGCGCGTCGAGGGGGGTGGGAGGCGGATTTTTTGATGAAATTGTTTAAAAAATTTTTTGTATGTAGTAAACAGATCAATAAAACTATACGCCAAGTTTCACAAGTTTTCCGTTGTATACTTTCTTCACAAAAAAATTCCCAAAAAGCGGTAAATTTTGCGAAATAAAAAGACAATCCCCCCTTAATTCAAATAATGTAATTGTACGTGTTACAAAAATCCGAGTTACAGTTCTTGCAACACATTCTTGCAAAAGTGGTGTCTTTCTAAAGTTGACAGTCGCGCTAACACCACACTTGATCCAACTTTTGAGGTTAAGATGATATTTTCCCCTATATTATGCCCTAAATAATAAGAAACGTAATTAGATCACAAAGTATTGTGAGTAGTATGGTATATTGAATACATTGCTATCAGATTACTTTGTAATTACATACATTACAACAGATTACATAACATGTGCTGAGTAATTTAATTGCAATGTAATGAAATGAAATTCAATGAGATTATTCTATAATTAAATTACTTTGTAAACAGATTAATAATCAAATTGCAATGTAATCTAGTTATGCCCATCACTGGTTTTACACTAACTGACCAGCAGAGACTCGAGCTTCGCTCAGAATATTTTTCCCTCACTATTTTTCTCCATCAACACGTTAAGCAGGAACTCGAAGAATAATTATAACTTCTTCTCCGCAAATTGAAGAAAAATACTCAAAAATCCTGACGCCTCTACGGCACAAGCTTTCTCGCCCAAATTTCCCATCGTTTACTCCAGGCAGAAGCAGAACTCAGCAAGTCTTCACGTTTGTCCATTCAAAGACCCACCGCTTGATACCCCAAAGAAATTGGAAAAACGCATTACAATCCAAAAGAACCAGTAGCCCGCAAAAACAATATCGGATCCAGCAGGTCCAAATCGTCCAAATCGAAAAGCAGAGAAATTGCGATTGAACGAGCCTGCTGTGACCTGAAAGCCAACAATTGAATCCGACGGTATCCGGTTCATCAATTACGTACGCGAGGCCGGATTCGCGATAATTCCAAGAGTCATTATACTCATACGTTTGGGGAGGCGAATGGTCTAAAGTTAACGAATCCTTATCGCCGGTTAAGTGCACGCAAAGTAAATTAGCCAGAGAGAGACAGAGAGCCGCCCCGCGGGTAAGTAAATCCTATGGAGATTGGCGCGCGTCGAATTCGCCATGTCTCATCCCCGAGGGGGAAACCCCGCGGGTCACACCGTGCGGGGTTCCCTCTCTGTACATGCCGCTCACTCTCACTCTCACTCTCTCTCTCTCTCTCTCTCTCTCTCTCTCTCTCTCTCTCTCTCTCTCTCTCTCCACCCCTCTTACTCTCGCGCTATTTACTGCTATAAGGTTGCCACGATGATGTTCCAGGAGCGGGAGCGCAACAGCCGCGGGAGAGCGACGAGAGATGGATTTGCGGCAAAGTTGGTACGGAACGACGTCAATTAATAGCCCGAGCTATAGGGTGCCCGCGGAAGTAAAATAAGATAAAAGGAAAGGAATAAGTGCGGGGCGAGGAGGGTAAGGGAAGAGGGAAAGATTGAAATGGCACGGGAAGGAGGAACGAACGAGCCAACCGACGAGAGTACCACAAAGCTCGAGTGCAAGGGCTTTGGCGGCTCTCGCCGAGTCATTAAGGGTTGCCATTGTGGAGGAACCTGCGTGCGTTACCGGCGCGCCAACCTGCGGAATGGAGAAGGAAGAGAAACGAGTCCTGAAGGAGCAGGAGAAGGAAGGATCGGAAGGAGATGAAGGGACAGAGTCTTTCCTACAAGCTTAAAGCTTCAACAGACAAAAGGGCGCAACTGCGTCGCTTTACGCGTTGAGTGCCATCAATTATGGCCCTTTGTTTGGTAACATACTCGATATACGCGCTATGAGAGGCAGGCAACCTCCGCGCAACTGCGTTGCCCTGCGTGCCTTCCCTTGGAAGTATGTGCGCACCTTGGTCCTGAACAATCCTGCAATTCGTTACTACTGGCTGGTGCCTTCGCGGCACGATTGCTGCACGTATGGGGCCTGCTTCATGAGAACATCCATTCGATCCATTCTTCGATCCAGGTGGATCCCGCAATGACTGATGTGCCGACATCAGCCTGATGAAAGATCTAATCACTGACAATGTCAGCCGAATGTCCGAGGCGATCAATTGAAAAGTTAATGGAAGTTTTCATTTTCTATAATCGACGAATCAATTTGATAGAGGAATCTCCAATGTGTTGCTGAAGTTGGGTCCAACTACTGGGTACCACTTGCGCACATTCACTGAGGTTGTCGTAGATCGTCGATTGGGGAGTTTTTGACAAGATCGCTGGTGTTGGGTTTGTTCGGGTTTCCAGCGTCTTTTCAGGTCGAATATTCAGGTGACTCTTGTAAATCTTCATTTGGGTAGGTTCTGACAAGACTGAACTTTTTCTTGATCATCAAAGCGAACTGACAACCTGTGCTCGTCACTTTCTTACCCGACGAAATGTGATACGATTTCTACAAGGTATGGCTGTAACCGCAGCAGTCTACCATTTAAAAAAGGAATGCAGAAATTGACGGGACGTAGGGAGGTCGTAGAAGGGCAAGAATCAATTGCGAGAATCAAGAAAGAAAACGAATGCAGGATCATAGTGGATGAAGTCATCGCTGATCAGACCAGTCATTGAGGCCATAAATGTCTGAGACCGGAATTAGTGGAATAATCGGATATATGACTGCTCAGCTGCAGCTGGCCAACTAGCGAACAGGACTCCAGCTTTGCCGATTTTCCGATGATGAACGCAACTGGAATCTCAGTCACTGTATAGCCGCCTGTGTCGGCGCAGGTTTTTGACAGTTTCCCTGTGCCCTCGTGCAAATACGATACAGCAGTTCGCTAGAAAACCCTGGCTGTGGGCAACACTCTGCAGCAGTTACTGAGGAATTGGAAACATTTCAGTAACAAGCACCCTTTGAAACTGAACGAAATGGGCATACGAAAAAATACAGTATCCCCCCTGCTGCAACTCCATACGCGAACACTTATCGGAAGTTTACCGTACACAAGCTCGTACAATAATTACTGTAACAAGTCATAAATCATTTTCACTATTGTACGAAGATGTGTCTGGCAATCATACACCACGTCCTTCCACATTGGTCACCCCTCGCGTCTCCCGCGACGATGGCGATGATTTATGAATTCTTATAATAACTATCCTGCGAGCTTTATCATTATACATTTGAATTGTTTGACCCTTTTGAAAATTAATTTTGCACTCCCGGCAGCAGCCGCTTTTTGTTACGCGTATATCCACCACTTTTTCTACGCTCTCTTCCTCATCTTCGGAGTATAATTGCAAGTGGCGTAGCTTGCAGTTGTTGCAATGCCCTGCTCGTGTCGACCCGCACGCGTTCCACTGCATCGATGCACTTCTCTCTATAGCTGAGCCGACTCAACGATGAATACCAATTGGAATTATGGATTTAGTTACTAATTATTAACAAGCTGCAATCTCACCGCGAAGCTTTTTCGTGTGAATTCACATGTAATGGTCCATGTACGGTACAGGGATGCGTGTAAGGCAAAACTGCAGCTGCGTTATACATTACATAAGCATGCGTATATACATACATATGTTTTTGTGGGGCTTGGATCTTGCGAGTTTACGAGCGAAATAATAAAATTCATAATTGCCACTGATTGTTGCATTCAACAGTACCGCTGTGAGCTTGCCTATTCCATTTGACATTTGTGTGTATGCATGTGTGCACTCATAATTTTATTAATATATGTGCATTGCATATAGGTAGAGCGGTACTGTAGTAAGTGATGAGAATTCGTTCTACCTGCGCAGATAAAGAGAGAGAGAGAGAGAGAGAGAGAGAGAGAGAGAGAGAGAGAGAGAGAGAGAGAGATAGATTAGATTAGATTAGATTTATGGATGGTCCAGGACAAAGAGGTATTCTGGCATGCCATCATCTTTTACGAAAAAATACAAAAATGAAAGAAAATCAATTGAAAAAAAAAACAGGAAATGTGAATCTATACAATATCAATAGAAACAAAAATAATGCAAATAAAAGTAAAAATCATAATACCTGAGTAGAAATCCTGCTCCGGCTACAAAAAAATCAAACCTTGATCATTTTTGTGATACTTTCTCTGATTTCGGTCTAATCAGGGTAAAAAATCAAGGCCTGATCAGGGTGAAAAGTGAAGGCCTGACATGCAGTCCGAAGAGAGAAGTTCACTGTTGTTTCAAAAACCACCATCTCATCACATTCTTCTTAACGCTGTCAAAAAATATTTAACTTGAATAGGATCTATTTAAATCAAATATGTTCTTTTTTATTACGATCGTATTTGTTTCAAATATTTTTTTTAGAATATAGAATAGAATATTTCATAAATCCAAAATAAATTGAAATACTTAATTTAGAGTTCTACCACAATAATTTTTTACCATAATTCGTCGTTCCCTGGCCTTCTGAATTGATTCTTTCTAAGAAAATGTTCTGCATCCACATGGGATGTTTCCTACAAGAGTTGTAATTTATAAAAAGATTGATCTTTTATGTTCTATATAAGTTTCGTCTAACACCAATCTATTTCGAGAAAAATGGGTGATGCTCCAAAGAGTACATTTTCCTCAACTCCATTAGTTACGATATTATCTATTTATTCACTTCACCGGGGGAAGGTTGCAGTTTGACCTTCAACACTATACGTGTAACTAAACAACTAACAACACGCAACACAACGAACAAACCCAAACAAAGTCCAACCTTCCCGCGGTACAGTGCGTAAGTAAATAATATTGAAACTATTGGAGTTTAGCAAAGTGTACTTATTGGAGCATTATCCCATTTTTTCTCGTAACAGAATGGTTTTAGACAAAAACTGTGTGGGACATAAAAGATCAATCTTTTTATACGTTACAACTTTTGTGGAAAACATTTTTCTCTAAGATCAACATTTATTAAAACAAAGTAGAAAAACTTTAAAAATATAAGTTTTTGTGAGGTTTGACTTTGAAAATAAAATTTGCGGGTATTCTCACTATCATTTTCGTAATCAGCGGGTCAAAATACATGGGTACACGAAATTCCAAATGAATTGAAGGTATATCCTTTTCGGAACTACACCTAAATATATACAGGGTGTCCCTCTTATCTCTGCCACCCGAAATAACTCGCTAATGATCGACGTCACGAAAAAATGTTCCAGACGAAAGTTGTACGGTGTAAAGAGGGCCATCAAATGTGACCAATTTTTTGTAATTTCGTTGGTGGCGCTGACGCACAATGAAGATCACCTCCACTTTTTAAAATAAAATGGTACATTTTTTTAACCATCCTGTGGAGCACCTCAGGCCGCATAAAAAACATAAGGCGGTCCAAGTCGTTCAAGGTCATTCAAGGTCAGTATCAATGATACAAATCTAAATAACTCGGATCACTACCAAATATTTGGTACTGATCCGAGAGATTTAGATAAGTATTTCATTGTAATAGGTGACCTTGAATGACCTTGAACGACTTTGACCCTCTTATGTCTTTCATGCGGCTTGAGGTGCTCCACAAGATGGTTGAAAAAAATGTACCTTTCCATTTTAAAAAGTCGCGGTGACCTTCACTGTGCGGCAGCGCCTCCACCGAAATAAAAAAAATTGGTCGCATTTGATGGCCGCAAAACTTTTGTCTGGAACATTTTTTTGTGACGTCGATAATTACCGCGTCATTTCGGGGGGCAGAGATAAAAGGAACACCCTGTAAATGTGTGTGTGTGTGTGTGTGTGCGTGTCGCGTCCGTGCATGCATGCGTGCGTGCGTTCGTGTGTGTGTGTGTGTGCGTGTATGTGTGCGCGCGTGTGCGTGCGTGTGTGTGTGTGCATGCGTGTGTGTGTGTGCATGCGTGTGCGTGCGTGCGTGTGTGTGTGTGTGTGTGTATGTGTGTGTGCGTGCGTGCGTGCGTGTGCGTGTGTGTCTGCGTGCGTGCGTGCGCGTGTGCGCGTGCGTGCGTGTGCGTGCGTGCGTGCGTGTGCGTGTGTGTGTGTGTGTGTGTGTGTGTGTGTGTGTGTGTGTGTGTGTGTGTGTGTGTGTGTGTGTGTGTGTGTGTGTGTGTGTGTGTGTGTGTGTGTGTGTGTGTGTGTGTGTGTGTGAAACGAAAAATCGCGAAGTACCTAAAAGTCCAGTTCCCTTATCAAGCCCCAAATTACCCCAAAAATATAGTTTTTTTATTGGCAGCGAGCGCGTTTAATTGCGATTCCCGGGGTGTGAGTTATTATTGCGTGATTCGTGAAAGATTAACTAGCCCGATCTCCCTTGACCCTTTAGCGAGCCTTATCAACGGGAAAGGGACACGTCGACGGAATTCAAGCGTATACGAGATTCGTGATGAACGACAGTGCGAACTGGAGTACGGCTTAGTAATGCATAAAACCGTATGTATTAATATATATATATATACATAATAGAGGAGCCTAAAGCGAAGAATATGTCGTGCATAGCCGCAGGAGATCCCGGTAGCGATCGGTCAGGATCAGCTCGGCAGCCGTTCGGTTAATGACGGTAATTGAGTTTTTATGCCTCAAGGAGGCAAAAGATCCTCCTCCCCCGCCGTCCGTTCTTCCTCGCTGCGGATCGCATATGATGGATGCTCATCGTATGTGTCGGCGACCTGCTCCGGTCGACCCGCGTGCCCACCGTCATGCCACGAAATCGTCCACCCTTTTCTCCTTTGTTTCTCTTTATTCTTGTATCTGTGTATGTGTATTTTTTTTTCTCCACCCTGTTGCACTCGTAGCCAATGAACTGCCAGGGTGACCACCGTATAGAGCAGAGAGAGAGAGAGAGAGAGAGAGAGACGTATGAAGAAGACGAATGAAGAATTAGCCCTTTGCGCCTGGCGTGTCCGTTGTCGTTTTTCTTGTTTCTTCTTTTAAGGGAATCGTTTTTGCCAGAGTCATCGGCCTCCCGAGATCGTTTCGGGACCCACTGATGCGCTCCCTAACTCGCGCGAATTTTATAATGCCAGAAGCGAAAAGTTTCGGAGTAATATTCACGAGTCCACCACGGAGGAATTTATTTTTTGTTTTTTTTTCTTTCTTTTTTACTGTCAAATTTCACCACCGTTTGGTGATTCTTCGAATTCGTTGCGTTTCTTGTGACACGCCGGGTCAATTCGATTACTTCACCTGCTTTGTGCACGTCACCTGTGCGAACCTGACTCTCGTCATTAAATTTCTCATCGTCGCTGTTAAGTGCTCAAATGGGAATTCCCTCATATTTGGGGAATAATTGAAGAAAGAATTTAATCCGATTATGCGCATATTGATTTAATTTGATTTTTTTGTTCAATTTCATATTTTCAATATAATATTCAATCATTTTTAAAATAAATTCTATCACTTGGAATTAAATAGAACTGAAAAATGAATGAGTATAATTTACTTTTTATTTAATTGAATCTAAATCCAATTGATTTTCGATTCAATTTGCTTTTATTGAGTTAGAGTAAATTGAGAATTCATTCGAGTTGACTTACAATTTTAAAAAATTAACAATTCAGCTTAATTAAAAAATCAAATTATATCAAATGCATCATTGTGTGTTTGGGTTATTCTTGTAATTTTTTTGGGCAACCTATTGCCGAATTACAATATATTTACATTTCCTTGTAAATTATTTTTTTCTTAGTAATACGTAATGCGCAATTCCCTTATAGGTGGGGAATAATCGAAGAGAGAATTTATTCCGATTGTGCGTATATTCATTGAATTTGCTTTCTTTGTTCATTTGCCTATTTTCAATTTATTATTCAGTCATATTTCAAATGAATTTCATTAATTTGAATTGAGTCGACCGGGAAATTAGACGAGTATAATTAAGTTTTTATTTCATCGAAACTAAATTCAATTAATTTTCGATGCAATTTAAAATTATTGAGTTACAGCAAAAAGAGAATTTATTCGAGTTGAACAAAATATTAAAGAGGAGTTAACAATTGATATTAATTTAAAAATCACATAGGATCAAATGCATCACTGTATGTTTGAGTTATTTTTTCCCACTAAATTAATTTTTTTCAAGCATTTGAGGGGACTTTCCCCCCAAACTCCCTCTAACACACCATTTTCCCAGCAATATAGAAAAAAAAAATCGGTCATGAAACACTCATGTATCACTCGAGAAAACTTTATTCGTGAAACCAGCACACAAATTTATAGAATCGAATGAGACATCTCTGGGTCACTCGTTGGAACTTTTCAACATTGTTCGCATCGTAAGAGTGGCGTATCGCGTGCGGGCAAAAAAAATCACCGAGTCTCTCTCTCTCTCTCTCCCTTCCTCTCGTTCTCTCTTACCTCTGTCAACGTCAATCAAGGCACTCAAGAAATGACTGACAAACAGAATGGTCATTGCGGGCTCGTTGAATTCCCGTTTTCTGTATTACTCTCGACATAATCTCCCATTTCCTTCCTCGCCATATAACAGGAGTATAAAAACACACAATAATTTATATGCTCGCGCGTATGCATCCGTGTGTACCCATATACACAAATGGAGGTATACCTACGCGTATATGCTATTTAAGTTTTATAAAACGCAGAAATCCATTTGTCTTCGTGAAATTATAGCGCGAAGGTCGTCGGGGGGTAACTGCGATAATTGTACACACGTCGATATTCCTTTTTTCTCTCTCCCTCTCTCTCTCTCCCTCCCTCTGTCCATCTCCTCCACCGAGTTCCTTGATTACATCAGAATGACGATTATCGGGAATTACAGCACTGGTAGTCGAGTGCATATGAACACGCGAAAGCCCGACGGTTGTCGTCGTCAAACCGCATGATACATGTGTGTCTGTGTGTGTGTGTGTTCATGCGAACGAACGGTTACCCGATTGCAGCTCTTTTTGCTATCCAGCTATAATCGGGGTCCTGAGATTGGAACGATTTAGCCACTGGTAAAAAAATTGATGCAGAGAGAGAGAGAGAGAGAGAGCATATCGCATGTATATGCTCCCGTTTCGCAATTACAATGCCGTACGATTACGTCACGCCAGAAAAAAAACCATCTCTGCGGTTGTTAGAGAGACAGATAGCAAGAGAGAGAGAGAGAGAGAGAGAGAGAGAGAGAGAGAGAGAGAGAGAGAGAGAGAGAAAGAGAGAGAGATAAGAACTAAGAATTATTATCCTCGTACGTAGTACATTCATATTCACATTTATGTCATGAATACTTTTGTTTTTCGAACTCCGTATCAATAATGTGTACGAATAATGGCTATCAAATGAGTTCACTGCCTTTTACTTGCATACGAGTGGCGGACGTTAAATACAGTTATTTCGTCGAAAGTCGTGATGGAGATGGTACACGTTAATTTAACCTTACGTTAACGCACCGGGTCATTTTGACCCGAACGAATTTTCAATAAAATGCCCACATTCTCAAACCTGCAAATTTTTACAAATTTTTTACAACAATTCAATTTGTGACTTTCCGAATTTCAATTATACAGTCATGCTAAGAAATGGATAAGGTGTAGGCCTGATTTTTTCAACGAAAACCGAAGGGTTGTTAATGACAGGTAGATGAAGTACTATCCGGGTCAAATTGACCCAGTCAAAATCGTGGCCAAATATAAGTGTCAACGAAGGGTTGACGTAACGATAGGGCATCGTGAGAATATGAATGAATGAAGGAATAAATAATAACAATGTAACGAGGTATGTTGGAATGGCTATGGGAATTATCAGAAACACCACGAACTATATTTGGCGAGTGGCAGCGGGGTGCATCGGAATGGACGTCGAACAATGGAAAAGGGCCGCGAGGTATACACTTGAAATAGGGAATACGGGGGTGGTAGGTGGCCAAAAAAACACCTGCGGGAAAAAGTGAGAGCAGTTATAAATAGTAACCCATCAAAATGAGGGGAAAAACGATGTTGAAGTTTGCATCGTTGCAATGCAACGAGAATATGATTTTTTATCTACTCCAATTTTTTTTGGTCAAATCTTGCCTACGAAAGTCCCGCAATAATTATTCAATTCGCTTATTCAAAGATCTATAATCTAAATTTGCCAAAAAGGTTCATTAAAATAATAAAAAGGAGCAAATAAAATTATAAAAAAGAACTCTCATTGCATTCCAGCGATCGAAACTTCAAGAGCATGAAAATCAATAAAAGAAGCAATGAAAAGCGTAGGTGAGGGGGCAATCTGGCAATCCGTATGGAATTGTAGGGTGGCTGGAAAGAAAAATAGAAACAGGCATGAACATCAAAATTGCACAAGAAATTCAAGACAATAGAGATCTGAAAAGTGTAAAATTTCATATTCATATCATATCATATTTATATTCGTGTCCTTTTATTGCAAACCTACAGAAGTTTTATATAGAGCATTTTTTTCAGTTCCTATACGCACTTGCATGAGATTCTTGAGCAGTATATAGAATCTAAGAGAATTTTATATGTCCATTTTCGTACAATATTTTTATAGAATTGGTTTTATATAATTTTTATACAGACATCATAAAAAAATTTCACTTGGGAAGGAATAGAAACATAGAAAAACAAGTATACACGTGGAAAAATATTGGGAAGACAAGAAGATTAGCGGAGAATTAAAAGAAACGTGGGTGAGGATATGATGTGAACATTTCAGAAAAGACGGGGAAAAAGAATATCCAGACGCCAAATGTAAAATATGAAAATAGAGAATGGAAAATTTAATTTAGAGAACAGTAAATAAACTAGAGCAATGGTTGGAAATCAGCAGGAGGGTAGGAATTGATCAGAAAAAAGAATCACAACTGAAAATGCACTGAACGGAAAAATAACTATACGATTACATCGTGTAATTTGAGAAACTACCCAACTAGGATAGATAGAAGAAAACCAATGTAAAATAATTTATGTAAATAAGACGGGAGGGGCATTTATGTAATCACCCTTGGAAGGGTATACAAGGAATACATCGCTGCAACTACTACTTATAATAATAGAATGTAATAAATAATGAGTAAAAATAATATAATATAATAAATAACAAAAAATATATCAAATAATGAATAATATATAACACAAATACGATATGATGATAATATGATAAAAATATAAATAAATAATAAAATAATCTGAAAATCTGTATATATTTTTTTTATATCCGTTATATGTATATTGGGGACGTCCTTAAATATTTTCTTACAAGAATCCTTGACTTTGGGGACGGACCGTGAAATGACTTTTATATGAATCTAATTACGTTTATCTAGAATTGGTTTCGAGACGATACTATGAGATCCTCAAAGTCTTAAAAATCACCATTTCCCATATAGATTTATATGTACTTATGTGTATGGTGTGTATGTAGCATGAGGTGCCGACTTCCAAGCCACAAGCAGCAGTTTTATGGAGAGGTCTGCAATTCAGATAATATCCCTCAATGGGAAACATCAGTCTACAGGGACTGATCTCTCTCTCTCTCTCTCTCTCTCTCTCTCTCTCTCTCTCTCTTCATCTCTCTCTCCCCACCGTATCCTCGCATCCAATCCCATATAAATTTCATTTATTGTATCATATACCTTTGTATCGTGCCTACCGAACCATTCACATTTCCTGGCCCAACACACTCCCGAGACTTTACAATAAAACTCCGCGGCTACAATGAATTTAATTTACAAAAAGGATGACCCTCGGCCGATTTCAAGCGCGCTACATGTAATTACCCTTCGCAACGCGCGGAAGCGCGATGCTTTTCGCGCACCTGGCACAAATCGACGAAAATCCTTCATCGGGAATTTTCCAGTGATCGCGAAATCGCGAGAAATTATCAAGAGCATCTAATACTCGTATCGATATATCAATGTATATTTATCAATTGGATCAGCGGTAGGTGCACCGAATTAAGGGAGAATTCAAAATTGCAGTGCTTTTCAATCGCTGCAATTCTTAATTCTACGTACGCGGATGTTTTTCCTCTTTCCATTTGATCGCGTGGTACGATCGTTGTTGCAAATGATATCCGTTATATGATTCTTACATCGTGAACGATAAACCGCGCGCTTTTGAATCGATCGCGGGCTGCACGCTGCTGCGGTGTATCCCCTTTTTTCATGCGTTTTTTTTGCGTTTTTCTTTCGTCTTTATATAGGCATGTATGTATGTGCGCGTGTGTATACATATACGTCGTGCTTGCACGGAGTGAACCTTCCAGATCATTATTGTCATTACGTGCTTCGCTATATATATTATTGCATTACCTCGGAGCATTATCCGCTCAGAGCGTTCATTCCGAATGTATCATATATATATATAGAAATTGACGCAGTACAAGCGAATCAACCAACACCCCAAGCTCACGATAAAGTCGTGTTCGCGAGTGTATCTGTAAATATATATATACATACATACAACAGTACAAATATTTTTATAGTACTCTCATCCAGACTTTGTGGTTGCAATGTAACAAAAACGATCAACAATCAAAGTGCGACGATACTAAACGCATATTCGACTCAAATCTATGAAAGCATATGAGATTAAAACATTAGGATAAGCTCGATGACATTTATACATAAGTGTATATATATATATATATATATACACACACACACATATATATAAATGTCATCGAGCTTAATGTTTTAATCTCTAATGTTTTAATCTCATATGCTTTCATAGATTTGAGTCGTATGATTTGAGTCGACGATTATCCATTCGTGACATGATACCTTGTGTGTATGTTTGTATATATATATATATATATATATATATATATACAAACATACACACAAGGTGTCATGTCATGAATGGATAATCCTGCAACTGTCGATAGGTCAGATCATGTGCCACTGTATGCTAGAATTTCAGTTTAGAAATAGTCTCACGGTTTTCGAAATATGATCATCTGCTTTTGGTTTTGCGCATGCCATTTCTACGAATAATAACTTTTTTTACCCGGATTAAAAAAAATACTCTTGATTATTTGTTTTATGTAGAAAAGTCTTCATTTTAACCCTAAATGTCAAGGGAAGTTTATGAAAAAAGATCTTATGCAGAATTTTCATGATAACCAATTCGAACATCTGACTTTGATAGCCGGCGGTGTAAAAAAAATATACTACGCATATTATTCAATTAATTAAAAAAGTTACTTAGTTATTGTCGATTCATATCATTTGTAGAAATAGCATGCGGAAAACCAAAAGCAGAGGATTTTTTTTTTTTTTTTTTTTTTTTTTTTTTTTTTTTTTTTTTTTTTTCAAAAAATAACGTAAAGCCATAAATCTCGAAAACCATGGGACTTATAGTAAACTGGAATTCCAGCATATAGTAGGACATGATCTTAAGGATGGAGGTCTAGTTAGAATTTAAAAAAAATCGATTTTTTTTTTTCATTTTCTAAAAGTATAATATCTTACGAGTATTTTCCGACTAATTGAATGTAAATCAGACCATTATTCGCCGAAATACATAACTTTGAAGGACGTCGTGGACGCTGCATGCAAATCGTACTCAAAACTTTAAACTCGTTTTTCTCAAAACCATGTTTTCGACGACGGTGATCAATGTAACTCGAGAACAGCTTTACCGATCGGGTTGAAATTTATATCACTTCTTCTATACATAGTTTTCCTCCGGATGAACGAAGGATTTTTTTTGGACAATTATTTTTTTTTTATAGTCAATTTTTGTAAGTGAAATTTTAGTCAAAACAACACTTTTGACTTTCAACGTCCGCCATTTTGTGAAAAATGGAAATTTTTCAAAACCCTTCGTTCAACGAGAGCATTATATCATTAACCAAAGATTCCCCCCTGTTTTGTTGGTTTCAGATAATCCGTCAGCGTGAGAGTGATCACCGCAAAACCTGTTTTTTTTTGCAGCGTCCTCGGCCATTGATATGTATCGGCTTATTTTGAAACATATTTCTTTTAAAAAATTATAATGTTTACATTAAATATATATCTTTTAAACGGAAGAACTTTTGTTGTAAATTATTTTATCGTTTGGCCGAAAAAAAATCGGAAAAAGGCCTTTTTTAACGTTCCATCTAGACCTCACTCCTTAAGTATCGACAGATGCAGTATTATCCATTCATAACAGGACACCCTGTATATACAGGGTGTCCCTCTTATCTCTTCCACCCGAATTAACTCCGTAATTATCGACGTCAAGAGGTACATTTTCTTCGACCATCTTGTGGAGCACCTCAAGCCGCATAAAGAACATTAGGGGGTCAAAGTCGTTCAAGGTCGTTCAAGGTCAATATCGATTATACAAATCTGAATATCTCGGATCACTACCAAATATTTGGTAGTGATCCGAGATATTTAGATTTGTATTTCATTTTAACAGGTGTTCGAAATTACCTTAAACGACCTTGACCCCCTAATATTATTTATGCGGCTTGAGGTACTCCACAAGATGGTTGAAAAAAAATGTACCATTCCATTTTAGTAAGTTCAGGTGACCTTTCCTGTGCGTCAGCGCTTGCAACAAAATAAAAAAAATTGGTTGCATTTGATGGCCCCCTTCACACCGTACAACTTTTGTCTGGAATATTTTTTCGTGACGTCGAGCATTACCGAGTTATTTCGGGTGGCGGAGATAAGAGGGACACCATGTATATTAGACAATTACAAGGTAGCCATGTGTTTTTCAACCTTTCGTTGGCACACTGGGTCATTTTGACCCAAATTCTGAATTGAATGCTCACTTTTCCAAAATTACAAATTTTCATTAATTTTCTACAACAATTTAATTGTACGTTTCCCGAATTTCGATTATGTACACATATTAAGGGCTATGCCTAGCTGTAGAAGTCGAGTAATCAATTTTTTCAAAACCAATATATTTTGCCAGTATATCGTGTCATAAATGTTCCCTGAAAATTTCAAGGCGATCGGATCAACGTTGACAGATTTATAGGCTGTTATGTTGACGCCCGTCGGAACGCTCAGAGCGTCGTTTGAAAATTCAAACGCTTTTTCTCGAAAATACGCTTTCAATTTCGGTGAACAAAATATCTCAAAAACTACTGTATCGATCCTTCTGAAATTTTTAGGGCTCTTTCTAGATGTAAAAACACAGTTTTGATTGAAAGATTTTTTTCCGATGTATACTTTCGGTTTAATGATCGAAAAATGCCGATTTTTTCGCAAAAATCCAGACTCAATTAGAAGACGAGCCATTTTTTTTTTAAATTTGATATTTCGGGAATTTCTTCGATTAATCATAGGATAAACTAATATACTAACGAAATCTGTGCGATTTTTCTGTTATTAGATAACCTGGTTCAGAAGAGCATTGCTCACCGTAAAATTTAAATATTTTTACACAAAAAAATGACAGAGTGATCTTCAAATGACACTTTTTCAAATATCAATTTTTTGTAAAAATGTATCGTCCCGATTTTCTATTGAAAAAAAAATGAGCTGTTTTCGACTGTTACAACTATGCAATACCCGTTGAAAAGTGTCAAAAGTGTATTCATGATTTTTCCGAATAAAAACGGACCGAAGGTATGTCAATGACAGGTGGATGAAGTACCATCCGGGTGAAATTGGTGTGTCAAAATCGTGGCCGGCGATAAGTGTGTCAGCGAAAGGTTAAGGGTCCGGCACGTACGTTTCCCGATTAAAAAGAATATTATGTTCAATCGTTTTTTAAGTCCCCATCGAAAAAAATATAGCTCGTTTTTCCGGTGCGCAGTACTTGCCAAAAAAATGGTGCTCTCTGGAACAAAATCCAAATTTCACTTCGAATGCAGCAGAATGAAGATAATTTAATTTCGAATAGTCAACTCTCCTGAAAAAAGGTTTTCAAACAGAATTAAATTCCAATCATCCGCGTTAAAATGCATGTTTGATCAATTTTTTTTCGACTATGAAATAAACAAAAAAAAATCTTTTACCAGTGCTTCGTATTCGGAAAGTATCTTCATTCTTCTCTGCTTAAAATTAAATATTGCCTTTTCACGCAGTCATTTTTCCTGGCAAATACTATTGATGACAAAAATACGCTATAATTTTTGTTTCATTGACAACTTCAAAAACGATTAAAAGTTATATTTTTCTGAGTCGCAAAATCTCCGAGACCCTTGAAAAAGTACATAGCCATCTAATAATTGTCACCCTGGACGTATAAATACGTACACCCACGCGAATCGATTAAAAAGCCGTACGATTAGCGAGCAGCTATGATGTTTCAAATCCTCTCGGATAATGATCGCGTCAAGCGCAATTATTGCGATGACACAGCGCGCCTCGTAACGGGAACGTGTATATCGCGAATAAAACGTCGACAGCGTATAGCATACGGGGGTTCTAATATTCGCGATGTGACGAGAGGAGAGAAGAGACCGGCGGTTGAAAGCGGAATGCGGCCCAATCGACGCCGATCTGTCGCTTGCGCAATTCAACGACATCTATAAAGGTACGTTTCGACCAAAGTGTGTGTGCGCGTGTATACATGCGTCTATTTTAATATGATATGTGAACAAGTATGTACGTATGTACGTAAAGCTTGCATGATCGTTCGAGCTCTCTGGTCACATCAGTTATACGACACCGCGTCGTCTCGCTCGTTCTTTCCTTCCTACCCTCCCGCTTCCCCTCGTCCTCGATCCCTTATCCTGTCCGATGTTTTATAGACTGTAAAACCCAAGCGTAATACTTGCTTTCCTCGTGTATATTAGCACAACACTTGCAGTCATCCCTTTTCCCTGGCATCTTTTTTCTGCCCTTCGTGTTCTCTATGTCTCTCTCACTTTCCCTTTTTCGTTTTTGCTCGATCTCTTTTTTGGTCTCTCTTTTTATCTCACTCACTCACTCACTCACTCACTCACTCACTCACTCACTCACTCACTCACTCACTCACTCACTCGCTCACTCACTCGCTCGCTCGCTCACTCGCTCACTCGCTCACTCTCTCACTCACTCGCTCACTCGCTCACTCTCTCACTCACTTGCTCACTCTCTCACTCACTCACTCACTCCCTCACTCACTCACTCACTCACTCACTCACTCACTCACTCACTCACTCACTCACTCACTCACTCACTCACTCACTCACTCACTCACTCACTCACTCACTCACTCACTCACTCACTCACTCACTCACTCACTCACTCACTCACTCACTCATCACTCACTCACTCACTCACTCACTCACTCACTCACTCACTCACTCACTCACTCACTCACTCACTCACTCACTCACTCACTCACTCACTCACTCACTCACTCACTCACTCACTCACTCACTCACTCACTCACTCACTCACTCACTCACTCACTCACTCACTCACTCACTCACTCACTCACTCACTCACTCACTCACTCACTCACTCACTCACTCACTCACTCACTCACTCACTCACTCACTCACTCACTCACTCACTCACTCACTCACTCACTCACTCACTCACTCACTCACTCACTCACTCACTCACTCACTCACTCACTCACTCACTCACTCACTCACTCACTCACTCACTCACCCACTCACTCACTCACTCACTCACTCACCCACTCACTCACTCACTCACTCACTCACTCACTCACTCACTCACTCACTCACTCTCTCTCTCTCTCTCTCTCTCTCTCTCTCTCTCTCTCT
>OZ023320.1:9247439-9262439 GCA_964007375.1 Ophion obscuratus
AATCACGATGAAAGACGTACGTATAGAGCGAAAATAAGAGGCGAAAAAAAGAGCAGAACGATCCCTCTCGATTGCGCAATTGAAATTGTTTTCGGTGCAGCGATCGACAGTGATAATTCGATTCGTGGATATAGATATATTTACGTATGAACGAACAGTGGATGTGCGGTTGCGGCGATGTTACCATGTCAAGCGACGTTCACCTGGGCCAATACTCGGATGGGTGACCGCTCGATCTTAGCTTGCACGCCGACTAAGAAGCGGAACGCCTGTTGTACCGAGTTTGTTTGGGTTAACGCAACTGACAACTCGCTGAAGATTGTAGCCTGTATCGCCCCAGATTTTCCGCAGTTTCCCTGTGCCCTGCTGAAAAATCCCTACAGGGTGCGTTTGGGAATGGAGGAGCCGTGGGCAACATTTTGGCAGGTCTCGATGACACTGGAAATAGCAGTCCAGTGTGGGGTACAATTAGAAAGTGAAACCAAATTACGCAAGGGCATGTGAAGTAACATTGAAAATAAATAAACATTTACGTATTTATATACATACACGTACTCCGTTACAAAGTATCATCACAGACTCGATAGGTCAAACTTTTCGTTTTTCTTAAACAAATACTTTCAATGTATTATTTATTTGTGGTGTACATCAATTTTCCCAACAAACATTTCTGACAAATAATTTTTTTATAAATAAATATCGGGCCCTCTGCTTTTGTGTCAATCGAAAATTGCATTATCCTTGTATTCAAAAGTCTGCTCCTTCTGTACATATTATATATTATTGTCGACCTTCATATTTCGCAAGAGATGCTCTCATCGCCTTTTAATAAATAGTTTGATTTTTTAAATAAATTTTTTTCATACATTTTTTTTATAGATCAGCACTCCGCGCTGTGTATTTTTTTTCCATGCAAAAATATTTATTGCCCACCTTCATACTTCACAATAGATCCTCTCATCCTTTTAATAGATACTTTCGATGTATACTTCAACAAAGCCTTTGACTAAACATATACTTTTTTTTTTTTTAATAAACGCTTGTAATATATACATTAATAAATACTTTAATTCCAAAATAAATACTTATAAAGTGTTCTTTTTTTAGACGATTTATTTAAATCGAAAACGTCAATATCTCAATACCTCACAGTCAGCATATTCTGTGCGGAGGTTATTCTCCACTTTCATACTTCGCAGAGAGATCCTCTCATCATGCAGCGATTGCGACAAATAAGACGAAGCAAAAAACCCATTGCCATCATACAAATATATATATATATATATATATATATATATATATATATAATGGATGTATGTATGTGTGTATGTATATATATATATATTATTCTCACTCACGCACACACACGCGGCCATTATCCCACTTTTCTCGTGCTTCTCAATGTTTCCTTTGGCTATATATCTACAATAATTTATCGTAAGCGTCTATATAACGTTATATCTAGGCATTCGTGTATATATATATATATATATATATACGTATATATACACACCTAATTACCACAGGATTTGACTGGTGGTAGAGAATCCCGTGATCATACAATCTACGAGTGATAAACGTCTAAATCATGGATTCACTCTAGCAGCTAAACACGGAGCATAATTCATTTCTCTCTCATTTTTCGTTTACGTTTTTTTTTTAATGCTTTTTTTATGACCTTTCCTGTCCCTCTCAATTTAATTCAGCGTCTATACATCGCACGCTGAAGACTGCGCGTGAGTGATGAGAGCTGCAGAGGCAGAGGGGTGGGGGTGAAGGAGGGAAATTAAAAGAAAGGGAAAAAATAAAAAGGCGAGAAGACGTCACGGCGTGTATATATATGTAGGTGAGGGTGCGAAACAATAGAGGGTGAGAGAGAGAGAGAGAGAGAGAGAGAGAGAGAGAGAGGGAAAAAGGGGGTTAAGACATCGAAAGATGGTCCAAGTGCAACGGGATGTGTTCTCTCATTTGACGGTCATCACGCCCTCTCTCTCTCACTCTCTCTCTCTCTCTCTCTCTCTCTCTCTCTCTCTCTCTCTCTCTCTCTCTCTCTTCTCTCTCTCTCTCTCTCGCTCTCTCTCTCTCTCGCTCTCTTTTGCCATGGCCCACAGTGGGAAAACAAATGAGCTTTGGACAGGCTAGGTTCACGCCGGTACTTTTGAAGGCCTTTGACGCCCAGCAGCCGGGGGTCAGGTCTCTTCCTTGTCCGGTAGCTGCTCTTCCCTTTCCCTATCTTCGTTAATATTATATTATATTATATATGTATGTATATATATATATATATATATATATATATAATATATATATATATATATTATATATATATATATATATATATATATATGTATATATATATGTTGCAATAGTTTTATAATATTTTTTTCGAAGCCCCCATACACATACGAGATTTTCTCGTTCACTCGAGCACAAAACCTCGGCCCATTTTTGTGATCCAACGAGCGTAGCGCGCCCCCTGTTCCTCAGGACGCCTTCCTCGGGAACGTATATTAGTAATGAATGAGAAGGCACAATGGATCGTGTCGAGGCGTGGTGGGCGCACAAACCGCCGCTGCACGACGTCCCTGTGCCGCCGTACAGGGAGGGGGGTGGGGGGAAGGGTTAATGACGATCCTCTCATCTTGCGATCGATTCGTAATTATCCTTCGCGTGGATTTCGCTCCGTACGCGAGAAACGCGCGGTGATAAATGTGAGGAGCCGAACCAGCACCGGGAGGAAAAAGGCAAGCAAATGGATCAGGAATTGGAATACGATGATGAGATTTAAAAAAATCGCAATGCGAAAATTTGAACGTTGCAGTTGCCGCGGACGTGTGACGGAAGACTGGATTAAAATTTTTTTATTGTATGCGCCGTTTTTAAAATGTTTGGTGAACCTACTAGAAATTTTGCGCTGATTCGGAATATCACTGATAACGAACATCAATTAAGTGCCCGCTGTCGATTTCGTTGAAACTCATATATGTGATAAAGCATCGAAAACTATTGGACGCGTATTTTTTTATCTCTGGAAAAACGGTTTTAAGGGGAAAACACCCCTTAAAGAAAGGCGCGGCGAGGGGTGTTTTGGCAGTTTCACCCTCAAGCAGTCCAGCGAGTTCAATGAAACAAAAACTTAAACTTTTCTAATGTAAAGTAATGAAAAATCCACTGTATAATAATTGAACAAAAATTTACGTAATTACGTAGAATTACAACATCCGTTGTAATTCTATTCATCATTAAAAGCATTCATTTCATCAATGATGATCGACGAGGACAACAATGCTTATCATAAATACCGGGATTACGATAACTAACGATTTGAGCATAAAGAATAGCCAAATTATTTTATGAGGCAAAAAGTAAAGCAGGTCATTCATGGTTTTTGAACGCCTTGTCGTCATGTTGGGAAATATCAATGTTCTGGCCGGGAAGACATTACCTGAATGTGTTTCGCCAACAATCCGCCAGGTGGCTACAAGCGAGACGCTTCGCGTAAGCAAAGTATCATCTTACGAGGATAAAAGTTCGTCCTGTGAGTTGTACCACGTACAGAAGTGCTATGCTTACAGACAGCGTGCACTTACGCTTATGATTTTGGGATACCCGTGGACCCTTTGCACTCTCGGCCTTTTTCGCTCGGATATTGATCTGTGTACATTTTTTTGTCTCTTTGCCTATCAACAAATGCGAGCAAGCGTATGTATACACTCGTATACTACGTTAGCAAGTAGATAACCAACGAATAATATGTTGTCGAAATACTAAATTGAATACACTTCCGATTTTATCTCCTCAAGGCTTCCAAAAATGCTGAAACGTCATTTTTTAATTCCTCGTTTATTCCTGGTTATTTCCCGATGTATTCCCTACAACTTTCCTGGTCATTTACCGCTTGTTCTCCGGCCCGTTCCTGATCAGTTCCCCAGAAAGGGAAGGGCGGATCGGGGCCCAGCCTTAGACCCGTTACATTGGGAACCTATTCCAGGGTGGAAGGCCCGGCAGAGCCTGATATTTTTCTAGGGAATGCACTTTTTTTCAGACTTAAATTTCTATACGGGAAGTGATGTTTCTTGTGAGTTTTCTAGAAAGGCTGAAAATTCAGTCGGTTAAGGTAGTACCTCCACAGAAGAGTTGAATTAAGAAATGGTTGATATTTGACATATGTGTTATTTAATACGTTATCCAAACGTATGTGCAATTTGAATAAGTTTGACCACCCAGAACCTGAGATATTTACACTCAAAGTTGGCTTGGTTTACACGTAACAAATGCGTTATGATGGGCAAACAGAGCATTATTAATTCTACCATTAAAACTAAAATTAAGAAATTGATAAAAAAACGAGGATAAGATATCACGTTTAATGGCGAGAGTAAGGTATCACGGTTACAGGCGAGAGTAAGATATCACGAATAATGTGAAAAAAAATGAGAATGATTCACCACCTAGTTTCCAAGATATAACCATGAGAAGCCCTCACAATTTTGGTGCAACGCTTGGCAAAGCGTGGAAAAAAAACAATTGGGGCAAAGCCTGGACAGTCTCGGCAAAAAGTTTACTGACAATGGTAGATCAAAAACACAATATAAAATATATTTTACGGCAATAAATGATATCCATTGTATTATTTACTAGTACCGAGTCAATATTGCGTAGTTTTTTATTTTATTTATTACTAATTAAGGGGTTACCCCCACTTGCGATTTTGAAAAAATCGATTTTTTTTTATTGCATTTTTTTGAAGTATAAGTATCTGAGAATATGTCCTGCAAATTTCAAGTCGATGCGAACAGAATTGACTGAGATATGAGCGTTGAAAGAGAAGAATCCGTTGTGTAAACGACCGGCTAATTGAAACTTTAAACGCGTTTTTCTCAAAATGGCATTTCTGAAGTCGGTGAGCAAGATTACTCGAACACTAATGAACCGATCTTCTTGAAATTTTGCAGGCTTATTTAATACATAAAAATGTAGTCTTCAATCGTTCGATTTTTTTTTTTTTTTCGAAAAAAATAGCCGTTTTATTGCCAAAAAACGGCCGTTTATTTCGTTAAAATCGAACCATTAACTTTGACTGTCCGCCATTTTGTGAAAAATGAATATTTTTAAAAATCCTTCGATTAAAGACTAGTTTATACTTATATTTGACTAAATCCATCCGCATTTTTTTTCAGATGATCCACTTCGCCGCAATGTTGGTCACCGCAAACCGTGTATATAAAAACATTATTTCATTGACGGCCATTTGCCACTAAACAATGTAATATTTTTCAATAAAAAAATTTCTGAAAGTTCCTCAAGATGTGTTCTTTAGGATGGTATATTGATCGATTAAAAAAGTTTTGTAGTTTTCTTTAAATAAATTCATGAAAAAGGCCTTTTTTGCGCTACAAGTGGGGGTAGGGCCTTAAACCAATTGTCAATCGTTTAAACATGAACACGGTATGTAAACTTTTGGTTGAGATTTTCGCGGAGGAACTACCTTAAGGGGTAAGGCCACTGTAAATTTTTTGAAAAATCGATTTTTTTTTATTGGCTTAAAAAATAGTTTAAGTTTAAAATAAAAAATAGTTTAAGTTTCTCCGAAACTTCTTTTTTTAATTTTTTCCAATAAAAAACTATTCGCAAAACTTTAAACGCGTTTTTCTCGAAACATGGTTTTTCAAAATGGCACGCAGCATAACTCGAACAATTTTCATTTTTTTTACTTGAAATTTTAACCAGATGTGAACATTTACATTATCTTGACAATGTCGATCGGAATTTTCAAGAACTTTATTTATTGATTTTTTATTAACAAAAAACTTGCCGTTTTTTTCGTCAAAAATCAATTTTTTTTTCAAACGCACGCCAAATCCACAAAAATTGATACTTTTTAAAATCCGATTGACATTCTCTAGCTATAGCCCTCTAGATTAATGGTTTTTTTTTGTTCTAGATTCAAAAGTGCACCAGTGGTGCTGCGTGCCGCGGAGCCCTGGAAGCAAAACATGTCCCGGGAAGATAGCTGTGGAACCGCCATTTTGTTTTTTTTTACTGTAAAAAAATTTTATAATAAAGTTTAATGTATGCCCGATAACACCATTAGAAGTTTTTTTTCAAATACCTTCAATTTCGGGAGCAAAAAATTAGTGAAAAAACCTTTTTTTTTGGGCCGTTACAGTGGCCTTACTCCTTAAGTGCAAGGGACGTCGACGGGCTCTTTCTCCCATCCTTCCTTCGTAAAGGATTCGAAGATTGTTTAAAGGATCTTTTTGAGGATTTTTTAAGGATTTTTTAAGATTTTGTTGAGGATTTTTTTTAGAAATCGACTATTTTGGGGCATTTTGAGGGTGAATTTCTATTCAGTGGAGAAAATACATCGATAGGGACTTATAAAAAAATCTTAAAGATCCAAGATTTGTTCGCATTTGGGCCAAAAGTAGGTGGTTTTACTGAATCGCTTGTCAGTTCTTTGTTCTTTCTATTTGAGATTTCCCTCTACGCGCATTCTCTTCGCAATCGTTATCGCGAAAAAATACCGTTTTATTCGTCGAGCTACGATTATATATTAATTTTTGGCGGAATTTCGAAGTGGGACCATCGACTTTTTCGAATTTTTCGATAGAATTATCCTTTGCCTCTTTTTCGGCCATTCTTTAAGTGCATTTTGCGGGAAAACTGATCGAGATGTCGGGATGAATCCGACGACATTAAGTGTGCCAAAATCATTTGCGAAATCCTCCCGCTTAATCTCCCTCCCTCAAATAGAAACGATAAAAAATATTTCGACCCTTTCGGCCACTTTTAGAATCGCCAAATTTGCGAAATTTTAAACAGTCGTAGCTGTTTAAAATTTTGCAAATTCAGCGATTCTAGAAGTGGCCGAAAGGGTCGAAATATTTTTTATCTGCTTTTAAACCACTTTAAGGGTCCATCTAAAGGGAAATTTTCTGCCGATTACAAATATCACCGAGATTATGCCGAAAACTGAAAATTAAGCTGGAAAAACGCGGAAAACGTGTCCTGACACTTTTCGACGTGTAGAACAAATATTCGAAATCCACATTTTTTTACTCATAAGGGCCAATAATAAGTGGCTTCACTGAATCACCGATCATTTCTTTTCTACTCCCATTTGGAACTCCACTCTGTGCTCATTCTCTTCGTTATCGTTTTCTCTATAAAATTCCGTTCAGTTCATCGAGCTCCGCTCATTTTTCGATTTTTGGCAGAATTTCAAAGTCAGACCATCGATTTTTGCGAATTTTTCCAATACCCCTTGTCCTTCATTCAATCATTTCTCAAGTGCACTTTGCGGGAAAACTAATCAAGATGTAGTTATAAATCCAGCAGCATTTTCCAAGTCTACCTAAATCCTTTTCGAAATCCCTTCAATAAGTCTTCCCTCAATAAGTAAAATACAACCACCGCTACGACTGTTTAAAATTTCGCGTCTTTGACGATCTTGAAGAAGTGGCCAAAAGAGCTGAAAATAGTTTTATTTTCGACTTTCACACAATCTCGCGGGTCTATCCAATGGGACATTTTCCACCGGCCAAACATATCATGTAGTTTTTGTCGAAGTCTCAAAATCGCGCTGAACATGAAAATCCGTTCAACAAAATGACAATTTTTTCCTTTTCATCGCGATACAAAAAAAACCCGCACCTTCCCCTATATCCAAGTTCTCCTTCCTTCCACGCATCATCCGCGATTGTTCATCGTTGATTAATTAATTCTATGAATATGATCAATAAGTGTGAATATCGATTATCCGCTCCAAAATGCGGGTTTTCGGCTTCTTTGGTGGGACAATAATAATTTTCACGTGCCAATCATGCATCGCGCGCTTGTGAGATCTCTCGCGCACGGCCATCTCGTCAAACACTATTATATATATATATATATATATATATATATATATATATTTCAGGCTTCATTCGCGGCTCAAGAGTAGCCGACGAAGGATAATTAAACGATGCAATTAAAAGGATATAATAGCTGTGGAATGAGCAAGCCGATCGAGCTATTTAAGTTCACACATATACCGATGTAAATCGATGTGAAAAACTTATACGAAAACACGTCTATAGAAAAGTGTACAAGTATAGAAAAAAATACAAAAAATAGACATGTATATACATTCATACATACATACATACATACATACATACATATATATATATATATATATATACATATATACATATATACATATATATATATATATATATATATATATATATATATATATATATATATATATATATATATATATATATATATATATAGCCTTGCGCCGAGATCGCTTGTAAATTGTAACAATGGTTTGGCTCCCTGCGTGCGCTCTATTGTCGATGATAATATTGATTAATTACAAATTTGAAGACCGCTTACGCCCGAGCGCTTCTTATTCTTCGCCATCATCGAGCATCTCACCCGGCCATTTGTTCGAGACGCGATTCTTCGTGATCATCAAAGCGTCCGGCGGGCGAGACTGGCAATGAACGAGAGAAAGAGAGAGAGAGAGAGAGAGAGAGAGAGAGAGAGAGAGAGAGAGAGAGAAGCAAGGTAGCCCGATCAATGCGATGAAAGTATAATCGTACGATGGTGAGAAAGCCATACTGCCTCTCTCTCTCTCTCTCTCTCTCTCTATATATATATATATATATATATATATATATATATATATATATATATATATATATAAACATTGTATCAATTTTTTCGCTATTGCGTGAGTATGAAGCAAAATTTAGATAGCAGATGTTTTTTTTATATACTCGACGGTGTAGTTTATTATTTCAAATCCAGCTGTGCTCAGCCTTCAATAAATTGTAATGGTCTAACTCTCTCTCTCTCTCTCTCTCTCTCTCTCTCTCTCTCTCTCTCTCTCTCTCTCTCTATGTATATATATATATACACATATATATATATCCTCGACTTATTCGATTTGACTTTCAACGTCGATCGAACAACCGTACTCACATTGCGAAATTTACAAACCTATTCTTCTTACCTTTCAATTATTTCAAATAAAGAAAAAGAAAAGTGGATATAGTTCCACAATTTTATCGCATTTGTGCACTCGTATCAAAATTTCCTAGGTACGAAACGACACCTTTTTCTCCGCCCCTCCCCCGCCCGCCGCTCGACGGGTCTTTTTTATCGGTATCGGTGCCCCCGAGAAGGTATTTAACGGGTTACACGCAGCTTGTGGCCGAAAAGCCACAAGCAGGGTTGTATGGGTTTTTTAGTTTTTTTTTTATTGAAGAGTTTGGTTTAAAGTATCTTCTACAATATTTGTATTGACAAATATTTATAAATACGGTAGATACATTAGTTTGTATAGACCGCTATGTTATCTAGCGCTTGGATAAAGGATTTCATAAAATATAGATTTGTGAAAAAATTGCCGCCGTCCAAAGTCGATTTTTGATGAAAAAAAACGCTCTATTTCCATGGATGAAAAAAGAAAATCGGCAAAATAAAAAGTCCATCGTTCAAGCACTCCTTTTTGACATGTAAAAGAAGGTTGACAAATCTAAAGTTAATCGGTGAAGTGATTTTTAAGATATCAAGGTCGTCTATCTCGAAAAACTAATTTTGAGAAAAACGCGTTTAAACGCCCATAATGCCCGCAATTTTGAAGCGATCGACTTCAGGTTTTTATATTTTTTGAAATGTTGTATTTTGAGAATGCGTCAAAAACCGAAAATCGACATTTTCAATAATGTCAACTACGCTCTTTATTAAGGGCTTATTGAGGGCTTATCTAAGGGCTTTATTAAGGACTCTTAAGGACTTTATATTTATATTATACATTAAGGCAGTAATCTGGTCTAGAGCGAGATTTTTACGTCATTTTTGGGTTGGAATAACATTCAAACCGTTGAAGTTGTCTTGATGGAATTTTACATATGTATTTATTGTTCCTTTGAGAATGTTTCTACATTAAAAAAAAAATTATTTTAAATATTTTCATGTAGTTTTTTTTTTGTTTTTCATTTTTTTACAACATGTTCCGCCGAAAACCGCCTCAATCGGCGCCCACTCTGGGTAATGTTGTATGCATCTGAAAAAAAAATATATACATATATTCTCAATCTGTATGAGTATTCTGAGAACGGGTAGCAGAATTAGTACTTTAAAAAATTTGTTACAAAATGGCGGCTTGTTAAACTTTGATTAAGGCGTTACCCCCACTTGTAGCGCAAAAAAGGCCTTTTTCGTGATTTTTTTTAAAGAAAACTACAAAACTTTTTTAATCGATCAATATACCACCTTAAAGAACACATCTTGAAGAACTTTCAGTATTTTTTTTATTGAAAAATATTACATTGTTTAGTGGCAAATGGCCGTCAATGAAATAATGTTTTTATATACACGGTTTGCGGTGACCAACATTGCGGCGAAGTGGATCATCCGAAAGAAAAATGCGGATGGATTTAGTCAAATATAAGTATAAACTAGTCTTTAATCGAAGGATTTTAAAAAATATTCATTTTTCACAAAATGGCGGACAGTCAAAGTTAATGGTTCGATTTTAACGAAAAAAACGGCCGTTTTTTGGCTATAAAACGGCCATTTTTTTTCGAAAAATAAAATCGAACGATTAAAGACTACATTTTTATGTATTAAATAAGCCTGCAAAATTTCAAGAAGATCGATTCATTAGTGTTCGAGTAATCTTGGTCACCGACTTCAGAAATGCCATTTTGAGAAAAACGCGTTTAAAGTTTCAATTTCCGATCGTTTACACAACGGATTCTTCTCTTTCAACGCTCATATCTCAGTCAATTTTGTTCGGATCGACTTGAAATTTTCAGAACATATTCTCAGATACTTATACTTCAAAAAAATGCAATAAAAAAAATCGATTTTTTCAAAATCGCAAGTGGGGGTAACCCCTCAACGATATTTCATACATTTTCGGGTATTCGACGAGTTATAAAATATGGGCAAAATTATTGTTCGACCCAATTCTACTACCAGTCCTCAGAAAGAGGCTACCGAAGTTATGTGCAAAATTTGAGAAAGTTTTGATACCGTTAGATGAGGTTTGCGCGCGGCTTGCTCATAATTTCTATTACTCTGCTAATTTTTTAAATATCAATAAATGGTTTTCACGAGCGAATTAAGAAAGGTCTAAGGAATAATAAAATGTAAAAAAAAATCGATTTTGTCAAATTTCTAGACCAGACTACTGCCTTAAGGAGTAAGGCCACTGTAACGGCCCAAAAAAAAAGGTTTTTTCACTAATTTTTTGCTCCCGAAATTGAAGGTATTTGAAAAAAAACTTTTAATGGTGTTATCGGGCATACATTAAACTTTATTATAACATTTTTTTACAGTAAAAAAAAACAAAATAGCGGTTCCACAGCTATCTTCCCGGGACATGTATTGCTTCCAGGGCTCCGCGGCACGCAGCACCACTGGTGCACTTTTGAATCTAGAAAAAAAAAAAACCATTAATCTAGAGGGCTATAGCTAGAGAATGTCGATCGGATTTTAAAAAGTATCAATTTTTGTGGATTTGGCGTGCGTTTGAAAAAAAAAATTGATTTTTGACGAAAAAAACGGCAAGTTTTTTGTTAATAAAAAATCAATAAATAAAGTTCTTGAAAATTCCGATCGACATTCTCAAGATAATGTAAATGTTCACATCTGGTTAAAATTTCAAGTAAAAAAAATGAAAATTGTTCGAGTTATGCTGCGTGCCATTTTGAAAACATGTCCCGGGAAGATAGCTGTCGAACCGCCATTTTGTTTTTTTTTTACTGTAAAAAAATTTTATAATAAAGTTTAATGTATGCCCGATAACACCATTAAAAGTTTTTTTTCAAATACCTTCAATTTCGGGAGCAAAAAATTAGTGAAAAAACCTTTTTTTTTGGGCCGTTACAGTGGCCTTACTCCTTAATACAATATATAATATAAAACCGGACGTTCGGTAAGAAGGAGAATTGTAGGTTGAATTTTCGTTGGTCTCTGCGTATCGTTTCGGCAAAGGCGAAAAAAAAAGAGACCGAGAGAGAGAGAGACGGCGTGAGAGTGAGAGGGCGTACGAGGGCTTTAAATCCCTCTTAGAAAGATATAATAGAAAAGTTATCGTCGAAGGTCCCGCGCGCGTTTATAATGAGTGAGCGTGGATATGGTGGCTGCGCAGGAAGGACTGGTGGGGGGGCAGGAGGGGGGGGGGGGGGTATCGATAATTAATGGGCTTTTTCAGCCACCGCGTGCCGTTTCGTTGCTCGCTGAGACTCCTGGAGTGGCGTGGGTGGGTACTCCGCTTTGCTCGCTCAGACCGAATGAGCCCGAGTCATTCGTCTCGCGAGGACTCCTAGCCACATCCATACGTACACGCATACACGCTTGTACACACAAACCCGCATCAATTCATTCAGCTCGGGTCAATAAAATTCGTGAATAAAAAAGAAATACTCTCGCCGCGATAAAAGCCTCGGACGCGCGTACGTACCATTTGATACGGCGTTTCCTGATCTATCATTCGATGTACACGAACGACCTTAAACTCATGAGAGAAATCGATACCATTTGTCAAAATCAAAAGCGCTTTCGCCTGTCACAAATCAAAAATCTATTCGACCTCCGCGACACGATACACACGCGTCGATTTTTCATCGTCGCGCTACGAACGAATTTACAATCTCATATGCGTTTGCATAAGGGAAAACATTTTTACTCGCGTTTTAATGACGAATACGCGTTTTTTTTGCGGGGGGATCGTGGGAGGGAGGGAGGGAAAGAGAGAGGGGAAATAAATTAACGGGTTACACTTGGTTCGCGACAGGAAAAAAGGTGTTTTCGTGAATTTTTTTTTTTTTTTGGAAATCGGTGCAGGTTTTTTACTTTTTTTTTCATAGTAATGTGTATCATTTCAAGTATCCTTGACAATTTTTTTACTGGGAAATATTCATGAACGACGGAGATACGGTAAATTGCACAGACCGCTGTGCAAAAAAGGTCCTTCGCGGTGACCACTCCTGTTCGGGAACAAATCATCTAAAATCGAAAAACCAAATGAATTTAGTTTTTGTACCGTATTATCTAGTCTTTAATCGAAGGAATCGATAAAATGATGATTTTTGAAAAAATGCTCGCCGATCGAAAGTGATCGTCGAAATTTCGCTGAAAAAACACTCTATTCTCCTTGATGTAAAAAAAATATGCATTGATATAAACAATTCTTCGATTGAGCACTGCCTTTTGATAGATGAAAAATGTCTGTGAAATTTGAAGCAGATCGGTTTAGTTGTTTGTGAGATATTTTGGTCAACGATTCGGAAAAAGTCATTCCGAAAAATACACATTTAGAGTTTAACGTCTGGTATATGTGTAGATAAAATATGTAGATGTAAAAGCTCATAACTCCTTTAATTTTCAACGGGTCGACTTGAAGTTTTCAGAGAATATTTTTGAAAGATTATTTTATAAGAATCCGTCGAAATCGAAAAATCGATTTTTTTCACAAATTCCAACCAGGTGTAACCCCTTAAATTACATTAGATTATGTTTATTTCTGCTCTCGGTCACACTTTTCCTCGAGCACACCATTCTCAGCTTCGTACTATAAAAAGAAAAGTTACAGGGCAATAAAAAAAAGCAGCTGCACTGAAAAAAAAATTCAGTTGGTTTAACAAAATGTATCTTTAAATACGTTCAACTTGATTTTTGATTGGCATAACAAACATTTTGTTAATCTAACGATAGTTTTAGTGGTGTGAACTGTAGCTAAATAAGCTACAGTTCACACCACTAAAACTATCGTTAGATTAACAAAATGTTTGTTATGCCAATCAAAAATCAAGTTGAACGTATTTAAAGATACATTTTGTTAAACCAACTGAATTTTTTTTTCAGTGTGGCTATAGATTGACACAAGAACAAAGGTAAAATGAATTTAAAAAAATGCGGAGAGACAAAGAAAGAATTTTTAAAAAGGCTCGATACAAGATCAAAAGAAAAATGACAAAAATGTATACAAGAACAAAAATAAAATGAATAAACAATAAAGGAGAGACAACTAAAAAATGTTAAGATAGGTCCTATACAAGATTTCCAAAATGCGCAAAAATCGATACAAGAACAAAAGAAAAATGAACAAAAGATTAGGAAGAGACAAAGAAAGAAATAAATAAAAATGTTCGATATAAGATCGAAAGAAAAATGACAGAAAAATTGATACAAGAACAAGATGAAAATGAACCAACAGGGAACCAATAAGGGAGAGACAAAGGAAGAAATAAATAAAAAGGCTTGATACAAGATTATGATCTTGTATCGAGTCTTTTTATGACAGGAAAATTACAAAAAATTGAAACAAGAACATAAGAAAAATGAACCAAAAATTGAAACATTGACAGAAGACTTGATGAAGACAGAAGAAAATGAAGGCAGAACAAATTTACAGACAAATTGATTGACAAGAAAAGAACAAAAAATTAAGAAAGAGAGAGAGAGAGAGAGAGAGAGAGAGAGAGAGAGAGAGAGAGAGAGAGAGAGAGAGAGAGAGAAAGAGAGGGTTGAGAGAGTAGGACTGAGAGTGGGAGAGAGATAGAGACAGCCCGCTGTCATGTCAACCTCGCTATAAATTCGAAGTTTCGTTCATATATCGTGTATATACATATATGTATGTGTATAGTGTTACATATAGGAGTTAACTAGCCGCGAGAGGGCGTGTATATGGAAGAGGGGAAGAAACCAAGAGAGAGGGAGAGTGCAAAGTAATTAATTAAGTTTGACTTACCGTGCGCGTGAATTACAGACGGCGGGTGAGGAAAGAGAAATTCCCGGTATAGCCGATTAATTAATCGTATCCCGGTCTCGGTCATGGACGCGGGTTGGAGAATTTGCTGAAACGCGGGTATATACACAAATCCATATATATACATATACACATACACACACATATATATATATATATATATATATATATATATAGAGGTTGGCGTAGGGTTGATTTTGTCACCTTTTAAAAGTATGTATAAAGGT
>OZ023320.1:9272439-9376678 GCA_964007375.1 Ophion obscuratus
GGTCTGATCATATTCCACATCACATATGCTTAAAGATCATATCTGATCACATATCCCGGGGAAAATGGTCATATCTGAGCAGATATGCTCATGTAGGTGTTTATCTGCAACATAAATGAATCTGATCTGAGCATGCATGGTCAAAGATGAACATAATTGAATCAATTGAATCAATTGATTCATATTTGATTAGATCTGATCACACGTGGGCAAGCATGTTCAGCGATGATCATATAGATCCACTTGGATGAATTCGAGTATAATTCCATATCTGGGCAGATGCAATCGTACATGGGCGAATATTTTCAGACCTGATCATGCACGAGTTGGGTTCGGTTGCGGATTCATCCATACCTGGTTGGATATGTTCATGCATGCGTGCACATATTCAAGTCTATTCATGTGTGAACTCGAATGTAGTCGTGAATTGTACTATATCTGGTTAGACATGACCACATATGGGCAGACATGTTCAGCTACAAATTCATATCTGCACATATTTACTTATGCGCGATCATATCTGACCAGATATAGAGCTACCCCTGAGCGCATAAAAATACATGTATGTTCATCTCTGACCATGCATGATCAGATCAGATTCATTTATGTTGCAGATAAACACCTACATGAGCATATCTGCTCAGATATGACCATTTTCCCCGGGATATGTGATCAGATATGATCTTCTTTAAGCATATGTGATGTGGAATATGATCGGACCTAATCATATATGATACTGTAAAATGTCAGATATAAATATATATATACATATATGACAATATCTGAATCATATATGACGATATCTGAAACATATATGACAATATCTGAAACATATATGAACATATCCACTCAGGCATGAACGTTTTTTTCCCGGGTTATATTTATTAGGTGCACAAATTAATTCGGTACCTTTGGCGTTAACAAACAAGATTTATGAAGGGTCCCGAATTTATTTGTTGTGTGTGTGTGTGTGTGTGTGTGTGTGTGTGTGTGTGTGTGTGTGTGTGTGTGTGTGTGTGTGTGTGTGTGTGTGTGTGTGTGTGTGTGTGTGTGTGTGTGTGTGTGTGTGTGTGTGTGTGTGTGTGTGTGTGTGTGTGTGTGTGTGTGTGTAATGTAAATCAGTATGATGACGAAAAAAACTCGCGGACGAAATGAAGTGATTTCCCTCGCTACGTATAAGAAAAAAAATCTCATCGAATATTGATATGACGCATACGTGCATATGTGGGAATATTGACAAGGAGTGGACCTACCTCCGTGCGAGGAATTCGCCGCGGCAAAACTGACATTTAACTCGCCATCTGTCGACATCTGCGAGCTCTTGCGTGCTCGATTATTCAAACATAAAATAAGAGAAATAAGTGAAAAAATAAAATGCCACGTGTATACTTATACATACATGCATACATGCATATATATATATATATATATATATATATATATATATATATATATATATAAATGTGTGTGTGTGCATGTACATGCAGCATTTTTCGATTGACGTATGCATAACAATAGTGAAAGAAAGTCGAGGTGCGCGATGTCAGGTGTAGTCGCGTGTGTAAGCTTGGCCCGCGCCTTTCGACAGAAAGACGATCGATCGAAAAAGGATCAGAACAAAAACAAACGAGAGCACAAAAAACGAACGGATAAATCATACACACGGGAAACGCGAGGATGAGGGATAAACGTCTGGTTTTTTGGGTCTGTTGAAGTTTTATTTGGGCAAGTTTATTCTTCCGTATTGTATTCGAAACGGGGGAAAAATACAACGTGGAGGCGCCGCCTGTTTGCGGTTGTCAAAAAAATCGAGGCGCGGTTAGCGCCTACTGCGTTTTGCATACTGGCTGAAATATTGTGTATACATATATATATATATATATATATATATATATATATATAAGCCAATGTTCAACTTGAATTTCTCCAGTTTTGACATTCCGTCCATCTTTACTGACACACAAAAGAGCCCTGAAAATCAGTCATCAATTACCCAATTTTTGGAGGATTTCTTTTGTTTTTTGAACACGCCTATTTTAAAATGACAGGAACTTTATATTGCAAACAAAAATTACATGAAAACCTGTACATTGATAATTTCATAATATTCCCGTAGTTTCTGTTTGAGTTATATTTTAATACTATCAATAATACTATTGTTTGTATTATATACAATTATAATACAAAAACAATACAAGTGCTATGCAACAGATTTGACATTCTGACTATATTTACAGTACTGATACATGGAAGAACCCCGAAAATCAATCATCAATCGATTACCCAATTTTGTGAGGACTACCCGATCGATTATCCAATTTTGTGAGTTGTTTTCAATGCGCGTTTTTTTAAACTGCGGGAAAAATATAATAAATGCAAAAATCACATGAAGTAATATCATTTTGATACAAACAAAAATGTGAAAATTTACGCGTCGTCTCTTCTCGTCAACTTGACGGATATTTTCCTTTTAAACGCGGATGCAAAGCTACTCGAATTTGAGATGTGCTTTAATAAAAAAATTAATAATTATTACCCAAATTAGTTGAGTTATTTAAAAAAAATGATAATACCAAACTGTTTCATCACATAACATAATACAAGGTGTGCTTCAATACAAAATTATAAAATCATTATAACATAATTATAAAACAATGAAAAATGTTGAAATGTGTGCGTCTCTTTTTCTCGTCGATGAAAGGATATTTTCGTTTCAAACGCAGGATCAAAGCTACATGAATTCAAGATGTGCTCGTGATAACTATAAATTTATAGCTACTTATGGACGCGATTTTATATATATATATATATACCAGGTGTGTAAGTATGAAACCGGAATTTGCCCATAGGTGGCGCTAGATGTCGATGCAGTTACCGACACATCACGTCAGCGGTGTCTTGTTATTGTATTGATATCCGACAAAGATTTCCAACTCACAATAACACGAGTTTCATTCAGTAGCATTAGTTTATTAGAGATAAACATGTCGAGTTTTGTGCCAACAAATTACGATTTGCCGACAGCACTACTTTTCTGTTTTCATCTGAAGAAAACCGCAGCCGAATCGCATCGAATGCTTGTGGAGTCGTTTGGTGAGCATGCTCTCGGTAAAACACAGTGTTTCGAGTGGTTCAAACGGTTCAAAGGTGGCGATTTTGACGTGAGGAACGAAGAACGTGGAAGACCACCGAAAAAGTTTGAAGCCGCCGACCTGCAAGCCTTGTTGGACGAAGACGACGCTCAAACACAACAACAACTGGCGGATGTACCTACGGTAATGATATGATACTTTGTATCATATCATTACAATAAACGTGTTTTTTCTGTACAAAAATTCCGGTTTCATACTTACACAGCTGGTATATATATATATATATATATATATATATATATATATATATATATATATATATATATATATATATATATGAGGGTGCGAAAAGGATACGTAGTCAAAGAAACGTCTAAGACCTCGGGCCAAAAAAGGCCCATAATCGGGAGAATATAATACAAAACGAGTTTTGGCTCGGCGTTGGGCAAACACACTACAAGCACACGCGATGAGTTTTTCGTAATTCGTTTATCGCGCGGACTTGTGCCCGCGGTTACGGATAAAGGTTCTCGCGCGCGCGTAATAACGATGAGGAGTTCGCCGCAGAGTGTATCTTCTCGCGCACAGCCGCATCTCGGTGCGAACAAGCTGATATACGAAATTGTTTTAATTTGGCAGCCGATGGCGTTGCCAGAAAAATTTGGCGGGTGCTTTCGCCCGATGCATTCCTCGTATGTAACGCGAACGAGAAACTAACGTCATACCGTAATTTTTTTTTCGCACATGGATACAAACACACACACACACACACACGTGTGTGCGTGCGTGTGCGTGTGTGTGGGCGTGTGTGTACGTGTGCGTGTGTGTGTGTGCGCGCGCGCGCGCGCGCGTGTGTGTGTGTGTGTGTACCCCTGTAACGGTACGTAGATTCGGAGTGCGGAGAATAAAACCAAAATTGGAATTTCGACCGGAGCCGGGCAATAAAAGTTCGCGCGATAATTCGCTGCAATTTCCATCCGCGATTATCCGTCCCATATCGAAGCGGTGGAACGTTTGCACCTTGATATTCTTCATTTATTACACACTGGGAAGGAGCAAGAAATAGACCGAGGGACAGGCAGGGAGCAGCGGCAAAGAAAGGACAGAGGGAGAAGCAAAAAAAAAACCTCGGATCCAGCAATATTCTCCTTTGATGGGGAATGAAAAAAAAACTCTCTACTCGGGCGAGCAGAAATAACTTAACGATCCGAAACACCTTTAATCACGAAGTTTTCGCTTCGCCACTCCCACCCTTGTGAGTCGCTGATGAGGTCGCTTTTTTCTCGTTTCACGAAATGGAAAACTGTACGATCGTATACATGTAGATAGATACACTAGGAAAAGTATATTTTGAACCCGTCATATGGAGGTACTGTTGGCTACCAGCACTTCGGGCTGTTTCATGGACAGCCCTTGGACTTTTTCCAAACGGATCGGTGATTTTGGGGACAAGTCCTTCGAACGTCCTTTATCTTGATATGCTATGAGGACACGAGAAAGGCTCTCAAAGTCTTTAAAGTCACCTTGCCTTATATATATATATATATATATATATATATATATATATATATATATATATATATAGGGTGTCCTGTTATGAATGAATGATCCTGTAACTGTCGATAGGTCAGATCATGTCCTACTATCTGCTGGAATGTCAGTTTAATAAAAGTCCCACGGTTTTCGAGACTGTGGGTTTTATGTTATTTTTTGAAAAAAATCAGCTGCTTTTGGTTTTTCACGTGACATTTCTGCGAGTCATATGACTCGACAATATCCAAGCAACTTTTTAAAGAAATTGTCACGATATGCGTGATAGATTTTTTTCAACACAGCAGGCTATCAAAATCAGATGTTCGAATTGGTTTGTATGAAAATTCTACATGAGATCTTTTTTCATAAAGTTTCCTCAACATGTAAGGTTAAAAGAAGACTTTTCTAGATAAAACAAATAAACGAGAGTATTTTTTTTTTAAACAGAGTCAAAGAAAGTTATCGTTTGTAGAAATGGCATGCGAAACACCAAAAGCAGATTATTTTTATCTCGAAAACTGTGGGACTTTTACTAAACCGAAATTCCAGCATATAGTAGGACATGATCTGACCTGTCGACCCTTTACACATACAGGGTGTTAGGGAGGTCGGTGCAAAGCCTTGAGGAAGTAATGGGTCATCTCGTTAGGAGCATATCTAACCAAGGTTACCTTAGTCCAAAGTCTAAGGATTTCGAGTTATCATGGTAAGTATGATTTTTGCAACACGTCCCATTTAGTTAGCTGTGTGGATACCAGTGATGGGCATAACAAAATTACCTTGTAATTTGATCATTAATCTGGTTACAAAGTAATTCCATTACAGAGTAATCTTATTTAATTGCATTTACTGCAATTTGCGTTTGCATTGCATTTGCGATTTTTTCGGCGAATGTTTAGAAAGTGAAAAACTATCGTCAGACAATTGTTAATAACAAATTAACTATGCAATATGAAAAAAAAAAAATCCTACGTAGTTCCATAGACAAGGTATTTTTCCAGATATATTCAACATTTCAAGTGAATCGGTGGAAAATTGTCTTAGTTATGTTTCCGGCCAACTTAAAAAATGAAGTTTTGAGATAAACACTCCACAGCCGCCATTTTGAAAGTAATCGCTTTAACAAAATTATTGTATACAATCACTGATATTTGTGATAAGCACCCTTTTTGTAATCTCGATTTATTTTGTAGTTTTCTGAAAAAAAAAAATCCCAAAAAGCCTATTGTTCGGCCTCTAAAGTGGCCTAACCCCTTAAAGAAAAAAAAGGAATCGTTTTTTTTATCGTTGTAAATGTGTATCCCGCCTTAAGGCTTTGCATCGACCTCCCTAACACCCTGTATGTATAGAATTTCGATGAAACATTCTGAGGGACTAAAAGATGGAGGTGGTTGAAAAAAAGGGCAAGCGGGAAATTACAGAGGATAAAGGGGGAAAGTATGTAGATGCGCGGCGCACTTCTGGGATGGCACAAGAGGGGGGGGGGGGGGAGAGACTGCTTAAAAGAGGCTCAAAGCGATGGAAGGACAAATTACCTGGAAGTTTACCAATCTGAATGTACATTCTCGTCACTTTTTTGCTTTTTTATTTGCTTTTTACTCTTGCGTCGCTCGTCCTTTCGATAAGTAGAAAGAGGGAGGGGCGAGGGAGGGGTAGACGTGGTTAAGGGTGTGTGCGCGCAAATCTCCCGAACGATGAGGGAGAGCTGATAATCTTGGAAGGGGTTCTTTAAATTGGCTCCTTTGACGCAACCGCGCGAAGACCGGGGGATGAGTTTCATATCGGAATAATTTGCGCAAACCCTCACCGCGCTTCCCACCGCCTTTATCACGCGCCCCTTTCCTCCTCCCACTCGTCCGCGCGCGCCATTTCTTTTTTCTCCCTTTTTATCTTCAATATTCGTTTTTCTCTTCGTTTTTTTCCCCGTTTCATCGGAAACCGTCTCGCAAATTCACACGAACCGGAAATCCCGCGGTCATCCTTCCCGCCGCCCCCCGTGCAGAAATTTTGGCAGGGATACAGCTGGATTCTGACTTCTATCCCGGGCTCCCAGTCGGGATCTAGTTCGATATCGGATCAGATTCGAAGACTAAATGTAAGATCCGTAAACTGGATTCCATTAGGGATCCAGAACCGGATCCTTTAATCACTCTAAATAGATTCCCCATGGAATCATTGAGGAATCTGGGAAGGATCACGGATGAATACAGGCTGAAATAAAATGTCAAAAATGGAATTATGACTTGTTAAATTTATTATAAAAATAAATAACATTTATAAAGTTTTGGTGCATTAAACTATCAATAAAAAAAAATTTGTCCAAAGATTCAAATGGCAGATCGCGCTCATCGCGAGATTTTGATGTGAATTAAAAAAAATTGACATCAAAATCTGTGAATGCAAATGTATTGACAAGAAATTATAAATACAAAAAAATTCACAAAATTATTTGTTAATTTTTTCGTATTTAAGACAAATTAAAATCAAATTCAAAATGATTAGATTAAAATTTGCACCAAAAGTGAGTTCGTACGTATTTTGAGAGAAAACATTGCCTCGAGGCAAAGACATTTTTGCACATAACTTTTTGTGCGAACATTTCTTTGCCTCAACACAATGTTTTCTCTCAAAATACGTTTACACTTGTGGTGTAAATTTTAATATAACTGTCGTGAATTCGTTTTTTTATTTTCTTCAACTTGAGGAAATTCACAACTCATTTTGTGATTTTTTTCATATTTATAATGTAATATTTGAAACTCACAACTTTTTTTGCAAAAATTTCTTTGCCTCGACGAAATGTTTTCTCTCGAAATACGTAAGAACTCACGGTTGGTGTAAATTTTAATCTAATCATTGTGAATTTGATTTTAATTTGTCTTAAATACATGTTTATACCCACCGACATGTCGGTGGGTATAAACAGAGACTTATTCCCCAAAACCGGTATCCCGGTTAGAATCCAACTTGCATCAGTATCGGAATATGTACGACGACGATGGCATAATATTGAAAATTTTGGCATCACGTGTATTTTCGGTATTACTATGTAATTCCTATCTATAGATGGCAATTTTATAGATAGGAATCTATAGACAGAAATTCCTATCTATAGATAGGAATTCCATAGTAATACAGAAAATACACGTGACGCCAAAATTGTCAAAATGATGCCATCGTCGTTGTACATATGCCAATACTGATGCAAGTTGGATTCTAACCGGGATACCGGTTTTAGGGAATCCATGACAAATCCTGATCGGGATTAGATCGGACATAGGGTATCCCGGTCAAAATTTCTGCACGGGCCTTGCCGTTTCGCCCACAAAGGGAAAAAAAGTCTCGCCTTCGAATTGTACTATAATATCCATAAGAGAAAAATATCAATCGAGATCGGCAATTTGGCCGGAACAATTATAGTCGAAATTTTCTCACCCCGTTCGGAATTTTCAAACAAAAGTTTCGCCATTTGAAAAAAAAAAATATATAGAATCGTCGCTGAGTACAATTACGCGAGCAGGAACGCGCGATCTCGTGTGTCGTTTCGAGTGCAGGGAAAAGAAAGTTCGTAAGGATTTCTCGAGCCGTGGCGCGTAATTTATTGCACGTACAGGTGGATTTATACGCGTCATGCCCAATGTGTGTGGGTGTGCATGTGTGAACGTCACAATGACGATTTCCCGTGTATTCGTGCGCGGGTGCGTGATTAATGCGATAGGAAATTAAATTGTCCCGCGATTCGAACAGCCGGGGAAATGGCAAAGTAGAGTAATTGTTGCCATTATCATGAGGGTGTACTATATTGTTTTGGGACGAAATGTGCACACACACACACACACTCATATATATATATATATATATATATATATATATATATATATATATATATATATATATATGTACAGGGGGATTCACAATTATAAGGGCTTCCTCAACTTACAACCCGAGTAGAAATCTTGCTCCAGCTACAATAAACACCTGATCAGGCATCCTGATTTCTTTTTCCAGCCTTGATCAGAATTTTTTGTCAAGCCCTGATCATTTTTGAAACACAATCCCTGACTTCCGTCTGATCAGGGTAACAAATCAAGGCCTGATCGGGGTAAACAATCAAGGCCTGATCAGGGTAAAAAATCAAGGTCTGATCGGTGTAAAAGATCAAGGCCTGATTAGAGCTTAATTTTTTACGGCTTGATCAAAGTGAAATATCATATGATTTTTCACGGCTCAGGATGACCGATTTATTCCTGAAATAAAAAATACAACGCATACACAAAAGAGAAAAAGGCACGGCTTTATACATAACGCTGATCGTTTATTTTTTAATCTTAATATAAAATCTATCACGTATATTTTTCACATATATCTGTGTGGAAAACAAACATCGTTTTTCTTGTATTTGTAATAGAACAAGAACTTGAAACAAACTAGTATATTTTTTAAACAAAAACTTAAGAAACTTCGTGAATAAAGTAACTAGAGCTAAACGTTATTAGGAGCTAAACTTTACATTGGGCGTTCTGTTCGTTTTTTTTCCGCGACGCTCGAAACTTGTCCCAGTCTTTTGCTGAATTAATCAGGCCTTGATACCGCTCCAACGGCTTGTTCAATTTGCTTCGAAAGAACTTCTATGCCGTGTTCCCTATATTTCGAAATGACAGCCACTGAAAAATACGAAAATGTGTATCCCACTTAGAATTCAATGTCTACATATATATATATATATCTACATAAGGTATGCACATTATTTTATTAGGGTGGCACAAATTTGAGCTCCATTTTTTTCCCTTTTTTTCCCTATCCAATTATCTACTTTAAAGAAGGAAAAAAAATGGTTGCAAAAGCTGCGAGCGGTCATTTTTTAATGAAAATTAGAATCGAAGCAGGAGAGCCCGTACAGCGAAGACCAACCAAATAATGGTAAGTTGACAGCGTAGTGCAGTTCAGTGAATATAATGTTCATCCGAAGTGCATTTCTTATGGGCTAAATTGCACCGATGGAATTACTTTCACTTAACTGAACTACGCAGTCGACTTATCATTATTCGGTTAGCCTACGCTGTCCGGGCTAATCAGCACCGATGGCAAAACATTTACCAGATTGAACCACGCTGTCAGCTTACCATTATTTGGTTGGCCTACGCTGTCTCTTTTTCTACTCTGACAAAGGAGACAGACCAAGTAAAGGAAAATAAAAGCGATACACAAAACAAATATAAATCTACTTACATAGTGGTAGCGCCAACACGTGCCAATCCTCAGGAATTTCGAGTTGTTCCTCGCTGAGAGGATCTGTTACGGATCTGTCAAATGTATCAATAAATATTTCAACCAATGCTTATATAATTTGGCGTATGGTTAATTTATAGTCAGATTTAATCCAATTTATATTTATAGAATTAAGAATTGTAAGGCTTTGAAAAAAAAATTAATTATTATACTAACCTGCTGCTGTATTATTTCTTCTTTTTTTCCCTTATTCAGAGCCCGCTATCAGCAGAGCACGTAGAAGCAGTCGTTGCGCAATTTTCTTCCGATTGTATTTGTCCATTTTATTCACAACGTACACGTTATATGTAAAAGTGTATAAAATGGTTAATAATATGTCTCGTGATTCTCTCATGTCTGTCCCATCAGTTGACAAGATGAGGTTAGGCCCGTTTTTAGCGCCAAACTGTAGAAGTCCAGTTACATGATGATTACTTGAAGTAAGCTGGATCAGGCGAATTGAAGTAAGCCGTAAGTCCAGTTTCTTGACATCGCCTGAAGCTAGCCGGGTCAGGCGAATTGAAGTAGGCCGTAAGTCCGGTTGCTCGACCACCGCCTGACCCCAGCTTGATCAGGCAAATTAAGGCAAACTTAAGTAAGGCCTTCGTACTACAAGGTGGTCAGGCGCAGATCAAATATCAGGCCAGCCTGACAATATTTCTACTCGGGAAGTTTCCTCAAGATCATGCCAGCGAATGTCTACACAGTTGACTGTAAATTATGTGGAACGTATATGTGGAACTGTCTAGACAAATTTCAAAATTGCCATAAAATCACTTTTTAAGGGGTTGGGCCACAGTAACGGGTATAAAATCATGTGCGAATTTAACAATTTTTTTTGTATACAAAAGTGATTCACTCGTGAAATTAATTACATATCTATGTAGTATGAATATCAAGCTGTTAGCAATTTTTTTTATCGATGTACAAAATGGCCGACAACTAAAATTTTCTTTTGTTATCTTTATTTTAGGCGCTCCGCGGCGAGACGTTTAGCATCCGCAATTTTTATCTAGAACGAAAAACAAAAATTCTCGTCAATCTACATTAGAATACCTCGAGAAGTACTGAATTAAAAAAATATTGTTTCATGCAAAAGTTGTAGGTATTTGAATGAATTTTCAGTGAGAAATTTCGTATAAAACTGCTCATAAAATGAAAAGTTTTCGATTATTTAGAAAATCCGTACGTACTTCTCTGCGAAATGCGATTAGGAACATAAGTTTTTAATTTAAAGTAAATCGAGTGAAAATTGTCGAAGTTGTTTGTCACGCCAATTGGAAAAAGCTGTTTCGAGAAAAACGCATTTAAGGGGAGGGTAGGGGTTTTAGTGTGAAAAAAAAACACTTTTTTCCGAATTTTTGTCATCTATATGAATAGAATAAATTTATTGAAACCTTTTGTACATGGTTAAGTGTCATTTCAAGAACATTCCGTGAAATTTGTACGAGAAAACATCCACAAACAAGCCGATGACAAAGCTTTTCAAAAAACGCCTTTGGAAAAACGCGATTTGCGGTGTTCACTGTATCTCAGCTAGAAATTATCTGAAATCAAGTACCATTAAAATTTAGTCAAAGTATCATCAAATCCTCCCCCCAACGGTCTTTGATAATTTTTTTATTTATTTCTAAATTTTTGGTGGTCGTGTAAATTGAAAAGTGCTATTTTTCACGAAATATTCCGCCATTTTTGGGATGGAAAACTGCCCTCAATGTAAAAAAACATCTCAAGCTAACCGTTGGGGGGAGGTATATTATATGTAGAAAGTGTGTACCAAGTTTGAAATAAATCGGTCATGTAGTTTTCAAATGGCAGTGAACACGGACTTTGAAAAAGTGGTTTCGAGAAAAACGGGTTTGAAGTTTAGAGAAGTCGGAGCTACAGTGTTAGAAAAGCGGGACTAAATAGTCAATAACTTCGAGAGTTTCGCTTTGATTGACTTGAAATTTTGGGATTATATTCTTGAAATGTTTAACTATAAGAAAAGACAAAAAAAATCGATTTTTCAAAAGTCCAAACCCCTACCCTTTCCTTAAAGTTTGAGGTACTCTATGGCCGTGCCAGAGGTGGGCTTACGTTATACGCTCAAGGTCGGCGAAAGAAAATGTTCTTGCTATAAATCGAATAGTAACTTATTCTTATGATGATGAAGCACCGTTTTAGCGAGAAAAAAATTGGTTTTTTGAAAACCTTACTGTGGCCTTACCCCTTAAGGTGGTTCGGAAGAAACAATTAAAAAATAGACTAACGTTTAACCTCCAATTTTTTATGACAAAGAAATAGTATGTCATTAACCACGTTGAAATAAAAAAAAACGGTTAAGCCACTCCGCCGTACCATTTGCGAGATATGAACGTTGAAAGTTGGCCTAAAATACACGCACTCAAACGTAATCTCCGAAAAATTTACGGAAAATCATAACTTTACGTAAAATTTAGTCGTTTGACCCAACAAACAAAACATCTTATTCGAATCTTCGATTAATACGGAATTCATCTGCAAAAATTGTAACTGATCCACCGTGTAATTGTTTTACAACAATTTATAAAATTTTGTTATGCGGCATCTGTCTCTCTCTCTCTCTAAACGGTGATCGGAGCGTCAGCTGTGATTGGTAGGGGAAATTCGTAGACGGCAATTCACGCAGAATGCGATATGAATGTCGCCGAATGCCTACGCTGCTTATCATGCTAAACACAATAAGAATAGAATAAAAGTAATAATAAAACGAAGGATAAAAACTGAATAAAAATATGGTGATTGTTGATCTTATTTTTTTTTAAACTGTTTATTATGTAGCACTCGGTAGTATAGGGGCAGCGTGCGTAGCTTTGGATAGGTAGGTACGAGATTCGATTCCCATATAGGCGAAATATTTTTTTCGAACAAAAACATTTCAGCAGGCCAGGGAATGACGAATTGTGATGCAAAATCATTGTTGTTGAGCTCGAAATTAAGTGGTTCATTCCATTTTGAATTTTTGAAATATTATATGCATTTATTTCTGATCAGGCAACCAGGTCAGGCCCATATGTGACAGAACGTTACATTTCCTAGTAGGGCCCTTTCAGGCTGCCTCATTAGTGCCCTACGAGGGCAGTCAGGCAACCTGGACGGGCCCTGATTTGGGCCCCACCAAAATATCTACGTGGGAAGGCCTGAAAATCTTGAAAATACTACCTTTAGCGGTATTTATATAACACCACTAAACAAACCTAAACAAATCCAAATAACCCCGAACAAACGCAAAACAAAGAAATACTTTTTGAAGCTCGCCCGGTCAATTCCATTATTTGCGATAAAATAAAGATATTGTACCCATGAGCCAACGACAATCGTTGAGTTTTGGCGTATTTCCAATTACCGCTAAAAGCGCCGATAATTCCTTAAGGAAACCAAAACGGTAAATTTCACATTTCACATGCGTGTTATTGCCCTGCATTGACATATTCGAGCCATTGAGTTTGTCAAATATGTCGCACAATTATGCACAGTTTGGGAATCTCTGCTCTAAAGGAAACATTTTACAACAAAATATTAATCACTTAGGATACTATACTTAGTATACTGTACTTAGGATGTTATAGGCACTTAATCAGTCATATAATTGTCATTGAGATCAAAATCAACTTAAGGGGTTACCCCCACTTGTGATTTTGAAAAAATCGATTTTTTTCATTGCATTTTTTTTAAGTATAAGTATCTGAGAATATGTCCTGAAAATTTCAAGTCGATCCGAACAAAATTGACTGAGATATGAGCGTTAAAAGAGAAGAATCCGTTGTGTAAACGACCGGAAATTGAAACTTTAAACGCGTTTTTCTCAAAATGGCATTTCTGAAGTCGGTGACCAAGATTACTCGAACACTAATGAACCGATCTTCTTGAAATTTTGCAGGCTTATTTAATACATAAAAATGTAGTCTTTAATCGTTCGATTTTTGTTTTCGAAAAAAATGGCCGTTTTATAGCAAAAAAACGGCCGTTTTTTTTCGTTAAAATCGAACCATTAACTTTGACTGTCCGCCATTTTGTGAAAAATGAATATTTTTTAAAATCCTTCGATTAAAGACTAGTTTATACTTATATTTGACTAAATCCATCCGCATTTTTTTTTTCGGATGATCCACTTCGCCGCAATGTTGGTCACCGCAAACCTTGTATATAAAAACATTATTTCATTGACAGCCATTTGCCACTAAACAATGTAATATTTTTCAATAAAAAAATTATTGAAAGTTCTTCAAGATGTGTTCTTTAAGATGGTATATTGATCGATTAAAAAAGTTTTGTAGTTTTCTTTAAAAAAATTCATGAAAAAGGCCTTTTTTGCGCTACAAGTGGGGGCAACGCCTTAAGCAACATTACAAGAAACTTGAGCAACAAATTGTTGTTGACGCTCGCTGCGCACACATTTAACCCTTCTCGTACACACATCTGCCATCACCCGGGACATACACACGGGATCCAGAGGCCCCCATCGATTTTTGAGCGCTTGCTGTGAGAAGACTATTTGCCCGATTTGAATAAAACAAAAACCAAAACGCAGCTTCAACTATCTAGAATGCGATAGGATGAAATTAAAAAAAAAATTTAATGTTAAGGTTGTCAAAAAAGCACGAAAACGAGTAAAGTCGTGAAAAACGGTTTTTTTTACAAAAACATCATAACTCCGTTAGTTTTATAAATAATTAAGTAAAATTTTCAGGGATGTACTGCCACATATAGTAGTTTCATTTAAAAAGTGCAATATAAATAGTGCAATATTGGGTGTTTAAAAAAAGGTATTTATTTGTACGTATGAACATGATATATTTTGGAGTAAAAAAAATGCTCTTTATTTTATATAAATATATATAAATGCATGCTATAGGCTCTAACTGTTTCAAATTTAGTTCACAAGTTGGCGTTGGGGTCCACTGGACCCCAGGTGTACGAGAAGGGTTAAACCGTATTTTGGCGCGCTGTTAAAGTAGCCCTCAAAATCTTCAAAGTCACCCTTAATGCCAATTCAACCCCGTTTTACGGTAAGCCACTTCAAAAAAATCCTAATTAGACGAATTTTTCTTCAAATCTTGGGAAATTAGCTTTGCAAATCGATAATATGATTCAATACCTCGCTTTGGTATTGAGTACTTGAAGAAGAAAAAAACGCATATGAGCAACCGCTGGGCCATTCTCTACTACTGGGACTTGCAAGGAACATCCCTCAGGTGTCGTCCTTCGATTTCGTTGAAACTCCCATATGTTACTCAGCATTGAAAACATAGCGACACGTATTTTTTTTATCTGTGAAAAAACGGTTTTGAGGGGTGAAACCAACCCTCGAAGAGAGACACGTCAAGGGGTAATATTGCAGTTTCACCCACAAACAGTCGACCGATCGCAAAAATAAAAATAGCTGTTACTTTACGGTGTTTAGGAATCCCATAATATGAAAAATACCAAAAATCCGCTTTTCGTATTCCCAATTCGGGGAAATTTGAAAAAATAAAATACCTAGTGAAAAAATAAAATACTCCTTGAGAAAAAAAATATTGCTCAATAAAATCTAAATTAATGTTTTTCTGGAAGGCTATAAAAAGACGCACATTTTCGTTTTTTATGAATGTAAGTACGTCAAATCCTACCAAAGATACAGCCATTTGAATGGAAAAATGTTAAAAAATGGACATCAACGAGAAAAAACGTCATAATTTTTTCTTTTAATTTCGACCCTCAATGGATATTTTTCAATAAAGTAACTCGATTTTTCAAAATTATTTGTGGATATTTTTTTTACTGGCTGAAGTGACGTGGAATGCCTCATATAAGTTTCAACAAAATCGAAGGACGACACCTGAGGGATGTTCCTCGTTAGAACGTTTAAAAGAAGTTTTTTGCTCGCGCACCCTATAATGCTCATCAAGGGAAGTTTTGAATCATCCTGTACACACACACACACACACTTTTATATATATATATATCGTATACATGTCTGCGTGCGGGTGCACATCGAGTAGTTATGGCATGCACTCAAGCCAGCACATCATACTAGAAATAAACGAATGGCGAACCGGCGGAAAACAGGAGCGCATCAACATCGACGAGCATACTGGAGGAATGAAAACGTGTGCACGTACGTATGCACACGCGAACGCGGGGAGCAGCGGTTCGAGCTTTGTGAGAATCCGGGCAATTACGGCCACTATTCAGATCGCAATCCTGCCTCTCTTGTTTATAACGAATTAATTTAGATGTCTTAATTGCATCGGTTAATTATCGTACAACACACACACACACGCACACACACACATACACACACACACACACGCGCGCGCGCACGCATATATACATATACATATACATATATATATAACGAATTATCAACTTTATATTCTGTGAATAAATACATCATAGGCTATACACCTTCGCAACTGCGAAGTTATGCGCGCAAAGTGTCTATGAATGTGAAGTTCTTGTCTTCGGGTGTATAAATCCATAAACTATATATATATATATATATATATATATATATATATATATATATATATATATATATATATATATATATCGAAGAGTTATTTTAAACAATGCTTTCACTCGCCGCCACCGCCGCACTTCCGGAAGTATAAAACAAACAGCGCGATGAATCCTTCCCGACCGGGATCTCATCTAATTCGCTACATTATTTTTTCCTCCTTTTTTTCATATCAGAACTCGTTCTCGCACGTATCCTCGTGTCTCGTCATTGGAAAGACGAGAAAAAAGAAGAAAAAAAGAGACGGCGAACAGTAAAGCGACTTTCACGAACTTCCGGAAGAAAAACGTGTACGGGCACATGTGCGAGGAGGATGCGTAACGGCGTCGAGAGTAAATGATTTACTTACGGTGAATAATATATAGGGAATTTTAGAAACGATCTTCACGCTATTTTATACCGGGATTTGATGTTATTTTGGTGCAGTATATTGGAGAATTATAGGGGAGGTAGGGGGAAAATGATAACGCTAAGGTTATGTTCAAATAAAGTAATACATATATGAGCCAGTCAATTTTAATTAGTGTTCAAACTAATCAACATTTATTAATCTTTCAATTATGGAAGAAAAAAAATCAGCCTTTCTGATTCGTACCATATTGTATTTTTAATTAAACTTTTATATTTCCCATCTTACCCCGTATGCGGGGCAAGTTGAAACAGCGCTGGAAGTATTATGGGACACGAATTATTGGCATCTTTCGCGTATAAAAGTTTTTTCATTCGCAATACCAGCAACTTGATATGTCAATCGTCTAACAAGGAACATCACTTTGGTGTCCTCCTCCGATTTAGTTGAAACTTTTTTATTAGGAGTACAACTTTGCAGTGACCGTTTTACTTAGAGAGCCACTGCGGCCGTAGTAGTGGCCCTAGCTCAATAAAAAAAAGTAGCATTTTAAACTAGCGGCTCTGCCAATGTAAACAATTTAAAAAAGCTAACGGATACGTGTATGCATTATAAAGTTATTGGCACTCAAACATGGCAACCTACGAGCCGAATTCTCAGCATTTGCGGGAGGTTATGATTTACTTCTTCAACATCAAGAAATCTGCGGCTGAGGCCCACCGTTTGCTTGTAGATGCTTACGGGGAGGATTCTATTAGTGAGAAAACGTGTCGGCGGTGGTTCATCGACGCCCAAACCGAATATTCACGGATCCAAAGTGATGCTGTGTATCTGGTGGGACCAGCTGGGCGTTGTGAACTATGAGCTGCTCAAACCATCCGAAACCATCACAGGGGAACTCTACCGACGTCAGTTGATGCGCTTGAGTAAGGCACTCAAAGAGAAACGGCCACAATTCAACGAAAGACATGACAAGGTGATACTGCAGCATGACAATGCCCGACCCCATGTTGCAAATGTCGTGAAAAAGTACTTGGAAACGCTGAAATGGGAGGTTTTATCCCACCCGCCGTACACTCCAAACATTGCCCCTTCCGACTATCACTTGTTCCGGCCAATGGCACACGATTTGGCTGACCAGCACTTCGGTACTTACGAAGAAGTCAAAAATTGGGTCGATTCCTGGATTGCCTCCAAGGACCAAGACTTTTATCGATGCGGGATTCGAATGCTACCTGAAAGATGGGCCGAGGTCGTAGCTAGCGACGGGCAGTACTTTGATTAAAAAATATGTAGCCACTTTTTTATAATAAAGCCTTAAACTTTTGAAAAAAAACGGTCACTGCAAAGTTGTACTCCTAATATGTGGAAGAGTATCAAAAACTAAGTGACACGTATTTTATTTTATCGGCGGAAAAACGGTTATATGGCGTGAAACGCACCCTCAAAAATGGGGATGCTTTTCGTTTATCATCGATAACGTTTTAAAGGGCCAGTCCACCTTGGAACCACGAAAAAAGGCTATTTTCGCGATTTTTTTTTTTGAAGATTTTATAAACGATATGAATGAAAAAGTTAATGGGCTTGATAAATAAAGACTTGAAATACATTGTTAAAAATTGTTTAATTCGTTTTATTCATTTTTAAGTACACAAACTATAGTTTAACGTAACGCCTCAAAAATAGGTGGGCTGGGTAGCTCCATCACAACTCGGCAACGGCTTGTCTGAAACAAAAAAATCAAAGTCCATTAGATTTAGTATGACACCACCTACAAAATGACCCTCGGATATAAAGTTTTATCAAAAAAATAAGAAATGGCAGATGAAAAACGAAAAAAGTTTCAAAAAAACGCGTTTTTTTCGCAGTTTTTCGCAAAAAAAAGAGTAAAAATCAAAATTTTTAAACCATCGAGGGTCATCTTGTTGCGATGAAATTTCAAGAGAATCGATTTATTAGCTTTAGAGATACGATGGACCTAGATTTTGAAAACGTTTCGAGAAAAACGCGTTTGAAGTTTATACTATGAAAAACTCTTACATAAACTCAATCGGCAATTCCTGCGCCGTCAAAAATCCCTTCTGATTGCTCATCATCGTCGATTTCTTCAAGTCTTGCTTCCTGTCGATTTTTTTAAATTTTCAAAGTGGACTGTCCCCTTAACGGTACGAGATATTTAAAAAATTCAAATTGCACCAATGTTTATTTTTTTGTGCACTGTACATTGGAGATGAGAACAATAACGATGTCGAAGAAAAACGAAAAACATCCCTATTTTCAAGAGTGCGTTTCACCCCTTAAAACCGTTTTTCCGCCGATAAAAAAATACGTGTCTCTCAGTTTTTATACTCTTCCACATAAAAAAGTTTCAACAAAATCGGAGAAGGACAGCAAAGTGATTTTCCTTGTAAGTTCTGTAGGATCAGTCCGAATAATCTTGCTTCCATATAATTTTAATCATTTGTAAGTTATTTTTCTTCCACTGGTAGAAACACCGGTTGAAGAGAAAACAAATGCTTCACTAGTTTCATTTCACCGTTTCTAACGTAAATAGTGGTACGTTGTAAAATATTGCGACTTTGCGATAGCTTGTATTCATTTTGCCCCATTAGACGGTTACGAATTGAAAAAAAAGCATGCAATAACCTTGAATATTCCTGACAAAGCGTTCTTATTATATTAATAATTAGTGCTTTCATTGTGTCTCTAATCAATATCAGCAACTCAAATGAACTTGAGGCCTTAGGCCACAATAAAGGGTTTAAAATCATGTGCGAATTTGACAATTTTTTTATCGTATGAAAAAGCGATTCACTCGTAAAATTAATTACACATTTATTTAGTATGAATATCAAGCTGTTAGAATTTTTTTTTTTTTCGATGTCCAAAATCGCCGACTACTAATATTTTCTTTTGTTATCTTTTTTTTAAGGCGCTCCGCGGCGTGACATTTAGCATCCACAATTTTTTTCCTAGAACAAAAACAAAAATTCTCGTCAATCTACATTAGAATCTACCTAGAGAACACGTACGGAATTTAAAAAATATTGTTTTATTCAAAACTTGTAGGTATTGGAACTTGAGAAATAAATTTTCAGTGAAAAATTTCGCTATAACTGCTCATAAACTGCTCATAAAATGAAAAGTTTTCGATTAATCAGAAATTCCGTACGTACTTCTCTGCGAAATGCAATTAGGAACGTAACTTTTAAATTTGAAGTAAATCGAGTGAAAATTGTTGAAGTTATTTGTCACGCCAATTGGAAAAAAGCTGTTTCGAAAAGTTCCGAGTAATCGGCCATTTTGTACATCGAAAAAATTTTTTTTATATTTTCTAACAGCTTGATATTCATACTAAATAGATGTGTAATTAATTTTATGAGTGAATCACTTTTTCAAACGAAAAAAATTTGTTAAATTCGCACATGATTTTGTACTCATTACTGTGGCCTAAGGCCTTAAACGATGTTGAACTTTACCAAAAATGACATCGTTTTGTCAAAAAAAAAAAACGATATTGATTTTTTGACAGTATCAACACAGTTGATACTTTCACACTCATTCACCTCCCCGCGAATCCTCAACAATCCAACGGGAATACTGTACCCGCACACACTGTTTGGTAGCTACGCTTATGATTCGTTTCACCCCACGTATTCGTCTTGCCCCGAGTTCCCCTACGTATGTTACGTTTTTTTTGCTTGGAATCTTACTTAATATTGAATTTCTTCGAGGGCTATTTCCGGCTTGGAATTTGAGTCATTTGGCTGTGTCTGACGTAATTTTGCCATATTGTAGACTGTCATTTTGCAATTCCGATTTGCTCAATTCCCTAAACGAATTTCACGCAATTTCAATACCCTTTCTATCAGAGTTTGATGAGTTCGAACTTTAAAATGGGGAATATTTTGCAGTCGCCTGATTTTGCAATACTATTCATCGTCACTTTTTATTGTTCCATCGCACAATTTTGCAATTTCATTTCACCCAATTCCACAGTGGTGAATTATGCAATTTTTAATTACCCCTCCATCAAACTTTGCTTCAACTACAAATAAAAAACAAATCGTCAAATTTCAAAAAAAAAAAAAGATAAAAAAGCACCTCAAATTTTTTTCGTCTCCTATTATAAGTATACCTGATCAAAAAAATTTATATTAAAAACTCCACCATTTCCGCAACCTTTGTACGTCCACCACCCTACCATAGTTGTCCCAAGCGCAAATCAGGTAAACGAAAATTTTGCCACGTTCATTTCCGTCCGGCAACGTTCGCTTCTTCCGACCGCGCGCTGCGGCCTGTACCGTAAGTTTTATTCCGCGTGGAAAGTTGTGCGGCTATGCCAAAAGTGACGCGATTATCGCGTGTGAAAAAACTAATTGCGATGCCAAGCGTGGACGAGGTGCTCGTTATATTCACGAGAGAATGAAAAAAACTGAGCATCTCGTCACAATAAGTTTGCATATATGCAATTATACACACATACCTATACAAATATATAAATATAAAAAATACACACACACACACACACGTACGCACGCGCGCACACACACACACACACACACGCACGCATGCACGCACACGCACACACACGCACGCGCGCGCACACACACGCATACACACACACACACATATATATATATGTATATATATAACCATACACATGCCTACAAACACCCACGCATACAACATTGTACATACACGGGCTAATGATTATAGCTACGATTCCGAGCGTTGCACACAGCACTCTCACTTTCGTCCTGGGAAAGTTTACGCACCGCAGCGTGTTAATTATAATGGTAGTTAAGTAATCGCGATATGTGAGCCATTATCGTTGTTCCGGTACGAGAAAATCACGAAGGCTTCGTGACAATGCAACGACGCCACGGAACCAACCATATATATATATACATACATACATATATATATATATGTGTGTGTGTGTGTATGTATATTTACTCACACCCACACGAATACATAACGTTGCATACTACAAATAAATTATAGTAGTTAATGCTCATATAACGTATATATTGTTTATATATATATATGTGTATGTGTATATATATATATATATATATATATTGTATACGGGCCATTATGGTAAGCTTATGAGTTTACCACTTGTTGGTAATACCCACATAAATACACATTGAGGTACCGGTGACGGAAGTTGCTGAGAATTCGAAAAAAACTCGTTCGTTAATGACAATCGTAATCGTAGATTTTTTCCTTTTATTTATTACTCTCTCTCTCTCCCTCACTCCCTTTCTCTCTCTCTCTCTCTCTCTCTCTCTCTCTCTCTCTCTCTCTCTCTCTCTCGCTCTCTCATTTCAAGCCTCCCGCGAATCTCATCGTAGATCGGATCGTTCCGGGCACCAATTCCGGGCGATACGTTTATATACTTTCGCGTCGGAACGAGCGTAATTCTAAAGAGACACGCGAACGCCTCATCCACGTAAGCAGTGTTTAAAAAGTAATTGACACCGTACGGAATATCGGTACCGTACGGCAGTCGTAGCCTACGAAAAAATACCTAAAGAATTGGGTACAAGAATGAGAGAAAAGGGTAAAAATACCAACAAAAAAAAACGAATCGAAACGATAGTTTTTAATAGTGAAATGGATATTAATTATTATTGACGCCGACGAAGCGAAATCAATATTATTTTTCTCGCGAATTTGGTATCTAGAGCGTCAGTATGGATTTTTGATACTGCTTTTAATTTTTTACACGTAACCATAAAATTGAAATTTCGTCGTTACACGCGCGGACAGTCTCATTAGAGGGGCGCACACACTATATTGGAGTACCGGACAGTATGCGCACATATAGGATGTCTCAAAATTACCTGACATTTAAATTTACCAACAAAACATATTATTCATTTGGAAAGTAGGGCAATTCTTTAGACGAGGGACTTTTTTCGAAAAAATTAGCCTAACATTTTTTTTCCTATTTTCTCATTTTTAGTTATAAATGATGATATTCATTTTTGAACATTCCGACGCATATATTGGGTTTGTTTGGGTTTACGAAAAATTCGAAATTATTTTTAACGATTTTTTGCTCTTAAAAAATGTGTTAATGAAAAAATTCACTTTTCCCCGACTGCATATCATAATTTATAACCCAATAAATGAGAAAATAGCAACAAAAACATTTCAAAAAGGTCACTTACAAGGAACATCCCTCAGGTGTCCGCCTCCGATTTTGTTGAAACTCATATATGTGATAGAGCATCGAAAACTTTGAGACACGTATTTTTTTTTATCGGCGGAAAAACGGATTTAAGGGGGGAAACCGCCCCTCAAAGAAAGGCGCGTCGAGGGGTGATTTTGCAGTTTCACCCAGAAGCAATCCACCGATCTAAACGAAACAAAAACGAAAATTCTTCTAATGAAAAGCGATGAAAAATCCACTATGAAAATGTTAAGAAAAAATTCAATTAGGGGGTAAACCACCCCTCAATTTGCCTTTTATTCACCCCACACTTAAGAGGGTTGTATGCAAATTAATAAAACAGGTGTCATTTTGAAGGGCAATTCAAATTGAAGTTGACGGGTTTTTGCGTTTTGGCGGCATAGCAAATTTAAGGGGGTAAACCACCCCTAACATAAATGTATTTATCATGGTCGTTTTTCTGTGTTTAAAGTATATCCGCTGATTTTAAATATTTCTATAAGCTACAATTTAATGTTTTATCATATTCCAAAGTTATCTTAAGGGGTCTTAAGGCGTCTTAAGGGGTAACTACCCCTCTGACGAGAAACATCATTGAAGTATCCGCTTTCGATTTCGTTGAAACTCATATATGTGGTTGCATTGCAAACTATTAAACATGTTTTTTTTGTATCGGTAGAAAAACGGTGTTAGGGGATGAAACCACCCCTCAAAGTTTCTCCCACAAGCAGTCCACCGATCTGAATGAAACAAAATCGAAAATTCCTCTAATATTAAGCGATGAAAAATCCACTACAAGAGTGTTGATTAGAAATATAATTAAGGGGTAAACCACCCCTCCATTTGCCGTTTTTCACCCCACGCTTAAGGGGGTTGTATGAAAATTAATAAAACAGGTATCATTTTGAAGGAGAATCAAAATTCAAGTTGACGCGTTGTTGCGTTTCAGCGGGACAGCAAATTTAAGTGGGTAAACCACCCCTAACATAAATTTCTTCATGTCCATTCATTTAAAAAACCAGAAGATTTTGAAAATCCTGTTATCTTTGATTTTGGTGAATCGAACACACATTGTGAAATACCCGGCTGCAATAATTTGGCCATTATCAGATGTGCATGGTGCAAAAAGTCGTTGTGTTTAAAGCATTTTTTGACGATTATCGTTATTGCAGAAATTCCGAGCCGTGATTGTTGATGGTTGATAGTTGATAGACTAGAAAAAAAAGTATATATCACAAGAAAATGATTTGACGGCATATGACTGCGATACTTTTCACAAGTACTATTAATTAAATCAGCTGATATGATTCCCAAATGAAATTATATTAAAATATATTAAAAACATGTTCGCTAACCTACTGTAAAACCCTCAGTTTCATTAATATGTTTAATTAAATAAACGGTAAAATAATAAAAATATACATTCCTCCACAAAACTACGTCGCTGGGTAAATTATCGAAGTGAGCCTTATAACTTATTCTGGAAATTATTAGAATTAATGATATAGTAGAAGTGTATAATTATTCCTATGGAGATGCTTAATGGACGTGCATATTAAAATCGGAAGCGTTTCGACACGAAAATATGAGTCTTATGAGTAAAGGGTAGCCCCACGTCCCCACTCCCAAAGCACCGCTCATAAAGCTCAAAACGAATATGCGGCACACACACAAACATAAAATTGATATTACCGATTAAATGAAAACAGTTTAAACGAAATTCGTGAAACCGTTCGCGAAACTTCAAACGAAAAGCAATTAGAGGGGGTAGTTTACCCTTAAAATGTAAAAATTTACAAACGTAATAATTTAAAAACGCGGGAGAATATTTTGAAACCGCGGATACATGTTAAACACAGAAAACACGACGGTGATGAACAAATTTATGTTAGGGGTGGTTTACCTCCATAAATTTACTGTCCCGCTGAAACGCAAAAACGCGTCAACTTGAATATTGATTCCCCTTCAAAATGATACCTGTTTTATTAATTTTCATACAACCCTCTTAAGCGTGGGGTGAAAAACGGCAAATGGAGAGGTGGTTTACCCCTTAATTATATTTCTAATCAACACTCTTGTAGTGGATTTTTCATCGCTTAATATTAGAGGAATTTTCGATTTTGTTTCATTCAGATCGGTGGACTGCTTGTGGGAGAAACTTTGAGGGGTGGTTTCATCCCCTAACACCGTTTTTCTACCGATACAAACAAAAACATGTTTAATAGTTTGCAATGCAACCACATATATGAGTTTCAACGAAATCGAAAGCGGATACTTCAATGATGTTTCTCGTCAGAGGGGTAGTTACTCCTTAAGACGCCTTAAGACCCCTTAAGATAACTTTGAAATATGATAAAACATTAAATTGTAGCTTATAGAAATATTTAAAATCAGCGGATATACTTTAAACACAGAAAAACGACCATGATAAATAAATTTATGTTAGGGGTGGTTTACCCCCTTAAATTTGCTATGCCGCCAAAACGCAAAAACCCGTCAACTTCAATTTGAATTGCCCTTCAAAATGACACCTGTTTTATTAATTTGCATACAACCCTCTTAAGTGTGGGGTGAATAAAAGGCAAATTGAGGGGTGGTTCACCCCCTAATTGAATTTTTTCTTAACATTTTCATAGTGGATTTTTCATCGCTTTTCATTAGAAGAATTTTCGTTTTTGTTTCGTTTAGATCGGTGGATTGCTTCTGGGTGAAACTGCAAAATCACCCCTCGACGCGCCTTTCTTTGAGGGGCGGTTTCCCCCCTTAAATCCGTTTTTCCGCCGATAAAAAAAAATACGTGTCTCAAAGTTTTCGATGCTCTATCACATATATGAGTTTCAACAAAATCGGAGGCGGACACCTGAGGGATGTTCCTTGTTAGCTAAAGAATTACCAAAGGTAGGAATATTTTTTATTTTAACATAATGTACAAACATGGAGTTTATGTGTGGAACACATTATCCGACATATGGCATAAACGGCATGGACTTGGAAGAGATACTCTCTCAACAAGATGGCGCAACCGCCATCGGTTGCGAGCGAAAAAATGCAGTTATTGCAGACGAAGTTTCATGGTCCGTGTTATGTCGCGCCGCGGCGATGTGAGTTGGCCACCAAGATCGTGCGATTTGACGCCATTGGTCTTCTTTCTTTGAGTTTTTTTAAAAGGAAAAGTGTATGCCAATGATCCATAAGCAATTGGACGCACCATTAATGAAATTAGTCCGCAATTATGCCAACATATTATTGGAAATTTCGTCCAAAGATTGAACGTTTGTAAACAGGGGCCATTTATCGGATATTGTGTTCTACACATAACCTCCATGTTTGTACGTTATTTTAAAAATAAAAATATTCGTACTTTTCAAATAAAACGTGCTATTTATTTGAAAAGTACGAATATTTTTATTTTTAAAATACATTATATATATTATATATAGTTATTTTAAAAATAAAAATATTCGTACTTTTCAAATAAATAGCACGTTTTATTGATAAATTCAAAAAGGTCATTTTGATCATATATATGATCAAAATGACCTGACATTTTAATTTATCAATAAAACGTGTTATTTATTTGAAAAGTACGATGCCATAAAAAATTCGATGCCACCCCAAAAACATAATCAAGGTGTATCAAAAAAAAAAAAAATATTCGTACTTTTCAAATAAATAACACGTTTTAAATTAAAATGTCAGGTCATTTTGATCATATATATATATATATATATATATATATATATGATCAAAATGACCTGACATTTTAATTTATCAATAAAACGTGTTATTTATTTGATAAGTACGAATATTTTTATTTTTTTTTGATACACCTTGATTATGTTTTTGGGGTGGCATCGAATTTTTTTCGCCAAAGCCCAAATAACTGCCACCCTAATATATATATATATATATATATATATATATATATATATATAATCAAGGTGTATCAAAAAAAAAAAATCTGTGTAAAGTTTGGAGGCGCTCGGAAAATTGGAACACGCGCCACCGAGCGATTGAAATTTTAAATGCAAAATACATGTATTTATTTATCCCACGCGTCAATGATTTATTTTTCCGAGTATAATATTAATCAGAAAAATTTGAAACTTGGTACACTTATTGTGCATAGTATGGTGTACAAAACCAAATTTTTTTCAGTTTTCTTCATTCATAATTTTGTTAATGACAAGCTCTGTAGAGATGCCCACATTTCGTTTGTTTAAATATTTATTTTCAAATAAATTTTAAATAAAAAAATATATATATACATGACGTACGCCAGCTGATGGTGCACACGTCATTGGCCCGCCTTTAAAAATTGATAATAATTCAGGGATTGATCCGAGACCCACACATGCTTATATCGATCGACTTAGAATTTCACCCCCAACCCCCCATTTCAGGAGACGCATTCAGTTCTGGGACCCCCTGTATATACACCAATAGAATCAATTCTGGTCACTTTTGATAAAAATTCGCTTTTTTAAATATTTACTCCGAAAATGTCTATTCGGCTACGCCGCAATCATACTGTGATGCTTTTATTCCAATCTCTAAGGTTCCTACATAACATTTGCCTTAATAAGCCTACTTCGATGAGAATATAAAATATAAATTATTATAAACCAAAATGATCAATAAATGTGAAAAATGAAGTGTTTAAAATTAATTCCACTAGTGTATATATATACATATATATATATATATATATATATATATATGAGGCTCGCCCAAAGGGGTGAATAACGATCGATTCTGCAAGGATTTTCAGTGATTCTGGCCGGAAGATTAACACGTATCGCGAAACCTCCCGAGTTAAGCAGTCACGTTAAGTAACCAATGGGCGAGAGATAGGGTGTAGTCAGTTTAAGCGATGCAATATGGAGGCGAATAGCGAGGCATAGTGAGGCAGAACGAGCACGAGAATTGCCAGGGCTGCAATATTCATGATGCATCATATATATATATATATGTAATAACGAGCGATCGTGTCGGTTAACACACCCCGAGCTGCATGTGCAAATCAGAGGTGTATGATGACGGCACTATACCATAGTAATGATATTGAAGTGTACATATACATATGAGGTAATGATATTTTGAACCCGTTATATCCATGTAACGTTGGCTATCAGCCCATCCGGTTGTTCTGAGGACGGTCCTTGAATTTTTTATCAATAAATTGTTGATTTTGGGGACATGAGGGTCCTGCGCCTTGTCTTGACGCTGAGAGAGACGCATATATTTGTATAGAGAGAAAGAGAGAGAGAGAGAGAGAGAGAGAGAGAGAGAGAGAGGGCCTGGAAGTCGATCGTCTCTATGGCCTCTTCGCACGACATGCCAATAAAACGCTCCTGCGGGATGAAGTATAACACATATAGGCGCACGGCCTATAAAATGCTAATTCTTCGCTGCGCGGTACCCTCAACGCGTTTCCAAACAAAGTTCACTCTCGCACGAGGAGGAGGTGCAACACGCTCAGTCGGTAGGGAGAAAAGAAACTGTAAATCAACGATTTTTTATTTTTATTTTTTTTCGAGTTTTGCCGGAAGGTTTTTGGTAGCAGGATAGCTAGGCCTGTGAATTTTAGGTGTGATGGAGCTATTGGATTTTTATAAGATGCGCAGGCTCCCTTGGGCAGTTAAAGTTAAAGCTCGCGTTTGTGGGGAAAAAGAAGGATGAATGGGGGTTGTTTTATCTAACGTTAAGGAGACGATGAGATAACCTTTCGGGAGGAAGGAAAAATAATTTTTCTAAAGTCGGGTTTGGAATTGTAGATACGTGGTGTCCCGTAAATGCCACATCATACTTGAAGGGGCTATACCAGTGTGAACGCTGAAAATTTGGGTGATTTTCGGGAATTTTTTGGAAGAAAAGTACTCAATTCAATATTTCGGAAAATTGAGAATATATTTGGCTATATTTGACCTATATTACATAATTTTTTCATAGAAAAATATTGAGATCCCAGCGACTTATACGCTGCCTTCGAAGGCGCCAAAAAAAAAGTTCCTCCACTGCTGACATGATTCCAGCCGATTGAGTGGCTGAAACCGAAAAAGGAAAAATGTCGTTAAACTGGAAGATACTTCCTGTACAATGACGTAGGATTTTCGAAAAATATCAAACTCTAACAAAATGGCGTAGTTATGAAAAAAAAGTTTGTTTTCTTGCCTATAAAATGGTCGTTTTTTCCAATACCAAATCGTCAATTTTCATCCAATCAAAAATATCCCACGTCATTGTAGAGTAATTATATTCAAGAGTAGTCAGTTCAAATTTCAAGTCAATCGGATAATTGCTCTTTGAGTTACAATGTCAGTAAATTTGACAAATCTCATTTCGAGAAAAACGCGTTTAAATATTTAACTATCGATTTTTGCAAGATAAAATGATATTGATATAAATGATATAGACAATAATGATATTCTCGAAAGTATAAACTGTCGAAAAAGGCAACAAAAAAATCAATTTTTCGAAAGTCTCACAAAAAAAGATATCGATTTTGTTATCTTTGTAAATGTATATCCCGCCGTAAGAGACAATCACAACGATCGAAAAATCGATACCTTTTTTTCTTTAAACGATTGAACTATATATGTAAAATATTTTCCTAGAGTTTCAAAGCGAAATTCGAAAAACTTCAAATGTTACAGCCCGTCAACGCTATGCCTCACCACTCGGATTCGGAGCGGGCGTGAACTTCAAACGCGTTTTTCTCAAAACTACATTATCGAAATTGGCCCATAGGATTACTCAAAAACTATTTAGCCGATTAAATTGAAACTTGGTAGAAATATCGATAATATTGGTACCTTCTACTTGACGAGAATTGTTTTTGAAAAATTGGAAAAAAAAACTACTTTTTTAATCCACATTTTACAGCAATGTTGATTTTTTGTTGTAAATCCGTGCCATTTTCTTAAATTTTCATTTTCTTCATTTTAATTACCGTCAAATAGAAACTATATACGTTCTAAATGAAAAAATGTTTGAATTTTTTTGCAAATCAAAGTCCACGGGAAGCTAGACTGCACTACTGTACTACAGACTGCTGTAACACTCTCCCTCTTTTTTATTAATTCATAATTTTGATGATGAATTAATAAAAAAAATTGTTTTGTATACTTAAATATACTATTAAAGTATGCCTGAAGTTTGACAATTGTAGAATAATTATTTCTTAGCTTGAAAAATCCCTCAATATTGATCATTTTTTTCCTGTCTATATGTATATCTCACCTTAAGGGATGCTGCATTGAATCGTGACCCACTAGAGAACAACTCTTTTCCTTGAGGAAAAAATCCAACATTTTTGGGTGTTTGAAGTCTTCAAAATTTTGTTTCGATATTTGGACCGTTTGAAAGAAACCCTCACACGATAATTTTGTTGCGTTTTCGTCAAATTAGCTTTTTTATAATACTTTTTCGGATCAAAATGAGACTTCGACAGTTGCTTTCTCTATTGCATACAGAATGGTGCCAACAATTGTTGGAGGTATCCCAAGCATAGAATTTTTTTGTAGCCTTTCACTTAATGAAAGTCCCTAAAACGTCCCTAAGAGAAAGTCCCTACTCAGGACTTTTTTTTTAATACCAACGAGGATTGCAAAAACGTTAGTTTGTCGGAAACGTAGCAAAAAGATCATGCAGGGTAAGGGATTTTACGAAATTTTAGTCCGAAAATCTAAAAAAAAAAAAACAATGGCGTTTGTACATAGGACAATTTTGATATTCCAGTAGGTCATGATCCAATCTAATACTTCGATAATCCTTAAGGGGTTAGGCTACTGTGAAATAACGAACACTTGTTCGTCGCTTTAGGCAACTGAAATCGAAGAGAAAGGTCCAACATATGGTGAAGGAATCGCAGATTGAAGGTAAACTTATAATTACAACGATGCAACTGCTAGTAAAACTCTAAGAGGCTATACCAGTGTGATACTTTCAAAAAATCGATTTCTTTTTTTGACCTTTTTCGACAGTTTATACTTTCAAGAATATCATTATCATTTATATCAATATGATTTTATCTTGCAAAAATCGATAGATAAATCTTTTAACGCGTTTTTCTCGAAATGAGATTTTTCAAATTTGCTGACATTGTAACTCAAAGAACAATTATCCGATTGACTTGAAATTTGAACGGAGTACTCTTGAATATATTTACTCTACAATGACGTAGGATATTTTTGATTGGACGAAAATTGACGATTTGGCATTGAAAAAAACGACCATTTTATAGACAAGAAAACAGACTTTTTTCATAACTACGCCATTTTGTTAGATTTTGATATTTTTCGAAAATCCTGTGTCATTGTACAGAAAATACCTGCCAGTTTAACGAAATTTTTTTCTTTTTCGGTTTCAGCTACTCAATCGGCCGGAATCATGTCAGCAGTGGAGGAACTTTTTTTGCACCTCCGAAGGCAGCGCATAAGTCGCTTGGATCTCAATATGTTTCTATGAAAAAATTACGTAATATAGGTCAAATATAGCCAAATATATTCTTAATTTTCCGAATCATTTAATTGAGTACTTTCATCCAAAAAAGTTCCCGAAAATCGCCCAAATTTTTAGCGTTTACACTGGTAAAGACCCTTAAACGCGTTTTTCTCGAAAATATGTTCTTCAAAACGGTGTACACGCTTTCGCAACATGTAATTAACGGATTGACTTTATATTTGGTACACGTATTCAGTGTAATAGTAGTTTAGTCTTGACCCACGTTTTTCTTCTTAACATTTTTTTCATTAGTTATTAACAACCGAGATATACCGATTTGCCTCATATTGGCATCATATAATAATGATGGCATTATTCCTCGAAAAATGGAAAAAAAATCAACATTATTTTTATGATCGAAACACGCCCGTGCAGAAATTTTGGCAGGGATACAGCTGGATTCTGACTTGTATCCCGGGCTCCCAGTCGGGATCTAGTCCGATATCGGATCAGATTCGAATACTAAATGTAAGATCCGTAAACTGGATTCCATTAGGGATCCAGAACCGGATCCTTTAATGACTCTAAATAGATTCCCCATGGAATCATTGAGGAATCTGGGAAGGATCACGGATGAATACAGGCTGAAATACAATGTCAAAAATGGAATTATGACATGTTAAATTTATTATAAAAATAAATAACATTTATAAAGTTTTGGTGCATTAAACTATTAATAAAAAAAAAATTTATCCAAAGATTCAAATGGCAGATCGCGCTCATCGCGAGATTTTGATGTGAATTAAAAAAAAATTCACATCAAAATCTGTGAACGCAAATGTATTGACAAGAAATTATAAATATAAAAAAAATCATAAAATTAGTTGTGAATTTTTTTCGTATTTAAGACAAATTAAAATCAAATTCAAAATGATTAGATTAAAATTTGCGCCAAAAGTGAGTTCGTACGTATTTTGAGAGAAAACATTGCCTCGAGGCAAAGAAATTTTTGCACATAACTTTTTGTGCGAACATTTCTTTGCCTCAACACAATGTTTTCTCTCAAAATACGTTTGCACTTGTGGTGTAAATTTTAATATAACTGTCATGAATTCGATGTTTATTTTCTTCAACTTGAGGAAATTCACAACTCCTTTTGTGATTTTTTTCATATTTATAATGTAATATTTGAAACTCACAACTTTTTTTGCAAAAATTTCTTTGCCTCGACGAAATGTTTTCTCTCGAAATACGTAAGAACTCACGGTTAGTGTAAATTTTAATCTAATCATTGTGAATTTGATTTTAATTTGTCTTAAATACATGTTTATACCCACCGACATGTCGGTGGGTATAAACAGAGACTTATTCCCCAAAACCGGTATCCCGGTTAGAATTCAACTTGCATCAGTATCGGAATATGTGCGACGACGATGGTATAATTTTGAAAATTTTGGCATCACGTGTATTTTCGGTATTACTATGTAATTCCTATCTATAGATAGGAATTCCATAGTGATACAGAAAATACACGTGACGCCAAAATTTTCAAAATGATGCCATCGTCGTCGTACATATGCCGATACTGATGCAAGTTGGATTCTAACCGGGATCCGGTTTTGAGGAATCCATGACAAATCCTGATCGGCATTTGATCGGACATAGGGTATCCCGGTCAAAATTTCTGCACGGGACGTTAACAAAAGAACTCCGTCAAGTATTAGTCAAAACGATCTGTTTTAAGAAAAAAAAAACTCGTTTTTGTTTCAGATTAACCGGGTGGTCAAAATCGGTACCCGTTGAGTCTTCTCGCCCGTTCAAACGTCCTTCACGAGATTCTTCATAACTTGTTTAATTATTAATTTTTTTTTTACTGAAATTTGGTACGCAACTTTCTTAATTTACATACAAATAAATGTCCAACCGATTTTTCAATCATTTTACTTATTCCTTCAATGTTTTTTTTATTCAACAACCCTCATTGTCGAGTCGCCACAGTAGCCTAACCCCTCAAGTATAACATTGTTTCTTTATATACGTATGTAGAATGTCTTCGTAACACATTATCCCCCCGTAAAGTCAATTCGAAATGATTATTATTTTCTACGCTTCATACGCGAAGTGCAATCGATCGAAAAAATTCTTAACTGGATGTGTAAATCGGTAATAGCCGTGAATGATCGTCGCCTCTTACAAGTCCTTACGTTTTTCTCACCAGGAGCGCGCGAGGAGAGGAATCTCCACCGTGTCTTACAATGAGGAAGAAAAAGCGTTTGAGCGTATCCTCACGCGAGAAATCGAGCAAGAGAGAGAGAGAGATGGAGAGAGAGAGAGAGATGGAGAGAGAGAGAGAGAGAGTGGGAGAATAGACCGACGCCGCGAGATCTTGCGAACGCTTGGGCGTTACGTTCTCGGAGCCGGTGGATCATTTTTTTTGTTTCTGCGTTGTTTTTCTTTTTCGTTTTTTTTTCTTCTCGTTTCATCTTTATTCACACTCCTCTCTACGCTTCGCATTAATCGGACGCATGCTGTGCATATCTACCGGTAATGAGAATAATTTGATGATTTTTTTGACGGAATTAATCTCGTGCCCGATGCTCCCCGACCGACGCTCTTGTATATACTTCCGAGGAAATTACAATGGTAAGTTTGTATACGTTTTGTACGCGTACTCGAGCGTGGTCCTCATCGTGGCTGTCATATATATATATATTAGACTGATTAAAAAAAAAAAAAAATTTCTGGATTCTCGTGCTATTGTTGGGCACTGATAAAACAAAATTTCTCTAAAAAGATGGGCGCGGTCACTCAATTTTTAGAGGTGGCTATCTCGACTTTTTTGTATTTGAATTTTTTTTAACGAACGTATTGCATTTAAACATAGTCATGGCTTCGGATTACGGATAAAAATCGGAAAAGTTTTGAGTTTGTTCTTTTACAAACATAACAGAGAAAAACTGACCATACGTCGAAGTGCACACGAAACGATGAAAGAAATTTTCGAACAATGGAAATGTGCTGAAATTCCAACGCGTCGATTGAATAACGCAATCTTGAAATCAATAAAACTCCATCTAGTCTGGAAACAACTTTTAAAAAATCGAGTTAAAAAGAATTTGCCGTCACAAATATCGAAGGAGCGTAAATTTAAGAGAGATTTGGACAAACTGTTCAACGTTGCACATTTTCTTTCTGCCCAAAATGTTAACGAACTTGAGAATGGCTGGGAAGAAATGTAAATGAGTTTGAAGATAATATAAGCGTAGCATTTTGAAAATGTAAATATACGATTTATGAATAAAAGCTTATAATTTAATTTTTCGTAAAAAGTGCAAAATGTTAATGCGTATAAATAAATCTACATGAATAACGAGAGTAGTATAGACGCCATTATTGATCTACCTGGATTTGAATTGTGAATATTGCACCCTTTTCAAATTGTTAGAGTTTATTTTTGTTACGAAAAAGCTGCTGGATGTGATTTGTATCCGTAATCCGAAGCCATGACTATGCTTAAATGCAATACGTTCGTTAAAAAAATTCAAATACAAAAAAGTCGAGATAGCCACCTCTAAAAATTGAGTGACCGCGCCCATCTTTTTAGAGAAATTTTGTTTTATCAGTGCCCAACAATAGCACGAGAATCCAGAAGGAACATTTTTTTTTTAATCAGTCTAATATATATATATATATATATATATATATATATATATATATGAGGCCTTCCACGCCAAATCGGACACCATTTAACTTTTGCATCTCCGATTTTCTCCAAAATTTGTTGTCTTTTAGTATCTATTGAGAAAGGCCTCCATGCCAATTTTAAGCTTTTTTGTCCAGCCACTTCCGAGATATGAATTTAAAAAAAAAAAGCGGTACTTTTTTTTTAATGCCCATAACTTTGCGAAAATTATCCGCAAAATCAAACAAACCGAAAAATGATCCATGAAATCATCAAAACCGTATTTCCATAGAATTTTCGAGTTCTAAATATTAAATGTTGATTTTTTAAAAACACGTAACGATCGATTTTCTTTAAAATTTTTCCTAAAAATACTGTCACTCATTGTGCAACTTTTGAGCCAGGCACGGTAATGGGATAACGTTGGGATCCACGTTTTTTCGAATTTGAAAATTTTTATTTTCTAGTAATCTGTACTAAAAGTACATAATAATCATTTTTTCAGATTTATGGGCAATGGTTATTGTCATCTATAAAGTTAAATAGATATGTCTTAATAATTTAATGGACAATGACCCTTTAATTTTAGTTAAATGTATAACGACATAAGTTTTTTGTATTAATTCTTATTCAATTTTATATCGAGTCAATAGCTCATGTGTATGAAGAGTAGAGGTACCTGAAGATCATTATTATCTAGAGAACAAAACTTATTTTAAAAGAATTTAGTTAATATATGTGTTCAAAAGTAGGCGCTTTTTGAAATGATTTTTAACTTTTACCTACGGTCGGTAATAAAAACTTCGTAACATAGCTTCGTGGCTGAGTATCTTTCCTGCCTACGGCTCCATTTCAGAACGAGAATTCAGTGTTGTTTTCAATCACGTGTTGACAGAGTGTCCTGTAAGTAACCTCTACTAATTTCCTTTAAAGAAAAATTTGTGCAATATCACGGTATATTTTTTGCAGCACAACTTATCGTGAACTTTTGTGCCGTGTCAAATTTTGGGATATATAATTTTCGCTGTAATTCTTAGCAAATAGAAAATCATAGAGTTAAGAAAAGTCTTCGACGAGCTTCTGTTGCTCGACAAAATTTACATAATTCGAGTAAGGATGATGTTCTCGGCACATCGTGTAGGAAAGCATTGGACTTTTGCTTGTAATCAATCTGTAAACTAATTAATAATCGTTACGTGTGAGATGATCCTCGAGACTAGCTTTGATATAAAGTATTTTAATTTCAGATATTTTTTAACATATATAAGTGAAAGAGGAAAATTTCAAAATTCGAAAAAACATGGATCCCAACGTTACCCCATCAACGTGCCGGGCTTAAAATTTGCATAATGAGTGACGGTATTTTCAGGAAAATTTTTAAGAAAATCGATCGCTACGTGTTTTACAAAAATCAACATTTAATATTTAGAACTTGAAAATCTTATGGAAATACGGTTTTGATGATTTTTGTACCATTTTTTTCTAAAAGTGCGTCTATAAACGAAAATAAAAAAAAAACAGTTTTTTTTAAATTCATATCTCGGAAGTGGCTGGACAAAAAAGCTAAAAATTGGCATGGAGGCCTTTCTCAATAGATATTAAAAGACAAAAAATTATGGCAAAAATCGGAGATGCAAAAGCTAAATGCTGTCCGATTTGGGGTGGAATATCCCATATACACACACACACACACATACATACATATATACACATACATACATATATATAAGAAAGATCGTATACTAAAAATTTCGATTTTTTGCAGAGCGCTTAAAATTTGGTTCAAGATGAGACCCATATATATATATATATATATATATATATATATATATATATATGGGTCTCATCTTGAACCAAATTTTAAGCGCTCTGCAAAAAATCGAAATTTTTAGTATACGATCTTTCTTCTTGCATACTTTGATAGCCTAGAAGCTTAAGGACTACATCTACCTAGACTCCCGAAAAAATGACAAAATTTCTATTTTTTTCCGTGGAAACGGTTAGTTCAGAAGAAATGCATTCATTTAACACAAAGGTACATATATGGAAAACCTTTGAAAACAAAATCACCGAAAAATACAGAAAAACAACAAAAACATGACCACCAGCACATGATACTATTTTCAAAGTCGGTGGCCTTCGATATGGTATCCCGAGTACCACTTGACGGATTGTTTCCAAACTGACAGGAGATACGATAAGAAACATTTAAAGGTCGCTGATGATCGCACTTTTTTTTTAATCGATCTTCGTTCTTTTATAGTTACGTAAAAATGACGACTATTTTTCATAGATTTTATATGCTTAAGTTTTCTACGACTCGTTTTCTACGCCGTGCGACATGGCCGCCGGCCATGTTTTTGTTGTTCTTCCGTATTTTTTGGTGATTTTTTTAAAGGCTCTCAATATATGTACCTGTGTTTAAAAAAATGCGTTTTCATTTCTCCTCTTTCTTTCAGGCCTCTAGGCAAATGTAGCCCCTTAACTTTCATTTGCAACATATAGATTTTGTAAAAAAATTCCAAAAATTCGCCGAGTTATGACGATTATTGTAAAAGGTCCGATCGCCCACTACGCCACGGCGTGCCGCCCTGCTGCGATTTACCACCCTTTTTTTTTCTTTTGTATTTTTCTCGCAATTGTTTAATGAAACGGTAAGTCAACGTCTATTCGTCCAATTCACTTCAAATTCGGCCAGAGCATAGTTTATAACTTTTTCTATCGCATGACAAAAAGGTTTTTTTTAAACTTTCATCCATTTGTTAATAGCAAATTATGAAACTTGTTTTTTGTCGAAAATCGAACTATTTTTACTACTCGCCATTTTCGTAATTTAGATTTTCAAAAAAGTCACGATATCGAAGTTTGCATGGTAGGCGTAAAATGAAATATTTTTCCTTCAATTGCTTGAATTTTTTCCCTGTTTTACGCTATGAAATTCCCTCAACGATTTTCCACGATGTTTCTTCGAGGATCCACAATCGAAATGAGCGAAAAAAAGTTCCGATATGAGAATCAAAACAAAGACAAAAATATTAAAAGTTATTTTCGTTGCATTCCAATGATGCAAGTTTCGACACCATAAAGAGTATCCAGTTATGTAAAAGTTTTATTAGTATAGTGTAATTTAGTATAGTGATACTAAAAGTACAAATTTTCCCTCGCACTCAATTCCATTTTGAGATATCGAAACAAAGAAATATTGATAATATTCTTCTTTCGATTACAATAGCGTTTCACCAGGAGAGCTAAAATGCCAATATTCATGTGCTAATGTCACACACGTGGCGAACGAATTACGTGACATGTAATAAAGTGCGGGCGAATGCCCGAAATCCACGAAGAGTTCGCAAAGCGTCATTCATCTTTTGGTGCGCGTGGTTGGAGAATAAGTGTGCAGGGCTCAGTGAGAAGAAGCATAATTAAATTGAATTAAAATCCTCTCCTCGAGTCCGCGCGGAATCCGGCCGAGTTGCTTTTGCTACCCCCGGCAATATATCATCTATATATATATATATATATATATATATATATATATATATATATATATATATATATATATATATAGCCATCCTTTATTCCCGAGTAATTTGTGAGGCTCGCGATCAGACCTAAAAAAAATCAAAAAATACCGCTCTCATATTAATCATACCTGTAACGTTGGTGGCGTCAACGCTGCCATTACTCGGCGCGTCGCATCGAAAAGTCACCAGGAATGTTCAGCCCCATGCTGCACCGTTGCATTGTCCACAAATTTTTCTCACAAACAGCAGGTAGCGTAAAAAGAAAAAATTCAATTTACTTTAATACACGATGAAAATCCTCAATATTATTATTACAATAATCAACAAGCCTTCCTTCCAGGTATGTACAAATATTTTTGCGCGTCCTCGAAAAAACGTGTCGTTTTTTTTCTTTCTATTTTCATTTCTGTTGCAAATACGATCGAAATGACTCGTCTAGGCTCGTTATTTCTTTCTTTTTTTCACGGTCTCGAGGCCGCTGCCGTACTCCGATACGTTCAGCATTCTCGATCTCTTCAGCAGCCCCGACGTCTTTTTGCCACCGTCGCTCGGACGTTGACGTTTCTCCGGTTGTTTCGGGGCTCTGCAAAAGAAATAAGAAAAATTACGTAACGTGCAATAAGTGCACACGAAAAAATAATCAATAAAAACGTTGATATGTTTTTAATGGGGATGTGCTTTTGATGAAAGAAAAAAAATGGGCTGACTATCGTTTCGCGCTGATCGTCATCTTGAGAGGAGGGGAGGAGGGGAGGCGAAGGGCTCTTGAAGGCCGGAAGCGGGAGAGAGAGAGAGAGAGAGAGAGAGAGAGAGAGAGAGAGAGAGAGAGAGAGAGAGAGAGAGAGAGAGAGAGAGAGAGAGAGAGAGAGAGAGGGAGGGAGAGAGAGAGAGAGAGAGAGAGAGAGAGAGAGAGAGAGAGAGAGAGAGAGAGAAAGAGAGAGAGCGAGAGAGAGAGAGAGAAGTTCATGTTCGTCGTCGCGGGCGCGCGGCTTCCGTAAATGCTCCGACTTCCCGAGCCGGAAGTGGCGGTCGCATCAGTCTGTTTAATAGCCGTATTGTATAATTATGAACAATGGGGGATATCTCGGAGCTGCGGCGTTGGCGGTGCAAGAGCGAGAACGATATTACGGTGATACGAAATGCGCGGGGAAGGACATATGTGGGGATTGTACGCCGCGGGCTGCTTGTGTCTCTCGCGTGCCGCTTGTCGCCCATTGCAAATTTAACGTTAAAGGTATCACAGCTATATGCAAGCTACACGATCCAAACACACACGTCTATATACGTGGAATATTTTCAACCCTCTGTATGCATGTAACGTTCGTTATCAGCACAGCTAGCTGTTTTCAGGACAGTCCTCAAAGTCGAATGTCTTCAAAATCTTTCACCATATGTGTATATATATATATATATATATATATATATATATATATATATATATATCTATATAGATGGATATGCAGGTGAGCCAAACGACTAGAGACGTATAGGCCACGTCCCCTATCGTCCCGCCGATGACAAATGGGTCTCTTTCGTTACCATATGGAACACACACACATACATACATATATAACGGGTGGCCCAATTTGGTCTTACACCTGACTCATTTCGAAAAATACTGCTCCGATCAACTATTGAGTATAATAAAACTTTTAGGGTTGAAAGGGGGAGGTTGAAAAAAAATGTCAAAAATTTCGAAACATCAACGTCAAGATCGCCGACATGTATTTTTTTTCAATGGGATCAGGATTTCCTTTTTACCGAAAAATTTGTCACAGGCCAAAACTAACAACTTTTGTAAGAAAAGCTTTTTGATAACGTTCATAATTTTTAGGTTAGAATACCATTTTTTACTATTTCTAATTTATCTAATATTTCTTATTAATTTTCTATTTTTAATGTATCACTAGTGTATCACTAATGTATCGCGAGGCGGTAAAGTCTTCAACATCCCTAGTGTAAGTTTGCGCGTGTATGTGAGTTAGTTTCGGTTTGTTTGGGTTTGTCCGATAACCCAAAGAAATCCAAAGGAGGATTACGTAATCGATTTTTGCTGATTTTCGACCCCCCCCCCCCCCCCCTACAATCATCCTATCGTAATTTCCTAATGACCCCCCCCCCCCTCTCGCAAAATTGACGTCATTACCAGTTTGGCAAAATTAAAACATTTGCGGATTTGAGAAAAATTGGGTAACGTTAAAACATTTTGTTATAGAATCATCTTTTATTATTTTGTACTTTGGCAATGTTTATTAATATAATAATATTATTCTTTCCTATTCTTTAGTTTTCTTTAGATAGCTCTCACATTTTGTTATAGAATCATCTTTTATTATTTTGTACTTTGGCAATTTTCATTAATATAATAATATTATTCTTCCCTATTCTTTAGTTTTCTTTGGATAGCTCCCACGGAGCTTTCACCCATTCTTGCAAATCCTGGATCACGGGTAATATCTCCGTATCCTCCCCATATTCATTTTGGCTCGATCGAACTATTTTCATAGGTACGCTGTTATTTGAAGTTCTCGAATATAATGTAGACAAACCTTATGTAATAAATAAATAAATAATGAGTTCAATAATTAATACCATTAGGTACTTGCAAAATATTTTTCATCACTCATGCGGGGAAACCACTCTAGTTGTACAATATACTATTGTACATATTGAAGTAACTGGTATCACAAGAATGACGTCAATTTCGAAACGCCCCCCCCCCCTCATCCATCATTTACCGTCGTCCGCAGACGAACCTCCCCCCCCCCCAAATTTAGAATGACGTAATATATGGACGGCCCCAAACTCACACGCACACTTGCACTTGGGTCTGTGTGACGACGAAAGTGACGAGCCGCAGGGACCTAATTCTTGTTTGGGTTATCGAACAAATCCAAACAAACGGAAAACAACCCAAGAAACTCACACCCACAAACACACGCACACTTCCCTGGGGATGTCAAAGACTTAACCTCCTCGTGGTACATTCTGTATAGCGCTAAAATAGTAAAAAATTGTATGCTAGCCTAAAAATTATGAACGTTATCGAAAAACATTTCCTACAAAAGTTGTTATTGTTGGCATGAAACATTTTTTGGTGAAAAAAATTCACGGTCCCGTTAAAAAAAATATGTCGGCCATCTTAGCGTCGCCATTCTCAATGTTGGACCAAAAACGATTTCTTTTTAACGTCCCCCTTCGAACCCTAAAAGTTTAATTATACTGAATACTTCCTCGGAGCAGTATTTTTCGAGACAAATGAGGTGTAAAATTAAATTGACACACACACACTTGCACATTTACAGGGTGTCTTATTATGAATTACTTTTTTACTCAATTTTTTAAAAATACTCTTGGTTATTTGTTTCATCTAAAAAAGTCTTCGTTTCAACCTCAAAAGTTAAGGAAACTTTATTAAAAAAAGATCTTATGCAGAATTTTCATACAAACCAATTCGAACATCTGACTTTGATAGCCTGCGGTGTAAACAAAATGTACTGCGCATATCGTGTCAATTACTCAAAAAAGTAGCTTAGTTATCGTCGATTCGCATCATTTGTAGAAATGACACGCGAAATGACAAAAGAAGATGATTTTATTTTAAAAAATAACATAAATCTCGAAAACCGACTTAAATTTCAGCATAAAGTAGGACATGATCAGACCTATCGACAGTTGCATGATTATCCATTCGTAACGTGGCACCCTGTATACGTGTATCTATGGACATGTATGCATATTGGGATGCTCTATTTTGACGTTTGAACGTTGTTAACGGCGAGGAACGGCAAGCCGCAGAAACGTATCCGCGACAGCAGCAGGTCACAGTCTTCGTCATCGGAGAATGAGGGGACCGCTGAACCAGGCCTGTCATGAGACTAGTACCAAACGTCGTCGTCGTCGTCATCGTCATTATCGTCTCCGTCTCGCGCTGCTATAAACTTCGTCGTTGTCCGCGCAGCATTCGTCACATCTCTCTCTCTCTCCCTCCCTCTCCCTCTCTCTCTCTCTTATATATTCATATGTAGTAGTATTATAATAGGCAATGCGTGCCGTGTCTCGCGGAGCTCGCTTTCGAGCTCGCTGATTCTCTCAACGCGTCAACCCAGCCGTGTATCCTTCATTAATACGTGTGTGTGCGTGTGTGTGTGTGTGGGCGTGCGCGAGTATGTGTGTATAGTGATCGGCGTGCATGCGCGACAATTCAAATGGTCCACGTTCCAGGCCGACGTCATATGGAGCAGGTTTCGGTAATTAAGATCAATTTTTAACACGTAGGCTCAGGTGGTATTGAAGTTTGGCATCGATGGAATGCAACGAAAATCAATTTTGTTTCATGTTACCGTACTTTTTTTTATTGGTTTTTTTTCCTCAGGTACACGCTTTTCGCGTTTGTTACCTATTCTTTTCCCCTTATTGTGCCCGTGTTTCTTTCCTCTACTGTTTACTACTCCTTTTTTCTCCATCTTTCTCCCTGTTCCCCCCTCTTGCGGCCGCAGCCGAATTCCCCCTCTGTATTATATTCATCATGACATTTCCGTCATGGGTATAGGGAAACTGCGGAAAACCTACACCAATATACAGCCGGTCATCGAGTTCGCCCCCCAGTCGTGGAACTAGTCTCATTTCGCCGCGAAATGGCGAAGAAAAAAATTTCACGACGAGATGTACGCGACTGGGATTCGAACCCGGGACCTCCCGGTCCGCTGGTTTAGTGGCGAGCACGCTAACCACTAGACCATCGCACCGCTTATGTTACCGTACTTTTTTTCGTGGGCATATTAGGCCACGAAAAATGGTGAAATATTCTTACAAATCTTTAGTAAAAAATTTATACGCTAAAGCTGCCAAAAAACGGATTTAAATAATAGTAAGAATTAAAAAATCAAGAATTTTCGTTACATTCGAACGATGCAAACTTCAACACCATTAGGCTCAGAGGAAATCCTGTACTTTGGGGTTCTTTCTTGTGAGACGTTGAAGTTTACATCGTTGGCATGCAACGTAAAGTCTTTTTTTTTGTTGTTTTCATTTCTTCATTTTTATTACGATCCATAATGTTGTTTAGATCAAGATCGTGGGTCTCTTGAGAGAATACGAAAAAATCGTTTGAGTGATTTGCGTGAGCTAAATTGGCGAAAAAAGTAAGCAGTAGTAAAAAAATGAATGTTCGTTGCATTCCAACGATGCATACTTCAACGTGGTTTTTTTGGGGGAAGCACTTTTTGATGTGTATACAGGGTAGAGGGAAAAGTGACGGTCTGACTCCTATCAGAATCACCCCCATCTATGTTCTACGATCTTTTATGACGCGTCGTTGGATCGCGTCGATTTTTTCGTTCATTTTTTATTCATTTACTTTTATGCTTATCCAAAGGCTGCTTTTTTCAAAATTTGGATCGTGAATCTCTAATAAGAATACGTAAGACGTTTGGGTGATTTGCACAGCGAAAAAAAGTTTTGAACAATTGAAAAAAAAATCATTTTCGTTGCGTTCCAACGATGCAAGCAATTCTTCTTTGTCATTGGTAAATATTTTTTCAGCGATTAAGACCATGAGAATCATTCGAACCTTTTCACGTATTTTAATTTTTATGGCCTCAAGTTGCAAAGAAGGTTACAATTAGTAATAAAAATGAACGAAAAAATCGTTGAATTCCAACTATGCAAACTCCAACGTCATGGAAACTTCAACATCGTAATATTTTTTTTTACTTTTCGAGAGAAAACGATTCTTTTATTTTTCTCTTTTGTGTGTATGCTTTCCTCGCGATTTTTTATTGCCCGTATTATCGTTATGGAGAGCACAGCTGGACAATAAATAAATGGCCAACCAAACACTAACGTAAATGCCTTCGATTTTGATCACAAGTTTAAAAAATAGGCTTGAGGGCATCAGTCACTAAAGTTCAGATGATAAAAAATACCCATACTAGTCTAAAGCACTCCGAATTGCTTCTAAAATATCGATCGAAATTTCTCAGAGGCATGCACGTAAATAAGTGTAATAAACAAGAGAGAAAAAAATAAAAACCTTCGCCACGACAAAAATTGAAACCAAAAATTCAATGTTTTTTTCTCAAAACCTAAAAAAGATCGTAGAATACGTAAGGGGTTATTCGAGTAGGTATTGCTACAAGGCATCGAGATTTTCCTCTTGGCCGTCACTTTCGAGACCACCCCCTACATTGTCAAAATGCGAAAAAAAAAAGAATATTTTCTCCCTTCGGTGTCGTAGCGAAAAATGTTGGTCCACAGTAAGAAAAAAAGGCGTTTAATGACACCTGTAGACCAATTTTGGAAAATTGCCATTTTCTACGTAAATGCCTAATTTCGGTGTGAAAAATGATAATATTAAACCGACCTTTCATAGGTGAGTCTGTTATTGTGCTGGGTCTTGTTGGATTCCTTGTCCCGTAGAGTCTTGCCGATTCCACCGATTTTCTGCGGCGGATCCCTCAGCGCGAAGCTCTTCGCGTAGTGGCCCAGATGAAGATCCTTGCGATTGAACACTTCCCGCATGTCGCGGGGATAGCTCGCGTAGAAACGCACCCAAGAGACGTAGGCTGAACGAGACAATCGGCGAACAAAGAAAATAAATCTTCACTTGCCGAAAGATCGTCGAGATCTAGTGCTGATGAATTATGAAACTATGCGATAAAGTTACAACTTATTCCACCGAGAATAAATAAATAACTCATAATTTAAAAATCAAACCCACTCAAGTGCGCAATTAAGAATTAATTACGCCCATAATAGTAATATCGAATTGAAACCGCATTACTCTCGTTAAGTTTGCAAATTATTATTTTTTTGTACAAAAATATGTCGCAAACACCGATAATTATCAACATGAAACACGCAAAAATGTTCAAAAATGAAAATATGGGGGACAGAAACATGTCGAAACTTTTTTTCTTAGTTATACTCCCCAAATTAAGGGGCTATACGAGTGTGACACTTTTAAAAAATCGATATTTTTGCCTTTTCGACAATTTGTACTTTCAAGAATGTCATTATCATTTATATCATTTGTATCAATATAATGTTATCTTGCAAAAATCTATAGTTAAATCTTTAAACGCGTTTTTCTCGAAATGAGATTTTTCAAATTTGCTGACATTGTAACTCAAAGAGCAATTATCCGATTGACTTAAAATTTGAACTGAGTACTCTTAAATATATTTACTCTACAATGACGTAGGATATTTTTGATTGGATGAAAATTGACGATTTGGCATTGAAAAAAAAAGACCATTTTATAGGAAAGAAAACAGACTTTTTTTTCATAACTACGCCATTTTGTTAGATTTTGATATTTTTCGAAAATCCTACGTCATTGTACAGAAAATATCTTCCAGTTTAACGACATTTTTTCCTTTTTCGGTTTCAGCTACTCGATCGGCCGGAATCATGTCAGCAGTGAGGGAACTTTTTTTTTGGCGCCTCCGAAGGCAGCGCATAAGTCGCTGGATCTCAATATTTTTCTATAAAAAAATGATCTAATATAGGTAAAATATAACCAAATATATTCTTAATTTTCCGAAACATTTGATTGAGTACTTTTCTTCCAAAAAAATTCCCGAAATTCACCAAAAATGTTCAGCGTTCACACTGGTATAGCCCCTTAATTGTTTCCCAACAACGACCATAAATTGATTTTAAAGTACTCGTTCGGTAAATGCTTACGAGTTATTACCGATTTTTTAATAAAAAAAATCACGAGAATCGGAAAGCAAAATTGACAATAAACTTTTAAAAAGTCAGGGCAGAATCAACGAAATTATAAGTGCACCCCGCTCTTCCTTCGAAGACTTGCCCTGCCCCTCTAGTGCAAAATCCAGGGATCCATCGAATTTCCCACCAACGTTTACGTGCAGGCTCCAGTGACTCCGGAGTTGCGCACTTTTTTTTTATTCTTCGAGCCCTTAAAAGATCGGGCATACACGTGAGTTGGCCCGATTGCTCCAATGGTGGTCTATTAAGAGGCATTAACGGAGCGAGTCTCGAGTCAAGTGTAACTGCTCCGTTATTGCTCTGCCCGTGCTAATAGTCGAGAGGGGGAGAGCAGCAGAGAAAAAAACGAGAGCAATCACTAGAGAGAGAGAGAGAAAGAGCGGGAGAGGGACAGTTCACCCCGAGTTCCCGTGAAGTGTTCGAGGGTGAGAAACACGAGGGCACAGCGATCCTGAGAGAACACGAACATATGCCGGCGCGATATGATCGCGCCCTCTCTCAGCGTGTTCGTCCAACGACCGGTGCGATTCGCTCGCGATCGTGCGAAATTTCTTCCGCTCTTGTCCTACGCCCTTTCGGACATTCATATATTTGCTTTCTTTATATTTAATTCAACTCAACAACGTGCAAAACCTCCGCATCACGCTAGATCCAGCATCGCGGCTACACTTTTCGCGCAGCGGTTTTTCCAGGACCGCCCTTTTGACCTAGGGGTCAACCCTAGTTCATTTTGCGCGAAATCGATCTAGCTTTCGAATGGATTTTGACCTGTCGGGCTAGGACCGTTTGCCGATCCGCTGGATGGGCCCAAAGTCTGCCTGCCGGATTGTCCCAACTCCCCTTTGGTTGTCGATTTTCGCGATTTTCGAGTGGCTTTTTCAGTTAAAAGCAATTGAGATATCGGAAAGGCTTAAATGGCATTCTTTAAGTCTGTCAAAATCCTTTCCGGAAATGGGGTTATGGATCCCAAATGGTTAATTAGCGGCTGAGATATGGCCGATTGAAAAATGGCCATTTTGCGAATTCAGCTGAATGGTGAACATGTCAAAACCAATCGATTTTTTTATTTCCAAAACGCCCATCCGATACAAAATTCATAGCTGATTCCGAAAATCCAGGTCCCTCCCGTTCAAAATCGATATTTTATCAAAATATCCCCGAAAAACCCTATTTTAAGCAAAGTCATACATTTGTGTTTTTCTTTTTAGGGCTTTTGCCCGTGGAAAAAATTGAGATAGAGGGATAAGCCCAACGGCGTATTCCAACTCTATCAAAAACCGTTTCCGAACCCTGGTTGCGAGCCCCGATTGGTCAATTAGCGGCTAAGATATAGCCGATTGAAAAAAAGCCATTGTGCGAAACCAGCTGAATGGTAAACATCACAAAACCACTCGATTCTTTTATTTCCAAAGGCCCCATCCGATACAAAATTTATAGCTGATTCCGAAAATCCAGGTCCCACCCGCTAAAAATCGATATTTTATCAAAATATCCCCGAAAAACCCTATTTTCGGCGAAGCCATACATTTGTGTTTTTCCTTTTAGGGCTTCTTTCATGGAAAAAATTGAGATAGCCGAATAAGCCCAACGGCATACCGCAAGTCTATCGAAAACCGTTTTCGACCCTGGTTACGGGCCCCGATTGGTCAATTAGCGGCTAAGATATAGCCGATTGAAAAATAGCCATTTTGCGAAACCAGCTGAATGGTAAACATCACAATACCACTCGATTCTTTTATTTCCAAAGGCCCCATCCGATACAAAGTTGATAGCTGATTCCGAAAATCCTGGTCCCACCCGCTAAAAATCGATATTTTATCAAAATATCCCCAAAAAACCCTATTTTCGGCGAAGCCATACATTTGTGTTTTTCCTTTTAGGCCTTTTTTTTCATGGAAAAAATTGAGATAGCCGGATAAGCCCAACGGCATACTCCAAGTCTATCAAATACCGTTTCCGAACCCTGGTTACGAGCCCCAATTGGTCAATTAGCGGCTAAGGTATGGCCGATCAAAGTTTCGTCTGTTAGGTAGGATTGCAGAGCCCGGGTGCGATGCTTACAGTTGTGCCGCGGAAGAAAAAGAACGGGAACGAGGTACGGAGCTGCGAATAAGACGGGGTTGCGTGAGGTCGATGTAAGGGAGGTCAGAAGGAGGCAAAAGATGGGGCGTGGGGTAGAGTCAGGACCGTGAGCTGGTATTGTTCCTAAGTGATGTAACTGCGTCTTATTGTATTTGTATCCTGTATCGCATTGTTAAGAGTCTCCTCGCCACAAAGCGTAAGTGGTTTTGGCGGAAGCCACATTCAGTGGTTTGGATTGTGCGTCGGTACCCCGTGGCTCGGCGCAATCCGCCCTGAACCTCTCACCCACACCCTACCGAAACTTACCAACGCGCTCGTAGTCGTCGCCTGCCTTCAACCCCGTACTTTGCGCGCCTGCGATCCTTGTATAGCCACATAGCGAGCCACGCGCGCCTCGTCTAGACTCTATTCGACTTTGCTCTCGTGTCGCTGGACCCAAAGTTCGAATAAAGCTTTCGCGACTTTTCTGATTATTTTTTATTTATTTTTTTTTCGTTCTCAAGGTTTCACAGCTATAGAAATTCGATATGAAAGAGCATACAAATTCGAAATAATTCATGGAAATAGCATTCAACTAATACTCTGGTGGAAAATTATTGCAGTCGTTATAAAATAATTTATTGCGGGACAAAAGACGAAAGCGTTTTATAACTTGAGAAACTACGGCGCACTATATTTTCAAGACTGTTCTAAACATTTTTTTTTAAGTAGCATGACGAATATTGTTGATTATCAGTTTCTCCAAAAAACCCTTATTCAATAAACAACCGACGAAGTTGATTTTTTTTAGAGTTTGTTAGTTTAAATTCATCATCGCAATTACGCGGCTCCCATGGAAAAAAATATATTATTTTGTTTCAATGCAAAAAAATTACTTAATCTTTGAAAAATTGTCATGGAGAATTTCAGTCTCCTTTTTCTTTTCCTTTTTTCCAAGAGTTTCGTAGCTATCAAAGGGTGATTTAAAAAGCCTACAAATTCAAAATAATTCGTGAAAATAGCATGCAGCGAGTATTCTCAAGTAAAAACATCGGGATAATTGTGAAATAATTCATTCCGGAAGGAAAGTATAATAGAACTGTTTCATTATTTAAGAAACTTTGACTCGTCGTATTTGCAACGCTATTCGATAAAAAAAAAACGTAAAGTGTCAAATATCGATGATTATATCGGTGTTTTTAAAATAACAAACTGATACGATTTTTTAAAAAAGTATTCGTAATTTTTAATTCTCTCTTGCAATGACGCGCTTCCCAATGAAGAACGAAGAACTACGTTTTGGTTTTTCGAAACAAGAATTGCTTTTGGTCTACTTGGAAAAATGATCATCAAAAAAGTCAATCGTCAAGATCTCGATATCCAGGCGCATTTTATTTATATTTCGTCTCTTCCGCAAGCAGGTGACGATGTCATGTAGAAAAGAACTTACGAGGAACAGGGTATGGCGTGGAGTATCGGGATACAAGGATGTTGATGTTGGGGAGTTGCGGATCCTGCGCACATACACATATATACGTCCACCCACGTATAAATATACGAGGGATTGAGTGGATGAATCCCTTAGCTTAGTGGCGAGTGCCCGACGATTTATAGGGTCGATGGGAGAGAGAAAGAGAGAGAGAGAGAGAGAGAGAGAGAGAGAGAGAGAGAGAGAGAGCAAGCTCGCTTAGGGAATTCAAGGGATGAGTATCCATGTATGTACATGTGTGTACGCATATGCAGCGTTCGTGTTTGGGTTTGTTCTGTTACTGCCGAATAAAGTAGCCGCACACGCTATTGAGGGCCATTCGGCTTTATCGAGGCGATAATGTTACGAATTAGCGAGATTTTCTCCTCCCTCGAGCCTCGACTCCCTCGACCCGCCCCATACTTCGTTTTTCCCCCTTTGGACGTCATCCCCTAACCGCAGGCGAGCACTACTAGCAATCCAATGAAACTTTCTCATTAGGCGAACGAAAAATGATTTATTATATATATATATATATATATACGTACTTCCAAAACTTTTGAAAAGTACAAAAACATATTTAAGCGAAAGAATTATATATAAATATTTATATATGCATAACTCACATAAAAAAGGTTATGTTATATATATATATATATATATATATATATATATATATATATATATATATATATATATATATATATATATAAAATTATCGTTTTTATGTGAGTTATGTATACATGAATATTTATATATAATTCTTTCGCTTAAATATGTTTTTTTTACTTTTCAAAAGTTTTAAAACGTACGCCAAGTAATTGAAAAAATCTCCTTGAAAACATTGTTGTTTGTGTTTCCTTATAAAAAATTATGGTATGCCTTAATGAGTATTATTCTTTGTTTCAATTCAGACAGTGGATTTATTATATATTTCCGATTAACCAATTGTACTAGAAGAAAAATGAAATGATTTATAAAATAGCCAAGTACGATGTACGCAAGTTTGCATTATGCAAGTGTACAAGACATGCTTTACACAGAATTGTTGAACCTGTTAATCCTATTAATCCTTCCTTGACACACTGGGTCATTTTAACCCGGACGAACTTGAAATAAAATCCTCACATTCCCAAAATTGAAAGTTTTCAATCATTTTTTACGACAATTCAATTATATACTTTCCGATTTTCAATCATGCAGACATATTGAGAAATGTTTAAAATGTATCCCGGATTTGTTTAAAGTGTAAAGCATAAACTTTCAAGTGTATAGCGGATAAAAACCGACCGAAGTCTTCTTAATGGCAGGTGGATAAACTTCTATCCTGGACAAATTGACCCAGTGTGTGAAACTCGTGGCCAAATATAAGTGTTTCAAGGAAGGCTTAAAAATGTTTTATTTTTATTTTAAAAAAATCACATTAATATAACAAAAAAATTGATATCACCATTATAAAAAAAATACCTATATATTCCTTTAGTCTTGAAGTTGGCATCGTGGCAAGGCAACGAAAATTCTTTTTCTTCTAAGTTTTGTTATCACCCGAAATATTTTTTGTACAAACTGAGGTTGTAAACCGTGGTAAAAAAAATCTAAAAAACGTTGAAGTAATTCTCGTAGCCTAAAACTGTCAAAAAAGTGTTGAAATATAGCAAGTCAGTGGCGAAAAAAAAAAATTAATCATCGTTGGAATGCAACGAAAATGAATTTCTTTTTAATTCACAAATTTCCTTCGGCAGATTTGAGCTACAAGTATGACGTAAACATTTTTTGGGATTTTTACTTAGCCATCTACAACCTAAATCTGCAAAATATGATGTTGCATAATAATAAAAGTAAGACATGAAGAATAATTTGCGTTGCCTTCCAAAGATGCGAATATAAATAATTTGTCGAAACCTCAGAAGGATTTATGTATCTATAATAATTCATATTTATGCATAATACTGCACATATACATCGGTGAGAAATTTAAAATATATGAAATAATGCTGTTGCAGTTTGCATCGTTGGAATGCAGCGGCACTTATTATTATTTTTTTGTTATTTTATTCTTATCATAAGCCAAAGGCTTTTTTGCAACACAATCATTTACATACATATATTATTTTTATGTATGTACAACAATAACGTGTATTAATATAATTATATAATTCAACTATTATATTATTTGTATTATAACGTATATTATTTGATATTTATTCAGTTTTTATATTTTATATTTTATATTTTATATTTTATATTTGACAGTTTATATTATTCTGTAATATTATACACTACATAAATAGACCAGTCTGGAAATGTTTTATTCGAGGAGGAGCGTGAAAAATCGATGTGGGAATTTTGACCCCCTCAGTCTGCGGTGGTCCCATAAGAAAATTACCCCCCCCCCCCCTTGCCCTCTCGATCCTATGTAACAACCGTTCCCCCGTATAAGCGCGATCGACGAGCATAGCAGTGTGTGCGGTCGGCACTACGCCGATCGACAATTAATCTATCAATCAACGAACGCGGGTATACACGTCGCGGCGCACGGTCAAGTGGTTAGCCGTGTACCGTCAGTCAACGAGCTTCTATACGGCTCCATTCTGGCTAACAGCTCAAAAATCGTGGCTAACCTAACGTGTAAAGTAGAGAAGTCTACGAAAGCCCCTCCCCCCTCCCCCTGTTAGTTTCCCCACGTGTGTATACACGAACGAAATGGGAATTCGAAAAGTCTCGCTCGCACGAAGATTTATAGAGTTGCCGCGCAAAAGCTTTCATTACTTTCACAATTTTTTCTGCCTTTTTTGTTGCATTTTCTGTCGCGCCCGCCTTCGCGACGATATTACGTCTCTTCTACGATAAGGGCCTGTTCGAGGGGGATCTCGTTTTAAAGTTAAGGGTGCGTAAAACATCACTCGGAGTAACAACTTTTCGACAACAGAACAATTGCCCTATCAACACCCTAAAGTACGATTTAAAACTTGAAAAAAAAAAAGAAAAATCCCTTAAGTACGATTTGAAATTTAAAAAAGGAAAATTCTAAGATTTGAAATTCAAAAGGAAAAAAATCTAATTTATAATTTGATACTTAAAGAAAAAGAATAATGCCTAAAGTATGATTGGAATCTTGAAGAAAAAAAAGAAAAATCCCTAAAGCACTATTTAAAACTTAAAAAACAATGAATTGTCCCTATAATACGGTTGAAAACTTGAAAAAAAAAAAAGGAAAATCCCGAAAGGGCCATCGAAAACTTGAAAAACGAGTCCCTAAAGTACAACTTGAACTTTAGAAAACATGAGAAAAATTCGTAAAATACAATTAAAAACTTTAAAAACAAAAAACCCCAAATTACCATCGGAAACTTGAAAAAAAATCCCTAAAATACGATCTGAAACTTTTAAAAAATCCCTAAAGCACGATTTGAAATTTAAAAAAAGCTACATCCCTAAAGTTCGTTTTGAAACGTGAAAAAAAAAGAAAAATCCCTACAGAACGATTCAGAACTTTAAAAAAAGGAGAAATCCCTGAAGTACGATTTAAACCTTTAAAAACAAATTCCTAGGATAAATTTCTAGCTCGAAAAAAAAAACAGAAAAATCCGAAAGCACGATTTGAAACTTAAAAAAGAAACGAAAATCCCTAAAATACAATTCAAAACATTTTTAAAAATCCCTAAAGTACGATCTCAAACTCAAGAAGAAAAATCCCAAAGTACGATAAGAAACTTGAAACAAAAAAATCCCTAGAGTACAATTTGAGACTTAAAAAAATCCTTAAAATAAAATTCGGAGCTTTAAAAAAAAGAAGAAAAATCCCGACCTCCGCGGCAGTGCCCATTGAGACCGTCGCGATCTCGCGGGCCCGCAAAATTTCCATTTCCAAACCCGTCCATCCCAGGCGAATGGAATAATCAAGCCGCAAGTAATAGCCGAACAACCGAGAAGCGACCAGCAACCCCCGAGAAAAGTGTCCCGAAATCCAAACACCCAAATATTAGGACACTCAGTCGAACGAAATTCGACGGGCAAATATTTATGCATGTTTGCGTGTGTACACGTTGCGTCGTTGATTCGTATTCACGTGTCATGGAGAATATTGAGATTCGACGGGTTGCAGGATTCATCGAGCTACGCGTTTTCGACGAGGGATCGACGTACAAATACATCGTACGTGTGTTCGAGTGAGACAGCATCCCGAGCCGAGCGAGCACGAACAACACGTAGACGTGTATAATGGATTTATTATTGCAGCAAATAAATTTGCCTCCGCCTCCCCCCCACCCCCGTCCCATCGCCGTAACGACCCTAATGGAGTATAAGGATGGCTTGGCAAACAAGATCATCCCTCCTCGCTCATACACTATGTAAATATATATCCGAGTGTGTTTCGGGGCGAGAAAGCGTGTGCGAAGGAGAGGAGAGAGAAAGGGAGAGAGAGAGAGAGAGAGAGAGAGAGAGAGAGAGAGAGAGAGAGAGTGAGAGGGGTTGCGATGGAAAGACACGGGGTCCGTAAGAGACACCCCAATAAATACGACGTGAATGGGGTGGATTTTATATGCCGCCCCGAATACTTGTATAGGGAGAGGGAGGGGGGGGGGGGGGGGTGACGAACGAAATTGGCTTATTCGTGCTACAGTATTAATACGTTATACACGGTATTACGTCGCGTACTCGAGGAGCGAGTCAATTCGCTTTTGTCACGAGTGAAAACCGAATCATACGCGGCCTCGTTACTCCCTCGTAATGTCGTTCGACGTGTCGCAGGACTTCTTGTATCGCGAGGCAACGAACTTTGAAAAATGAAGAAAAAAAAACACGTACAAGGTCTTGTCTTTTTGCGAGTGAATACGAGCACAAAAGATTCGGGGGTTTCCATTTGGGCTACACTGAGAAAAAAAATCATTGATCCAATATCATTGATGCTATTGAATGAAATTTCGTTGATTCAATTGTAAAATTGTTGGTGCAAATAATCGGATTTATCAGTCCGAACAAAACGCTATCGACTTCAGTAACATGATAAAATTGAGTTTTTTGTTTTCATTCAAAAGATATATTTTTCAGCCGAGAACAATATATTATTGAAACTATCGAAAAAATTATCGCGAACAAATTATATAGTTTCGAATGCAATTTCTGCAACGAACGAAAAAAGCGTTTCAATTCATGACGTGAGTATTATTGATTCGAGTACACAAAAAAAATTGAATTTCGCTCGTTTGATTCAAATAAAATTTCCATTGAGTAAATATGTCATTTTATCGTTTTCACCATATCCGATATTGATTTCAAGTACATTATTCGTTAAAATATTAATATTTTGTTTTGATTGGAAAATATTAAGCAAATGTGTGAATTGGTTAAAAAATTATGCGAAAGTAAAATATGTTTCTTGCACATTTGGTTGAAAAAATTCAACCAAATCATGGCCAAGCGCCACCGAAATTGTAGGTGTGACGAAACCCGTAGTTCTCGGAGTAACCGCTAGAGGCCGCACGCGCCCTCGTTTCTCGTAAGCGTAGCGGGAACCGAAAATCTATTTAAACGCTGGAGAAACTCTAAACAGTATCGCTTCTTGGCCTGTGGCTAAGACTTAAGGGCGGGGTACAGTATTTAAATTGTTTTTTTTTTCATTTTAAAAAATTTTTTTAAATGAATGCATAATATATCAAGAATATTGTATTAAAATTTTTATGCAATCGAGAAGTGTTCTCAAACTTATGTGCAATGAGCGTTAAGCGACCAAACTCTTCTGCGTTTTTCAAACCGTTTTTCTGAGACTTGTCATACTTGAAGTTCGTGTGCACGATAACTCAAAATCTACTGGACCAATCGCTTTGAAATTTTGCACAGTACTTCTTCACATAATTCACCAGGTATTGTCGAGAGCTTTTTTGTTTTTTTAAATAATTACTAATTTTTCAACAACAAATTAGCCGATTTTTTTAGCGAAAATCGCGTTTTTGGCTCCCAAGTGCTACGAAAAATCGAAAAAAAAATCCTCCCGTCATTACCTCGAGAAACATCTCCTTTAACAAATGCATTTTGATTTTTTCGTTTCAGATGATCCTGTTGCGAGTTATGGTGCACACCGCAAACCAACTTTTTTTCGAGGCGCCTCCGGGGTGTAATTTTCACTCGCTCAATTTTGAATATTTTGCAATTGATTATATTTTTGTACGAAATAAAAGATGTTTTTAGCAACCGCTTCATTATTTCATCCAATACATCTACGGATTGTATATATATAATGATATCAATAGAATATAATTTTATTTGAAGGATAATGTAGATATTCAGAGAACAGAAGAGCTTTTTCAAATAAAATAATATGTTATTTAAATCAATCACATTTTCCAATATTTTATAGTATTGAAACAATCTCATATATCGGTGGCACGCCGCAGCTGCACATTTATTTGGATCAACTAATATATTTTTTTATTTATTTTGTAAAAAGCTTTGTGAAAAAGTTGTGCAAATAAAACTCGATACTACTACTATATTTTTTTGATTCAATTGTTTTTTTTTCTCAGTGTTCGTGCCCGATTCATATATATATATGATAGTGTTCGTGCCCGATTCATATATATATATAGGATGTTTCGCGTATGGATCGACGCAATTTTTTAAAGGATTGGGGCGGTGATTTGCTAGTTTTTTCACCCTTAGACCCTATGTCCTAAGTGTCCCGGGAATTGAGATATGATTTTTTTTCGTTAATTTTTTAATTACCCGAAATTTTGCCTTTAAATCGTTATTACTTTTCTTTGTGCTTGTAATAGCACGAAATAAATCTTGTTGTATCCTGCAATGTATGTTTATTATAAATAAATCATTATTTGATACAATTGATTACAAGATAATGACTCGTGGGCTTCCAAAGTCTTAAAAATACGTAAATGTACGAAATATGTCAACTTTTAAATTCATTATAAAAAAAAAACTAAAAGTTATTGAAAAGTTAGTTTTGTTTCGAATTTTTTAAGAATGGCATATTTTTTCCCCTTGCACATTGTAGCCGGCATCCAAACGAATTCAACCATGTAACATAGTATGACCTTCAAATGACCTCCAACCCGGAAATATTGAATAAATAATAATTTAACATGTACGAGTTTTTTTAAATTTCTATTACGCTAAATTATGCCATCTGTGCAGTGCCCACGAGTTTCAACGCTGCTGAATGTTTTTTGTAGCCCTCCCTCGCACGAGCTCGAAGTGTGCCTCGTTAGAGTGCAGTGAAAATTACTTTTGTTCGTATGCCGAATTCCTTCCGGCAGACTCACGTTTCGAAAATCACTGGAACATTTTTGAGGATTCTTATTCTGATTATTTCTTTTTTTTTTACAATTCTGAACCTGCAAAAGTTGATTGTGGATCGTAATGGAAATAGGGCAACGAAAATATAAGACAGAGCTTTTGTTGCATTCCAACGATGCAACCTTCAAGCCCGTTTCCTCAACCGTCGTAATTAATTCGTCAAAACTGTGTCCGTCGTATTTTCGAAACTATTCGAAAACTGGCAAATGTCAAAAATCGATAAAATAATCGACGTTCGTTTGACAATTGCTCGATAAACGATAAATTAATTCGCAAATTGTCCGTGACTAATGGAAAATTTCAACTCGTCATTACAATTATGTACACGGAGAGAATTAAATGTTAAAAATTACCGTGCAGTAACGGTAACCAGATGACGACCCTGAAAATTCGCTTATTATTGCTGGGTAGAACACAGATTTTCACGAAAATAAAATAAAATGTCTTCTTCAGATAGAAAATTTTACCAGATTTTCTAGTAAATTTTAATGTGTAACAAAATACGCAAAACTTAAATTTAAAAAATATAGAATATCAGCGAAATTTTACTGTGCATTTTATTATTTTATGCCTTTCAAAAATGTCTATAAAAAAGTATCGTCTTTATAACAGTTGTTTTAAGATTTATTATAAAATTTAATGAATGTTATAGGAAAATGTATTGTGATCTCGGTAAAAGTTATCGTGCGTGCTTGATTAAAATTATCGTGCGGTACGGTAATTTTGAGGCACTGCATGGTAAAAATTCCCCCATACCTTTCACTTCAGAAAGGTATGATGGTGGGGCTAAGTAGGGTTGCGCGGTCTCGTTTCAGTGGTCTATCTATTCCTTATATGGCGCGATGGGAGTTGCCAAAAAAAAATTCGTCTATACTGCGTGCATGAACGGCTTATGAAATGTTTAAGAGTGAATACGATTTTACGATTTTAAATTATGACAAAATAATATGTGCGCAAATTAGTCACGTCACTCGAGCTTACGATGGTACGAAATGTATTGTAAAAAAATGGTTGTATTAAATGAAAAATAAATTCTAATAATTAAATTTCTCTCTTTATCCGTTTGTTGAGTATACCAATTTGTATGAAAGAAAAAAAATTCCCAACAAAAAACAAACACGTTGGTTATTATTATGATTATTATCGCACCAGTCTTTGAAGAAAAAATACATTTTATTAAGGAGTCGGTGCGATGGTCGAGTGGTTAGCGTGCTCGCCTCTGAAACTGCGGACCGCGAGGTCCCGGGTTCGAAACCCAGTTGTTGTTGTGTACATTCGTCGTGAAAGTGTGTTTTTCTTCGGCATTTCGCGGCGAAATATGACAGAGGGAGAAGTCGGTTGGGCCGCAAGGGGGGCAACAGGGAGAAAGGTGGAGAAAAAAAGGTAAACAAAAACAGTAGAGGAAAGAAACGGTCACAATGAGGGGGGGAACAACCAGCCTTATAGGAATTTTTTCTTCTGAAGTTGACGCAGGTAAATTTTACTGTGCAGTACCGTAAAAATATCGTACGGTGCGATTGGTAATTTTTAACCGACAGTAGGTAAAATTTTAGCTACGTACTTGAAATTTTCTGTAACGTGAGTTAAAAAAAAACTTGTCGCATACGAATTATTATGTTTTTCCCACTTGCCACTACATTGAAATATATCACGGTAATTTTTACCGTGAAATTCACGACAAAAATTACGTTTTAATTCTCTCCGTGTACCGACGATTTCGGTGTTTGACGAGCGAGCATAAAAATTCTACGACGACAAGGAAGAAGGACGGTCAAACGTGGGCGAAAAAAAAAAGGATAAAAAGAGGCGTATCAAGATACACACAGTCACGTGTCCCGTTCCAAAGACTCACCCTTGCAAGCTTTGCCGTGAAAATTCTTGTCCTCGTGTACGAGGGTCTCGAATTGATTCTGGAGAGCGGTCGCCGTTGCCTCGACGCTGCGATGCCTCGTGAGCGGACCGACGAGTTTATCGAGCACGTCCTCCATGCTCTCCTGCTTGATTCGTATCCTTCGGGACTCGAGCAATCGCACGAAATCGATTTCCGCGGGTGTGAGAAATATCGCGGAGGCGCCGGACGTACCGGCGCGCCCGGTTCGCCCGATACGATGCACGTAATCGCGGGCCGATAGAGGACCCGTGTACTGTATCACCGTGTCGACTTTCGGCATGTCAAGACCACGAGCCGCGACATCCTGAAACGACACACGAGCCACAAATACGTGAATAAAACAAAAAATCAAGAATTTAAGGGGTTATTTTTCGAAAAAATTTAAGGGGTTGAAATTTTCGAAAAAATGATTGAAAAAAAATCATGTACATACATTTAAGGGGCTATACCAGTGTGAATGCTGAAAATTTGGGGAATTTTCGGGAATTTTTTGGAAGAAAAGTACTCAATTAAATGTTTCGAAAAATTAAGAATACATTTGGCTATATTTGACCTATATTGGATAATTTTTGAATAGAAAAATATTGAGATCCAAGCAATTTATGAGCTGCCTTCGGAGGGGCCAAAGAAAAAAGTTCATCCACCGCTGACATGATTCCGGCCTATAGAGAAGCTGAAACCGAAAAAGGAAAAAAATGCCGTTAAACTGGAAGGTATTTCCTGTACAATGACGTAGGATTTTCGAAAAATATCAAAATCTAACAAAATGGCGTAGTTATGAAAAAAGGTCTGTTTTCTTGACCATAAAATAGTCGTTTTTTTTTCAATGCCAAATCGTCAATTTTCATCCAATCAAAAATATCCTACGTCATTGTAGAGTAAATATATTCAAGAGTACTCAGTTCAAGTTTCAAGTCAATCGGATAATTGCTCTTTGAGTTACAATGTCAGCAAATTTGGAAAATCTCATTGCGAGAAAAACGCGTTTAAAGATTCAACTATCGACTTTTGCAAGATGAAATGATATTGATATAAATTATATAAATGATAATGATATTCTTGAAAGTATAAACTGTCGAAAAAAGCAAAGAAAAATCGATTTTTTGAAAGTGTCACACTGGTATAGCCGCTTGTGTACACACACAGAAAATTCCTTGCCAATCCGGCGAATATTCTCGAAGTTATACGCACATTTGTAATGACGTGTCAGAGCATTCGAAAGTGCTTTTGAAACTTTAAACGCGTTTTCCTCAAAACTGTGTGTTTTAAAGTCGGTGAACAAGATTTCTCGAAAACGGCTGAACCGATCAATCTCAAATTTTAACACAATATTTTCAAGTATATTTTTTAGTAATTAATCGAAGGTTTTTTCTCACCGATAAATATTTTCCATTTTATAAACAATTAAAGGCCTAAATTTTTGTCAAATATCGATTTTTTTTAGAAGCCATTATTTTGTCGAAAATTATTATTTTGCTTATTCCTTCGATCAATTACAAGATAATTCATTATATTAACGAAATATTTTTGGTTTTTTCATTTTAGATTATCCAGTCCAGAGATATCGCGCTCACCGCAAGACGCCTTTTTTTAGAGGTGCTGCCGGAAATCAGCTATAGCAGCTTTCAAAATAATTATTTTTACAAATAAAAAATGTTAATATACAGTTAAAAGTTACCATAATATGTGTACAAATTTTTACGTTAATATATTAAAAATTCTTGAAAAATCGTTCCTTTGGGGCCTCCTGACTGTATCCCCCCTTTAAAAAATGGATACAAAAAGAGCCCCAAGATTTTGGTATAAAATAAAAATCGGAAAATGACGGTAAAGTTTGCATCGTTGGAAAGCGACAAATTTTTTTTTTCTCCCAAATTTCCATCCGCCGATTTGAGCTACGAGAATCGCACAAACATTTTTTTAGGATTTTTATTTAACGATCTACAACCTAAATCTGAAAAGTATGATTTTGTATCATCAGGAAAATAATAAATTGACAATAATTTCCGTTGAATTCCAACGATGAAAAATTCAAGCCCGTAAATGACATTGAAGTTTGCATCGTTGGAACCGCAACGAAAGTTCAGTAGCCCGAATTTTTTTCCTAGCAAATCTCGCCTACGAAAAATACTCAACCGTTTTTTATGATCCTTATCAAAAAGTTATAACCCGAATTTGCAAGATACAACTTCAGGTAATGAAAAGAATGAGGTATTGTAAAAAAAATTTGAATTTTCGTTGAATTCCAAAGATGCGAACTTCAGAGTCGCAAGTAAAAGTGGCGAATGAGACATTTTGAAAAATCGGAAAGATAGCGTGAAAAAAATGGTAGTCAAATGAAAAAAAAAAAAAAAAACATGAACAAATAATAAAATCGCCGAATAAATGTACAAATAGCAGGGGAATGAAAAATAAATTGGAGAACAGGTATGAAAGTGAAAAATAAAATGTGATGAACGTGAAACGACCCACGGCAGACAACGCTAAAATAAGAAAAGAAAAAAAAGGGGGAAACCACCTCTTTTATGTAGAATTAAAATAGAACTAGTTTTGGATGCGAAAAAAGATCGGACCATTAGCACAAGAAAGATAAAAATAGTGAACTTAAAAAAACCCGATAAATCAAAAGAACAGTTGTCAAGCAGGAAAATAAAGATAAAAATTACAGTAAAAGAAAAAATGGAGCAGAAAGCAAAGTACAATAGTCGATTAAAAATAGACACTTTTTTTAAACATGTAGGTACCATAAAAATAAAATATCAAGAAAGTCACAAAATAAAAATCCAAATAATAATTGAACAAAAAAATTTGCCAAGTAGTAAAGACAAATTAACACCTAATCAAATAAAACTAAAAAATCAGATGATGTTTGCATCGTTGGAAGGTAACGAAAAATAACTTTTCTTCAATTGCTCACAGTTTCTGTCCGCTGACTTAGGATTTGTAAATCACTCAAATGATTTTTCCTATTTTCAGTACAGATCCACAATCTCATTCAATGACAAAAAATGTATTATAAAAAAATTAACAAATTCAAAAGAAAAATAAAAAGGAACTTCCCTTGAATTCCAACAATGCAAACTTCAACGACATAAAATCAAGTAGTAAAATCATTTTTCCAAATGATAGTAAACCACCAAAACCAACCGAAAAAATTCGTCAAACTACTCCGATAAAAATAAAAACCCAAAGAAAAGTCGTCATCAAAAGGTGAAAAAATCAGCAAAAGTATTCAAAGAAAACTACAAAAATAAAATTGCAAATGTAAGAATAAATCACACGGCGTTGAAATGTGCATCGTGCGAATGCAACGAAAGTTCCTTTTCGCATCCTCATTTCCTGATTCGTATTATTCATTTAAAATCTTTTTTGCAGATTAATATTGTCGCACTTCAAATAAGTATTTCAAAAGATCGTTCAACGAATAATTTCGGCAAAATCGTCGCCGAAAAAATTAAACCTACTCGAAAAACTTAATTCTCATTGCACTTTCGCCTTCAGTCTCGTGTAAATCATCAACTACAATCCCGCGGCCTGCAACATTTGACTGTGCGTCTCTTCCTTCAAGTGAGCACCGAAGCACCTGCCATCGCGAAAAGTTGCGGACAAGGAACATCGCCGTTGAGAGGCCTGTGCTCGCCTTTGAGGCGGGCGCAAGCTGCAGGAGCTCGTCGTTCGGGCTTATGGCTACAAATGTTTTACAAACTGTGGGGCGATTTCTCGTTTCTCGAGCATCCTACCACCAAATGCAACGAGATATTTGATCTCGTGGTCCGAGAAATCCGGTCACCTATACACATGAAATGATATATACGTGGAGAAAGTTGGCCATCGTTGGCATCGTTGGCTATCAGCACGTTTGGCTGTTTCGAGGACGGTCCACAAACACTTTTTCAAGAATGGTGGATTTTGCGGACAGGACCATTCTCAAACTCGAGTGTCTTCGAAATCACCTGTCCCCCATATACGTATATATATGTAACATGACGAGGGCCCGCTGCGAACCCCAACAGCGAACGTTTGAGAGCGGTCCCGTTCGTCATGTCCTGTTGCGTATAGAATAAGAGTACACTTTTCTCTGTCACTCTCTCCCTATCTCTTTCTCTCGCTCTCTCCCTCTATTTGTAGAGCTAGTAAATGATTTAGAGTCACGGTCGCGAGCGCGCGAGTTCGGGGCGCTTACACGAAATTTTTTAAGTTGATGATGACTGGGGAGCGCGGAGTCTCGTATCAGTGGGGGGTTGTTGCCCACAACCCTGAGATATCTCCCCTCCCTCTCCGCCCTGCCGAGCCCCTTAGCCGCCCTCGACAAAAATTCTTTCACGAAACGATTATACGTCAATCCTTCTTTCGACTCTGGGCTTTTTGACTTTTTGTTTTTTTCGTGATTCGACCCCCCCCCCTCTCTCTCTCTCTCTCTCTCTCTTTCGTCGCCTAGCTCGAAACTCTCGGAGCCCCGCGGACAACCGGGCGCCAGAAATATTACGAATGACCAATATTTCCGGCGAAAGAAGTATCCCCGGACACGAAGATTATGAATCCCAGGCCTTCGATGGGACACCGGGCGGATGTACTACTTTGAACAGGTTTTGGAAGTTTTTTGTAGCTAACATTTTTTTAACACCCTAGATACCAACTTTTCTTGCTCCAATAGAACAACGTGTCCTTTGCCTATCAAAAGTATAAAAAATTCAAGCTCTATCACCCCCTCACAATTTTATATATACATTTTTTTAAGTGTTTCAGTATCCCCGAGTGTGGGGCTTCTTTGACAGGGCATGCAACTTATGTCAAATATTAAGGGCTACTTTAGAATCATTTTGATAAAAAATGTAACATTTTATGCATTATACATGGAATTAAATGAAAAACAACGATTTTTTTTACAACCAAATTGTCATCGTTATTAAGACAGCAGAACTCGAACAATTTTCGTCCAATCGACTTGAAATTATAACTGTAGCTTCTTAGATTGCTTTAACAGTCAAGTACGAGGGTTTTTTTCTATTCATGGAAAATCGTTAAAAATATATCACTTTTGAAATGAAAATTATGGTCGAATAAACGAACTTTTTTTCAAACTCGTCTCTATTTTTCTTTTAATTATTTTTTAATTCCGCCCGTACTTGACTCCTAAAAATAATATAATTAACGAAAATATTTCACTCTCAGTTTCGGGACTAAATTTACGATAGTTCTACTGCGTTCCGCGGTGAGGGTTGGCTGAAAAACTATAGTGCTATAGTGACTCCTGCGCCGCCATTTTGTATACTTTTGACAGATAATTTTTTTACAACCTTCAATATATATCTCATAAAACTGAAAATCTCTTCTGACCATGTATTTTATTTCTTTCTTAAAAAAAAAATCCAAAGAAAACGGTCGAAGATGGGCAGTTACAGTGGTGCGGTCCCTTAAGGAAACATTTTCCATGAAAATATCAAGTACCTGGGGTGCTATTATAGGCACTTAATGAGTCTTACAATTGTCATTGAGATCGAAATCAATTTGAGCAACATTACAATTAACTTTAGCAACGTATATTAAAACGTATTTTGGCACTCTGTCAAAGTAGCCCCAAAAACTGTCAATGTTACCCTGAATGTCAAAGTAGCCCCTTTACCGTATATGTCGAATTTTCGTCCTCTAAAACTAGACATTGTTTTGAGGGAAAATTTCGGCAGAATATAATTTTTTTCATAACGTTGAAGTTTGCATGGTTGGAATGGAACGAAAATGAATTTCTTTTCATTCCCCACATTTCCTTTGGCCGATTTGAGCAAATGATTATTCGACAGTCGGGCGACTTGTTTTTTGAATTTTTATTTAGTGATCTACAAAGTAAATCTGCCAAATTTGACGTAGGATAATAATAAAATAGATGTTTCGTTGCTTTCCAACGAGGCAAACTTCAACTCCATAATGAGAGTGGAAGGTAGCTAACGAATTTAGTCCTGGGCCTTATTTAGCCCGGAAGATGGATTTTTTCCATATAAACGTCTCCCGGATCAAGAGTTTTGGTCCGATCGAGTTCTACCTCCAAAATTCGTAATCACCAAATGATTTGGCATCGACAAGAGTGTCGGGAACTCGATTGGACCGCTAGGTTCCAATTGGTCGTAACTGATGGGACACAGTACCTGAAAATGGACCTGTTTCCATTTCCCGCTAAAATGGATTGGGCAGGCTCTTATTCGGCTCTTATTTGGTGGTCACCAATTTTCTAGTCCCAACTTTGTCTACGCCTTATTTAGCCCAGAAGAACGATGTTTGTCTACAACCGTCTCCCGGATCCAGAGTTTTAGCCCCATCGAGTTCTACCTGAAAAATGTATACTCAGCAGATGTATACATTGCATCAACAAGAGTGTCCGGACCTCAATTGGACCACTAGATATAAATTGGCGCTGATCAGAAGAACACGAACCTGCAAATCAGCCATTTCTTTTTTCCCGCTGAAATGGATTGAGCATACTCTGCAAAATCGTTTGTTGGTCACCAATTTCCTAATCCCGTCGTCGTCCAGGCTTGTTTAGCGCCAGATAACCCCTCACGCCGATAAAAAAAATCAGCAATCTCCATACCGTGAGAAATGCGATTTCGACTTTCATCCCCTGACAAGTGTGGATTCCGGCGAATGGAAATCGTTCTGTTTTTTTGCCCTCTTGTTTCCGGTTCCACTACTCACAGGGCCAAAAAAATTGCAAAACAGTAAGCCAATCTTCGAAAATGAGCGGAGGATTTTAGAAATCGTTTAATGAAAAGAGAAAGGCGGTAACAAACGTGGCCACCGAATTTGATGCTTCCTTGAGGTTTACCCCTTGAGATTGCTGCCGCGGAGCCACCGGATTGATGATGGCGATTAAAAGGTAGGATCGTTTACGAGTATATGGGAGGCGAGGGCCTTCCATATACGTATACATATATCTATATAAACTTGTGGTGTACGGGGGTCGCTGATCGGAAACGGATAGCCGCTCGGAACATCTCACTCGGTCCATAGATCACGCGGAGGAGGTTAACTCAGCTCTTCATAAATATATATATATATATATATATATATATATATATATATATATATATATATATATATATATATATATATACACACACACGTATGTATGTATATATGTATGTAAAAGCTGCGTGATGCACGAACCACCACGCTGAGCTCGAGACTCGACTTTCCAGGCTCGTCTCGCGAGCCTGGAAAATTAATAGCGCACAGAATAAATTTCGGGCCTGGCAGGATCCCCGGGTCGGGAGACAAAACGTGGGCGGGGATTTCGTTGAGGAATAAAAATGCGACGGTCCCGTCTCGCGAGTCGTCGACTCGATACAAGTGCGTGATCTTTTTTTTCAAATTGAGAGCAGTTGTTGGGTGAAATAAATCGCAGATATATGCGATTTTTGTCTCCCCGATCGACGTGCCAGTGACTATTCACCATTTATATTCCGCGAGGTTTTTAAGGGGGTATCTCTGGAATCGTGAAAAAATCGTTTTTTTTTGGCATATTGTTGTAGTGTGAACTTTTAAGAATATTTTAAGACCAACCAGATGCTGAAATTCTAAAAATTGACGTACACCTACTCTAGTGGAACAGTGTGCGTCGGGCTTACCGCGATCAGTCGAGTTTCAACGAGATTATCTCGAGACTGCATATCTTGATACGGCGGGATTGATATCTCGAGTAACTTTCACACTATTGACTTGAATTTGTACAGTTAGCGTTCGAACAGTAGTAATTTGCGGTTCACGATCGCATTTTTATTTGGATGAAGACTAATTGGTTAACACCCATTCGTTAAGGGGTCTTCTCACTTTAGACGCTAAAAAAGGCTGTTTTCGAGCATTTTTTGACAAGTTTATATTATAGATATTGATATAAAAGTTGCTACACTTCATAAATACACTTTCGAAATACAAAAAAAAAATTTGTTTAAGTCACTATTTATAGACGAAAATGGTAGTTAAAAAAATGTCCTAAAAAAATTGTAGTTCTGCGCTGTTCATGAAATCTCAGAGATGGATCATCCGAAACAAAAAAAACCAACGATTGTAGATTCACTATGTTAACGGCTATAGCGCATATCATACGATTTTTTATATATGCAAAAATAACAAAATGGCGGCTATTTTTCGAAAAAAATGTGTTTTTTTCACCGTTTTTGGCAAAAAAAATACTAAATATCAAAATTTAAAAAAATCCTCGATATGCGCTATAGCTATACTTGTAAAGAATATGTGGTTAACATTTTATAAGGATCGGTTCTGTAGTTACGATGATTTTATAAACAAGCCGTTGAAAAACGTTGGTTCGAGAAAAACTTGTTTAAAGTTTGTTTGGGTTACATAAATACATTAAAATTTTTTTTTTTAAATGAATTTCGAAAGTGTATTTATTAAGTGTAACAACGTTTATATCAATATCTATAATATAAACCTATCAAAAAAATTCATGAAAATAGCCTTTTTTTAGCGTCTAAAGTGAGAAGACCCCTTAAGGGGAGATATACACCTAGATGGTCGAGGTCGAGGATTTAGAAGCTATGAACATTCCGTCGACCGTAGGAGACCTACACTATGGGCCTGGTATCGATGATTCCATGTAATTTGACAAATTTCATGATTCATTCATTCCCAAATTTTCAAACGCGTTTTTCTCAAAACCGCGTTTTTCAAATCGATACCCAAAATTTCTCGAAAACCAATGAACCGATTGCCTTGAGGTTTTTTGTGATTATTCTATACACCATTATCTAGTACTTGTCATGGGATTTTTTTCCGTTACTTAGTTTTTGTTTTATAGGCAAAATAATAAGTAATTTTTGGCCCAAAAATCACTATTTATGTTCAAACGTCCGCCATTTTGTCATAAATCGATATTTTCAAAATCGGCTATGACAAGTACTAGATTATAGTATCTAATTTAATAATCTTTTTGGTTATTTTTTCAGATGATTTTTGAAGAAACGCCAGTGGGTACCGTATACGCAGATTTTTTTACGGCGCTCCAAGGATCGTACAATATCCTTGTATATTTTTGATATTTTCAAACAAAGAAAACTAAACATATTTTTGAATGTATATACTTTTAGATAATTAAAACCCCAATTCGAAATTTCAAATAATTTTCCTTGAAAAATTCACAAAAATGACCTTTTTCCGGCTCCTAGGTGTATATCTCCCCTTAATAACAATGACTTCAGAATGCTATTTTTTGAAGAGAAAAATGTGTTTTTTTTTTGGAGAAGCTGTCATTTATAAATCTAAAAATAATGAAACACAAAAAAAAATACTAAAAAAATGAAATACAAATCTAAATATCTCGGATCCAAATATTTGGTATTGATCCGAGATATTTAGATTTGTATTTCATTTGAACAGGTGACCTTGAATGACCTTGAACGACTTTGACCGCCTAATGTTTTTTATGCGGCTTGAGGTGCTCCACGAGATGGTTGAAAGAAATGTACCGTTCCATTTAAAAAAGTGGAGGTGACCTTCACTGTGCGTCAGCGCCTGCACCTATAAAAAAATAGGGTGGTCCAGTACGACGGCCTTCTCGAACACTGAAACTTTAGTCTCAAACATTTTTGGATATGATCAATAGTTTGAGTGCTATTGCTCCGTAACACTTTATGTGCCTCAGCCTGTATAATACGACGATGCTGAAGTTTGCATCGTTGGGATGCCACAAAAATTCATCTAGATTTTCTTAATTTCTCTATTTTTTATGATTATCAAAAATCCTTTTGTAGGTTTCGTTTATAGACTTTTAACAACTGTCCTTGAAAAAGTTTTGGTAATATGTGTAGAATAAAGGCACTGAAAAAAAAATCGGCAGTAAAAAGGAAATATATTTTCGCTGCGGTCCAAAGATGCAAACTTCAATACCATATAATACGATACTTACCCCATCCTCTTTCTCTCTTTTTATCCTTTATATTAATGCCACAACTATATTTATCAATGTTATTGCTTACGTTATTTTATTACATTAACATTTACATGTTATGTTATTGCATTTTATTACTGTGACTGTCACTGTTACTATTTCTGTTACTAATAAGATTGAAGTCTGCATCGTTGGAATACAATAAAAGTTTTTCTTTTTATTTGCTTCAACTTCCACTTCCTGTTTTTCGCTATGAAAACCACTCAACGATTTTTAACGATACTTCTTTTAGGGTCTACGATTGAAATCGGCGAAAAAATCTTAGATATGATAATGAAAAAAAGAAAATAGAAAAATTAAAGAAACAATTCGTTGCGTTCCAACAATTTAAACTTCAACACCTTTTGTTACTATTACTTTTCATTACTGTGACTATAAGTGTTATTACTGCTGTTAGTATCGTTATTACTATCATTGATATTTCAATTATTATTGCAACGACAATATTATATTTACTCTTCTTACTATTACAATTGATATGCAATATAATAGTAATTATAGCAAACTGTTATAATTAATATTGTTCTTATTAAGGTTTTTAACTTCATTCCCGCGTTTTTTTTATGCGGTAACCAATTTCTCGATTTTTTAATGAATCCAAGATTATCCTCTATCTGTATTTTCATCTTGCTTCATTAATTTTACCTTGCTCTTTATTCTGTTTGCCTCATGGTACCGCCAAGGCATAATAAATCGATCAATCAATTAATCTTCCTCCCCCCCCTCTCTCTCTCCCCATGGAAATTTATGTATGTAAAATATATGCTACATATATATATATATATATATATATATATATATGTCTGGAGGCAGTTTTGGGGACAGTGCAATTAAAGAGTTCTATTGCGTAGAAAATTGCATGTACAGTTCAATAGGACTTGAACTTTCGTGTACAAAGACATAGTTTCGGAGATATAAACAAATTCGTATAACCGGGCAGTTACCGGGACTTCGCCAGAATGGCACTATCCAGGACATTGCGGGTTCCAGGACATTTATAATCTGGTCGTTTCGGGGACTTTAACAGGTTCCAGGACACGTTCTAAGTGGCAGTTTCCAGGACATCTAATTTCTGTAGTATGGTTGCTTCCAGGACATTGGCAAATGCTTTAACTTTAACTATTCGGTGGGTTCCAGGACATCCAGCAAGTGGCATGTTCCGGGACCCGAGCAATATTCCAGGACATGTATTCCAGGACATAGAAACCAATAGCATTCCAGGACATTTATAAATTGGTCGCTACCGGGACCTCAGCATGTTCCAGGACATATACTAATTGGCATATTCCAGGACACGCAACTTCTGTAATACGCTGGCTTCTGAGACATGACTATATGACTGACAGGATTTAGTTTTGACCATTGGGTGGATTTTAGGACCACCACTGCCGCACATATTCCAAAACCCGAGCATATTTCACAACACATAGAACAATATATTCCAGGATAAGTACGAGAAGATATTTTTCAGGGTACACGAAACGATATATTCCAGGACTTGACCATATTTCGAAACATACGGAATATCATTTTACGTCACAATAAGTAAAAGTAGAGTTTTATAACATTGTCCATATGAATCTAAATTGACCGGATATTGTCCATGATGCAAACTTCGGTGAAACGTTTTATGATATTACTACATAAATGTTTAATTCTGCCCTACAATATAAGGGAAGCGATTATTTGCAGAAAATCATGACGATGCATGCAAGGTCACTTGCATGTGTCCAGATATGTGCTTGAGCCTTGGTGTGTAGGGTCTCTAGGTATCTCTTCAGGCCGGGAATGCATCTTTTCTAAACGTACTATGCTTGTCCCGGAACCTGCCAAATAGTACTTTTTGACAGTTTTCCGGACATGCGGTTTCTATTAAACGTTGTCATTCATGACATTGCTGAATGACTTTATTACAACCATGGGATGGGTTCCAGCACATTCGTCACGTGGAATGTCCCAAGACTCTAGCATTTTCCAGAATATGTATGAAACAGTACATGTCGAGGCTGGAGCTTATTTTGGACCATACTATCTCCCTATGGCAAGTATCCCACTTTTACCCGACTATTAAAGTATAACTACAGTTTCATTAAAGTAGAATAATTATTTCTTAGTTTAAAAAATTGCTTCATTTTGTCCCGTCCATATGTATATCCCGCCTTAAAGAATGGACATCTTCAAGTACAGATGCTCTGAACGAGGCTGCCCTACTCGTGAAGGAATATGCCTGGGCTTTGGTATGTGAAAAAACTTGATGCCAAACAAGCACTATACGGCAGCTTTCGGGACAAGCATTATGGTATATTTAGGACGGATGTCATATATACATTCCCGGACCGAAAAGGTACGTAGAGGTATAAATTAACGCCCAGACATATTTTCTGACAGGCAAAGCAGCCACGCTCAGACCATCTGTGCTTGATGACATTTTGTCCTTGGCGACTTCATTGTAACATTCACAAATAATTGTTTTTGTCACATAATAACATTATGAAATACTATTTCGATGTTCCTTCTCGAAAAAGATCGTTCTGTATGTTCCAAAGTACGAATTGCCTGGAACCAACCCAATTGGTCTAATAAAGTCATTTGGCAATATTCTGGCCGATAACGCACTATAGAAACTGCGTGTTCCAAAGACTGCCGAAAAGTACTATAGGGCAGTTTCCGGGACACACGGTTTCTATAATCTGTTGTCGTCCAGCACATTGCACTTTGGACGAACCACGGGGTAGATTTCAGGCAAACGGTGCATTTCGGAAGTGGAGCATATTTCAGACCAAACAGAGTGATAATTTTGAGGGCGAAATATTACTTCATAACGTTACTATTAAACAACAACAATTATTTGCAGACGTTACGATGAAGTCGAGAGGACTGATCACCTTCAAGTACAGATGCTCTGAGCTGCTTTGCATGTTGGGAAATATGTCTGGGCCTTAGCGAGTGCCTTTGGTAGAACCATTGGGTTGATTGCAGTCTATCTCTCACGTAATGTGACCCGAGTCCCGAGCACAAATAAACGAAACAATACATTCCGGGACTGGATCATATTTCAGACTAAACGGAATATATCTGTGATATCGTTCCTAAATAAACCATAATGCCGGTCCTGGAAACTGCCAAATAGGATATTTTCGCTAGTTTTCGGGACAAGCGGTATCTATAATACGTTGTTGACCAGGACTTGCCGAAGGCCTATAACAGAACCAATAGGTTGATTCCAGCCCACTTAACACGTCGCATGTCCCGAACTCCGAGCATATTCTTGAATATAAATGAAACGGTGCAATTCGGATGTGGAGCATATTTTGGACCGAACAGAATGATTATTTTCGGGACGAAATATTACTTCATAAAGTTACTATCAAACAATAACAATTGTTTGCAGACGTTACGATGAAGTCGAGAGGACTGAACACCTTTAAGTACAGATGCTCTGAGCAAGGCTGCTTTGCATGTTGGGGGATATGTCTGGGCCTTGGTGTACGCCTCTATGGATTTCTTCAGTTGAGGAATTTCCCTGTGATATCTCTCCTAAATATACCATCTGTGTCCCGGAAACTGTCGAGTAGTGCTTTTTTGGCAGTTTTCGGGACACGCACTTTCTGTAATACGTTGCCGACCAGGACATTAACGAGTGACTTTATTAGAACCATTGGGTTGATTCCAGTCCATTTCTCACGTAATGTGATCCGAGTCCCGAGCACAAATAAACGAAACAATACATTCCGGGACTGGATCATATTTCAGACTAAACGGAATATATCTGTGATATCGTTCCTAAATAAACCATAATGCCGGTCCTGGAAACTGCCAAATAGGATATTTTCGCTAGTTTTCGGGACAAGCGGTATCTATAATACGTTGTTGACCAGGACTTGCCGAAGGCCTATAACAGAACCAATAGGTTGATTCCAGCCCACTTAACACGTCGCATGTCCCGAACTCCGAGCATATTCTTGAATATAAATGAAACGGTGCAATTCGGATGTGGAGCATATTTTGGACCGAACAGAATGATTATTTTCGGGACGAAATATTACTTCATAAAGTTACTATCAAACAATAACAATTGTTTGCAGACGTTACGATGAAGTCGAGAGGACTGAACACCTTTAAGTACAGATGCTCTGAGCAAGGCTGCTTTGCATGTTGGGGGATATGTCTGGGCCTTGGTGTACGCCTCTATGGATTTCTTCAGTTGAGGAATTTCCCTGTGATATCTCTCCTAAATATACCATCTGTGTCCCGGAAACTGTCGAGTAGTGCTTTTTTGGCAGTTTTCGGGACACGCACTTTCTGTAATACGTTGCCGACCAGGACATTAACGAGTGACTTTATTAGAACCATTGGGTTGATTCCAGTCCATTTCTCACGTAATGTGATCCGAGTCCCGAGCACAAATAAACGAAACAATACATTCCGGGACTGGATCATATTTCAGACCAAACGGAATATATCTGTGATATCGTTCCTAAATAAACCATAATGCCGGTCCTGGAAACTGCCAAATAGGATCTTTTCGCTAGTTTTCGGGACAAGCGGTATCTATAATACGTTGTCGACCAGGACATTGCCGAAGGCCTATAACAGAAGCAATAGGTTGATTCCAGCCCACTTAACAAGTCGTATGTCCCGAACTCCGAGCATATTCGAGAATATAAATGAAACAGTGCAATTCGGATGTGGAGCATATTTTGGACCGAACAGAATGATTATTTTCGGGACGAAATATTACTTCATAAAGTTACTATCAAACAATAACAATTGTTTGCAGACGTTACGATGAAGTCGAGAGGACTGAACACCTTTAAGTACAGATGCTCTGAGCAAGGCTGCTTTGCATGTTGGGGGATATGTCTGGGCCTTGGTGTACGCCTCTATGGATTTCTTCAGTTGAGGAATTTCCCTGTGATATCTCTCCTAAATATACCATCTGTGTCCCGGAAACTGTCGAGTAGTGCTTTTTTGGCAGTTTTCGGGACACGCACTTTCTGTAATACGTTGCCGACCAGGACATTAACGAGTGACTTTATTAGAACCATTGGGTTGATTCCAGTCCATTTCTCACGTAATGTGATCCGAGTCCCGAGCACAAATAAACGAAACAATACATTTCGGGACTGGATCATATTTCAGACCAAATGAAATATATCTGTGATATCGTTCCTAAATAAACCATAATGCCGGTCCTGGAAACTGCCAAATACAATCTTTTCACTAGTTTTCGGGACAAGCGGTATCTATAATACGTTGTCGACCAGGACATTGCCGAAGGCCTATAACAGAACCAATAGGTTGATTCCAGCCCGCTTAACACGTCGTATGTCCCGAACTCCGAGTATATTCGAAAATATAAATGAAACAGTGCAATTCGGATGTGGAGCATATTTTGGACCGAACAGAATGATTATTTTCGGGACGAAATATTATTTCATAAAGTTACTATCAAACAATAAAAAATGTTTGCAGACGTTACGATGCAGTCGAGAGGACTGAACACCTTTAAGTACAGATGCTCTGAGCAAGGCTGCTTTGCATGTTGGGGGATATGTCTGGGCCTTGGTGTACACCTCTATGGATTTCTTCAGTTGAGGAATTTCCCTGTGATATCTCTCCTAAATATACCATTTGTGTCCCGGAAACTGTCGAGTAGTGCTTTTTTGGCAGTTTTAGGGACACGCACTTTCTGTAATACGTTGCCGACCAGGACATTAACGAGTGACTTTATTAGAACCATTGGGTTGATTCCAGTCCATTTCTCACGTAATGTGATCCGAGTCCCGAGCACAAATAAACGAAACAATACATTTCGGGACTGGATCATATTTCAGACCAAACGGAATATATCTGTGATATCGTTCCTAAATAAACCATAAGGCCGGTCCTGGAAACTGCCAAATAGGATCTTTTCGCTAGTTTTCGGGACAAGCGGTATCTATAATACGTTGTCGACCATGACATTGCCGAAGGCCTATAACAGAACCAATAGGTTGATTGCAGCCCACTTAACACGTCGTATGTCCCGAACTCCGAGCATATTCGAGAATATAAATGAAACAGTGCAATTCGAATGTGGAGCGTATTATGGACCGAACAGAATGATTATTTTCGGGGCGAAATACTACTTCATAAAGTTACTATCAAACAATAACAATTGTTTGCAGATGTTACGATGAAGTCGAGAGGACTAAACACCTTTAAATACAGATGCTCTGAGCAAGGCTGCTTTGCATGTTGGGGGATATGTCTGGGCCTTGGTGTACACTTCTATGCATTTTTTCAGTTGAGGAATATCCCTGTGATATCTCTCCTAAATAGACCATCTGTGTCCCGGAAACTGTCGAGTAGTGCTTTTTTGGCAGTTTTCGGGACACGCACTTTCTGTAATACGTTGCCGACCAGGACATTAACGAGTGACTTTGCTAGAACCATTGGGTTGATTCCAGTCCATTTCTCACGTAATGTGATACGAGTCTCGAGCACAAATAAACGAAACAATACATTTCGGGACTGGATCATATTTCAGACCAAACGGAATATATCTGTGATATCGTTCCTAAATAAACCATAATGCCGGTCCTGGAAACTGCCAAATAGGATATTTTCTCTAGTTTTCGGGACAAGCGGTATCTATAATACGTTGTCGACCAGGACATTGCCGAAGGCCTATAACAGAACCAATAGGTTGATTCCAGCCCACTTAACACGTCGTATGTCCCGAACTCCGAGCATATTCGAGAATATAAATGAAACAGTGCAATTCGGAAGTAGAGCATATTTTGGACCGAACAGAATGTTTATTTTCGGGGCGAAATATTACTTCATAAAGTTACTATCAAACAATAACAATTGTTTGCAGACGTTACGATGAAGTCGAGAGGACTGAACACCTTCAAGTACAGATGCTCTGAGTAAGGCTGCTTTGAATGTTGGGGGATATGTCTGGGCCTTGGTGTACACCTATATGGATTTCTTCACTTGAGGAATTTCCCTGTGATATCTCTCCTAAATATACCATCTGTGTCCCGGAAACTGTCGAGTAGTGCTTTTTTGGCAGTTTTCGGGACACGCGATTTCTGTAATACGTTGCCGACCAGGACGTTACCGAGTGACGTTATAAAAAACCATTGGGTTGATTCCAGTCCATTACTCACGTAATGTGACCCGAGTCCCGAGGACTAATAAACGTTTTTTTTGTAAAATTGTGCGTCATAAAGGGAATATCCACAAGAATTATTAGACTTTCATCTCTTCTCCTTTGAGACTTGTAATTTTCGAAACTATGTCCATTCCGGAAGTTTTGGAGACATTTGGCTGATAACTCCTGAACTAATTGAGATATCGACAAATGTCAATATATGTTTTTCATTTCGAAACATACTCTCGTTAAAAATATGAAAAAAATCCAATGCGGCTTAGACAGGCCTGAATCGGTTTATTTTTAACTTGTGGGGAATTTAATGAAAAAAAAATGATTTTTTATTCAAAATATTTTTGAATTAAACTTTTGAGTTAAATTTTTTGAATGTAACGAAAAAAAAAATTTCAGTCAAAATCATTTTGAAATAAAAAATGACTGAATTTAACGAAAATGCTGATTTTTTAAATTAAAAATAATTTTTTTGTTAAATTCAGCATGAATTTAAAAAAAAACTGTTTCAGGCCTGTCGAAGCCGAATCGCAAATCACAAGATCATTAATAGCATCATTTGAGATGAAAAAATTGTGAAAATGTTTTTTTAAATATGATTAATTCGAAAAAAATAGAACGAAAAATGCGCCCACGATAAACCTAGTCTTTGAAACATAGACTGGGTCACAATACTTTAGAGATTTTTTTGAAAAAACAACATAACAAGGGCAATCATTTTTTTTTAAATAGTTTTCACTTTAGATACAAAAAAAACGTTCACATTGATAATTGATAATTTTTTAATATTTTTTTAACGGAAGTAGTATGTTTCAAAATGAAAAACAATTATATACCGACATTCGTCGATATCTTGATTAGTTCAGGACTTATCAGCGTTTAAACGTTTACAAAACTTCCAAATCGACATTTAAAAAAATTATAATTCCTAAAAAAAGAAATACACGTCTAGAGATTGCTATGGATATTTCGTTCATGGGGTCTAATTCTACAAAAAAAAGTCAGGAATATCGAAAATGGTAGGGATCACGGGCTTCGTGAAATGGCGTGGAATGCTTCGTATATTACGTTCATTATATTATCGTTACGTATATTATCTTCAAGACGGAATGACACCTCATCGCGGGCGGTATGGTAGAACAATAATAGATTCCCAAAAATCTCTGAAACGGCTCTTCAGATCCCGTCGAAACTTTGCCAAACGACGTTAAATAGATAGACGATGTGTGTGTGTGTGTGTGTGTGTGTGTGTGTGTGTGTGTGTGTGTGCGCGCGCGTGCGCGTGTGCGTGTGCGCGCGCGCGCGTGTGTGTGTGTGTGTGTGTATGTTTGTGTGTTCGTAACGCCGGCCGCGTGCGATGAGAAGGCGACGATCGCTAAGCGCGCGTGAGTGTGTGTGTGTGTGTAATCTGCGCTACGCCGGCCGGGTGCAGAGAGAAAAGGCGACAATCCTAAGCGCGCGCGCGTTGTGTGTATGTCGCTACGCCCGCCGCGTGTAGAGAGAAATAACCTTCTCGCACGCAGTTTGGTTGTAATGAAAACACTATGTGTGTATATCGAACAATACACACAACTACTTTACATCGTATCTAGTTTACATTGTATTTACAAACGGCCTCGGATCGATTTCTTTTTATGACGACGGTCATCGGTGGAAATTTTATTACGATTGAACTTTCTGGCAAACGGGGTTCGCTAGAGACTCGTCTTGTGGAAAGATGCGGGCATTTGCCCATGCTTTTTAATTTAAAAATATAAGCTCGAGCTATTTGTAATTTTGATGCCGGTTATCGTCAACGAATTCGATCTTTGCCAAAATCTGAAGTGAACGATACTGCCCGCAACTCACTGTACAAGAGAGTGGTAAAATTTTACAATGCTTAATGTTGAAATAAATGCGTCCGGCATTTTTTGTCTCTGCCAGTGTTCACCTTCGGCAGGTTCTCGAAGGGTCTACTTCTCGAGCAATAAATATCGCTAGCCTCGGTCTACGAAAGAGCGGTGTAATTTTTCGATCGCCAATTGTTTAAACAAATGGCCTTAAATCGATTTCTTTTGTCGACGACGGTCATCGGTGTAAATTCCATTACGGTTGAACTTTCTAGCAAACGGGTTGTTTTCTAGAGACTCGTATTGTGGAAGGGTGTTGACATTCTCTCATCCTTTATTAATTAATTTAAACAAGTAAGCTCAAGGACCATTTTGAATCTCGATGCTGCTTATCGTCGACAAGTTCGGTCTCTGTCAAAATCTCGAGCGAGCGAGATCGCTCGAGACTTACTCTACAAAAGAGTTGTAAAATTATACAATGCGCATTGTTTAAACAAATGCGTTCGGAATTTGTCTCTCTGCCATGATTTTTTTTTGGCAGGTTGTCTGCGGTCGACCAAATTCGCGAGCGAACGAGATCGACCGAGTCTCACTTTGCGAAAGAGTGGTGAAATTTTAGAATTATTGCTAAAATAAATACGTTAAGCATTTTTTCTCTCTGCCGGGATTTATCTTCGGTAGGTTCCTCCAAGGATCGAATTTTCTAGCAATAACGATCGCAAGAGTCTCGCTCTACAGAAGAGCGGTGAAATTTTACGATCGCGAATTGTTTAACCCATTTACGCCCAAGAATCGCGATTTTTTCCTTCATTTTCAAGCCAGATTTTTATTATATAAAAAAAATCGTAAACAATGAAGAGATACGTTCCCTAGTATTTTCGAGGATGCTCTTTCAGAATCTGGGGTCAAAATCGGGTTTTGTCCATTAGGAAAAAAATATGGCGGTTTTTAAACAAAAAAAAAACAGGAAAAATCGATGACACTTTTTTTCAAAATTTTTTTTCACCTCGAAGCCGTTGAAAAGTCCGGTTTTTTTTCAACCATGGGTGCATAGAATAGTGACGATTGAACAATCAATTTTTTAAATTCGTCGTTGTCAACATTTTCACCCGCAAAATGGCGCTTTTCACCCCCTGAGTGACACGAAAAATTTCACGCTCGGTGTACCAAATGAAAAGTAGTTGGATTTGGACGAATATTGGTACTCGGAGGTTTTTGAGGTCGCTGATTACGATTCTGTTCTCAAAATTCCGAAATTAAAAATGGCCGATCCAATATGGCGGACACAAATGCAAAAGTTCATTTGACTTGGATAAAACGTGGCACTCGGGGGTTTTCGAGGTCGCTGATTATGATTCTGCTATCAAAATTCCGAAATTAAAAATGGCGGATCCAATATGGCGGACACAAATGCAAAAGTTCATTTGAATTGGATAAAACGTGGCACTCGGGGGTTTTCGAGGTCACTGATTATGATTCTGCTCTCAAAATTCCGAAATTCAAAATGGCAGATCTAATGTGGCGGACACAAATGGAAAAGTTCATTTGAATTGGATAAAACGTGGCACTCGGGGGTTTTCGAGATCGCTGATTATGATTTTGCTCTCAAAATTCCGAAATTCAAAATGGCGGATCCAATATGGCGGACACAAATGCAAAAGTTCATTTGAATTGGATAAAACGTGACACTCGGTGGTTTTCGAGGTCGCTGATTATGATTCTGCTCTCAAAATTCCAAAATTAAAAATGGCGGATCCAATATGGCGGACAAATATGCAAAAGTTCATTTGAATTGGATAAAACGTGGCACTCAAGGGTTTTCTAGGTCGCTTATTATATTTCTGCTCTCAAAATTCGAAAGCCTTTGGGTATTTAAATACCTGGTATTTTCAGGTATTTGAATACCCAAAGGCTTTCAAATTTTGAGAGCAGAATCATAATCAGCGACCTCGAAAACCCCCGAGTGCCACGTTTTATCCAATTCAAATGAACTTTTGCATTTGTGTCCGCCATATTGGATCCGCCATTTTTAATTTCGGAATTTTGAGAGCAGAATCATAATCAGCGACCTCGCAAATCCCCGAGTGCCACATTCCATCCGATACAAATGAACTTTTGCATTTGTGTCCGCCATATTGGATCCGCCATTTTGAATTTCGGAATTTTGAGAGCAAAATCATAATCAGCGATCTCGAAAACCCCCGAGTGCCACGTTTTATCCAATTCAAATGAACTTTTGCATTTGTGTCCGCCACATTGCATCCGCCATTTTGAATTTCGGAATTTTGAGAGCGACCTCGAAAACCCTCGAGTGCCACGTTTTATCCAATTTAAATGAACTTTTGCATTTGTGTCCGCCATATTGAGTCCGCCATTTTTAATTTCGGAATTTTGACAGCAGAATCATAATCAGCGACCTCGAAAACCCCCGAGTGCCACGTTTTATCCAATTCAAATGAACTTTTGCATTTGTGTCCGCCATATTGGATCCGCCATTTTTAATTTCGGAATTTTGAGAGCAGAATCATAATCAGCGACCTCGCAAATCCCCGAGTGCCACATTCCATCCGATACAAATGAACTTTTGCATTTGTGTCCGCCATATTGGATCCGCCATTTTGAATTTCGGAATTTTGAGAGCAAAATCATAATCAGCGATCTCGAAAACCCCCGAGTGCCACGTTTTGTCCAATTCAAATGAACTTTTGCATTTGTGTCCGCCACATTGCATCCGCCATTTTGAATTTCGGAATTTTGAGAGCGATCTCGAAAACCCTCGAGTGCCACGTTTTATCCAATTTAAATGAACTTTTGCATTTGTGTCCGCCATATTGAGTCCGCCATTTTTAATTTCGGAATTTTGACAGCAGAATCATAATCAGCGACCTCGAAAACCCCCGAGTGCCACGTTTTATCCAATTCAAATGAACTTTTGCATTCGTGTCCGCCATATTGGATCCGCCATTTTTAATTTCGGAATTTTGAGAGCAGATTCATAATCAGCGACCTCGAAAACTCCCGAGTGCCATGTTTTATCCAATCCAAATGAACTTTTGCATTTGTATCCGCCATATTGGATCCGCCATTTTGAATTTCGGAATTTTGAGAGCAGAATCATAATCAGCGACCTCGAAAACCCCCGAGTGCCACGTTTTATCCAATTCAAACGAACTTTTGCATTTGTGTTCGCCATATTGGATCGGCCATTTTGAATTTCGAAACTTTGAGAACAGAATCGTAATCAGCAACCTCAAAAACCTCCGAGTACCAATTTTCGTCCAAATCCAACTACTTTTCATTTGGGACACCGGGCGTGAAATTTTTCGTGTCACTCAGGGGGTGAAAAGCGCCATTTTGGGTTTGTTTGTGTTGACAACGATGAATTTAAAAAATTGGTTGTTCAATTGTCACTATTCTATGCACCCATGGTTGAAAAAAAAACCGGACTTTTCAACGGCTTCGAGGTGAAAAAAAAATTTGAAAAAAAAGTGTCATCGATTTTTCCTGTTTTTTTTTTGTTTAAAAGCCGCCATATTTTTTTTCCTAATGGACAAAACCCGATTTTGACCCCAGATTCTGAAAGAGCACCCCCGAAAATACTAGGGAACGTATCTCTTGATTTTTTGATTTTTTTTATATAATAAAAATCTGGCTTGAAATTGAAGGGAAAAATCGGGATTCTTGGGCGTTAATGGGTACGTCATCGGTGGAAAATTTTCGAAAAATCATTTTTTTGGAAACACTTTAAAAAATCCCTATAACCTCAAGAAGTATTATAAATATTCGTTTAAAGCCGAAAAAAAAACAGTTTTAAAGTAGTTTTCGAACTATTTTTTTAGGGGAGTCTCCGGCGCTGACAAGCGTCTTCGGCGATGCCATGGCGGTAGTCGCAATTCTCAGTTCTTGTAAGCCTATTATCGATGGGGACAAATTCCCAATCGATTAATAATTCTCGGAGATACGGTTGAAAAAATTGCATTTTTGCAATAAACAATATGAAATTTGTTACTATCTGTATCGTTCTCATCTCCAATGTATAGTACACGCAAAAATAAACATTGTTGCAATTTGAAGTTTTTTCATATCTCGTACCGTTAGAACGTTATCGACGAAAAACGAAATACACCCCAATTTTCGAGGGTGCGTTTCAACCCTTTAAAATCGGGTTCCGCCGATATAAAAAAAATACGTGTCGCCTATTCTACAAGCATGCCAAATTTTATAAAAATCGGAGACATCGACCTCGCAACGTTTCCTTGTGAGTCCTGGAACGTATCTATGTGTAGATGTACACTCGCGTTCTTCCATATGTACGTACATCGGTTTTGTACAGGCCTGGAACCTATCTATATATGGATGTATAGTTGCGTTTTTCTATATGTACGTACATCCGTTTTGTACAGTCCCCGAACCTGCCTATCTATAGATGTACAGTCCCGGAACCTGCCTATCTATAGATGCACAATTTCTTCCATATGTACGTACATCTGTTTGGTACAGTCCTGGAAGGTACCCGTGTATCAGTATACATACTTATGTACGTACATTTCGATGTACAGTCCTGGAAGTCGACGAAGTCCTGGAATGTGCCGATACATCAGTATACATATTTATGTACGTACATTTCGATGTACAGTCCTGGAAGTCGACAAAGTCCTGGAACGTGCCTATACATCGGTATACATATATTTGTACGTACATTTCGATATACAGTCCTGGAAGCTGCCAAGCTGTATACATTGGCATATTCCAGGCTGTCCCGGAAAATGCCCCTGGACAAGATTGCGTTCCAGGACTGGTCTGGAATACGACAAAAGTCCTGGGAAGCACCGCGTTATATAAGAAAGTGTCCTGGCATCTGCCTCCAGACATATATATATATATATATATATATATATGTATCAGCCGCATATATGGTGACGAAAAATAAAACAATACGTATATATTCAGTATATATGCACCATATATATGACGCATATATGACCCATATATTTTCGATATATTTTTCTGACCAAAAAAATATATGCTACGTATAAACACTATATATGATGCATATATGAGGCATATACAACGCATATATTTTCGATATATTTTCAATCTATTTTTTTGTCAGAAAAATATATCAAAAATGTATGCGTCATATATGACTCATATATGTGTCATTTATGCGTCATATATGACGCATACATTTTTGATACATATTCCTGACAAGAAATATATGCTGTGTATAAACAGTATTACAGTTAAACTTAATAAAACTTAAAACTTAAACTTAAAAAAACTTAACTTACAGTTAAAGTACAGTATTGCATATAAACACTATATACAGATATGCTACGCATACCTGCATATATGTGGCATATATGTACCATTTATGCAGTGTATATGTGGTATGTATGCAGTGTGTATGCAACATATATGCTAAATATATGTGGTATATATGCAGGGTAAATGCTACATATATCATTGATATATGATAGATTGATATACGGCAATACCACGCATATACATCTCATATATAAAAACGTTACGAAAATTAGAATTTGGCACATATATGCAACATATATTTTCAATATATGGCATACATTTCACATATATTACAATTATTAATAAAATAATTTTGCAGTAATTTTTGCGTATATAAATTTCCATGGGTCTCTCTCTCTCTCTCTCCCCTCCCCCCTCTCCCCCTCCCTCTCCAATTTCATTCGAACCGCAACGTAATTATTCTAGTTTTGTATTACGCCCGACGATAAACGGCGAATATATCGATAAGTGTAACGACGCACGCGGTGTGTGTCATTGAGCGCGCTCTCGCGCGCGGTGCTCGCTCGCGATCGAAGGACTGCCTACGTATGAATCAAGCATCATGCATTACGCAAGTGAATCCGAAGCCGGACGACGCCGCGTCGTCGGAGCATTCGTGTGTGAAAAATATCAGAAAAAAATGAACAAAAAAACGCGCAAAATTATGGTGTCTCGATCGATTCCGCGTCTTGTGTCCATTACGGGTGCTGTCGGAAATTCCAGATAAAGCACCGAAAACCGAAAAAAAGCCGGACGACACCGCGCCCTTCGTTTATTTTCTGTTATACAGTGGAACCTCTCATAGCGTACACTCTCATAGCGTACGAGGGCGGAGCTTCGGGACGCAGTAGGTTGGTTGGAGGGGGATTGATCAGGGCCATCGCACATACACTTAAGAAGGGCGCTTAAGAGGGGTGACCGTAATTTTTTTTAAACGTGTTTTGGGAGATGTTTCATTTGCGCTTCAATGTTGTAAAATTTTTCATATTAAAAAACATTTTATTTTGTCAATAAAATTTATTATAAAATAATACCATTTTATATGCACAAGGCGTATTAAAAGCAACTATTTCGTTAAAAATAATACTCTTTAAACACATGTTTTCTTTTTCTTAATGTAAATAAGGCTTTGATGCAGCGGAGCGATTTTTTTTAAACAATGCTGAAAATAATCATTTCAAGGTTAAAATTTCGTTGTAAACAAGAAGGTTTTTTCGAGGTTATGTCTACCTGAACTATTAGTATTTTCGTATTAATAACAAAAATCGCGTATCAGCCAAAATGTTTACAGCGAATCATTGATTTTTATTATATGTAAATAATTACTTACTTTTTATATATACGATATCCACGATGTTATACGATGTTGTCGCGGTTTTGTTTACAAAATCTCATACCGGCACGAGCGAACACGGGGTCTGCAGTCACGGCACTGCACGAGTGTCAAGGAAGGGGAATGGTGGGGCTAGCAGTCGATCGACTACAGCCGGTTCTGGCTCGCGATTGGTACTTCAGATAGCGTACATTGTCTCCCTATTACGTACGCTATGAGAGGTTCCACTGTATTCGATTTTTGTTGCACACAGGATCTTAAGGTAATCCTATCGCCAGGCTTCAATCCATAGGATTTTCATTTTTTTGAGCTTCACTAAATATCTTAATAATCGTCAACCTAATTACAGAGAAAAAAAAATATTAAAATTGCCTATTTTTGTGAAGAAATTTTGAGACGACGTATAAAAATCCAATTTCCGATCGCTACAAAAGTATATATAATAGTGGGAATCCGTAGGATTCTCAAAAATAATCAGATTTACATACTTAACAATTGTAGTGATTCAATGCTCTCAGAAAAAATTACGCTTATTGACCTAATTTTTATGCAATATCAAGTTAAATGTGAACTTCCGGTATTGGATTCATAACCACTTGCTACGATAAAGAGACGCGACAGCAAGGCAACAGCTGACCGTAGTCCTAACCTCATCTCACTCAATCGAATTTCCACACATGTTTCATTTTTAACCGACATATTTCGCCGACACAAATTTTCCACGCTTTTTACCAGTCGTGGCCCGAATACAATGCTTTATATTTCCCGCATCTGACATTGTTTTGACAGATCGACGTTGAAAAGCATAGAGGTTAAACTCGCCTGGTTGAGTAAAAAGAGACGGAGATAGAACCAATGTTGCCAAATATCAAACCCAAAAAATACTGCGGGCACGGTTGGAATAACTATTTTTTTCATTTTTCTAATTAAATGTCAACATTCATTAAGCAGTTTAAACATGGCAAATTTTAGTTATTACGAATGATATTTTTGCATGTGTTAAAAATATAAATTGTACAAGTCTCAAGTATGATCGGTGATGTGACTAGTGTGAAGCGATAGGACTACCGTAATGTGGAAATAATGTGATAAGTAACAATGATGCATCGGAGCACGTACACTGAGAAAAGAGAACCGTTGAATGTGCAAAATGCATTTTGTTGTCTCGAAATTTTGTTGTTTTAACAGTTGCTCAGACATGCTAAATAAGCAGATAGTCCAAATGTATCTGCGGTTACTGCCCAACTATACTGTTTTGTTATGCCGATCAAAAATGAAGTTGAGCGTATTTAAAGATACAATTTTGTTAAACCAACTGAATTTTGCATGGATGAACGATTTTTTTTTTCAGTTTAGTAACTACAGAGTAGAAAAAAAAAGTAGTAAAGTAATTCCGTAATATCGAATAAACTGACCGTGCAAAGAAGAACGCCACTCCGTGCCTTCCGAAACGTCTTGAATACATCTGTCCTCTCTTTCTGTGACATGCTGCCGTGAAGTTTGAAGAATTCGACGTCAACGAGGGGCTCCGAGTCCTCGTCGTCGTCGTCGTCCGCTGGTTTTCCAAGCACGGTCGACAATATGTCCGCGTGATAATCGATCATGTCTTGGGTCGCCATGAAAACCAAAATTTTGTGCTGGCCAGCCGCCTGTTGAAAAAATTAAAACATACAGGTACTCGAACAAAAAAGGAAAAGGTTATGTTTCTCAAGCTTCGGGGTTCCGTGTTATTAATATTAATAAACTTACTAATTGATATTAATAAAAATAAGTATTAATATTTATTAAATTGATTATGAATTTTTATTGAATTAATTATTCATGTCAATATAACTAATCATAAATATTAATGAAATGAAACATTAATATTAATGAAATCAATTATTCATATCATTAAAATAAATTATTGATATTATTCTTATTTATTATTATTATTAATTACCAATTTTAATACTACTATGATTAAAAGTTAATTATTAATGTTTATGTTATTTTTTAAAATATATTTTTCATATCATTTTGATATAATAATAATAATAATAATAACACAACTAGGAACTCTTACAATCCTACTAATATTATAAAATTCTATTGTCTGACCATATGTCAACAAGAACAAACTGCATCTGATTGCTTTTCCTTGAGTTTAAGTGTCACTGCGATCGATCAGAAGCAATTTTTTTTGCTCTACTAATCAATTTCCTGGATGAACTTGTAGATATTTGCCAAAAACTTTATTGCCCCAGTTGCAAATCTGAGGACATTGAAAAATGAAATGCCCACGCTATTCTGGTATAACGTCGAAGTTTGCATCGTTGGAATACAACCATTTTTTTCTGTTTTTTCGTTTCTGTCTTTTTATCATTATCCAAAGTCTTTTTTTGCGAATTGAGGTCATAAATCTCCAATAATACGTGAAAAGGTTTGGGTGATTTTTGCAGCCTAAATGGGCCCACAGAACAACCTGGGTAATTAATAAGAATAGGAGTTTGAAGTCTGCATCGTTGGAATGCAACGAAATTCTTGTAAATTTCTCACTTTCATTATTATTCAAATTTGCACTTTGCAAATTTAGGTTGTAGATCGCTAAAAAGAATCGTAAAAATTGTTCGCGTGATTTTCGTAACCCAAATTTTGCCGAAAGAAATTGGGAAAATAACAAAAAAAAAAATCATTTTCGTTGCATCCTAACAATACAAACTTCAACGTCGTAAAAGAATTCACTTTCCTTGCATTTCAACTATGCAAACGTCACCATCATTTTCTGGTCTGTACATATCAGAAATTTACAAAATTCCGTGGTGTCGAGAATAGAAGTGTGTCGACCGTACCTGGCATTTCCCAGCGATGTAAGCACTGAGAGTGACCATCCTGAGTTTGGCAGGCGTAACGACGTAGGTCTGCGACACTCCTTGAGGCACGACGAGATCTTCGTTGCTCTGGTCCAAGCTAGCGCCTACTTGGCTCAGATTGTCCTTCGCGGCGTCCACAAGCACAGGATCGCTCATGGCAAGACCGGCCAGTTTTTCCACCGCAGCGGTCAAAGTGGCCGAGAGCAGAATAGTTTGTCTGAAAGGTTTAGAGGCATCCGCGGAACCGTCTTCGGTGGATTTCTGTCCGACAACTTCTTCGTCTCGTATCTCCAACCCTGTAGATTGTTTTTTTCTTTTCGTGCGGATGAGAGCTTCGTCGTTGTCGTCGCTGTCCGTGCCCGAATGATATTCGGGTTCGTCCGGCATGTTTTCTCCGTCCGAATCATCCGAGTCTTCGTCCTCAGCAGTGCCGGCGTCCCGGCGGTCATTTTTTTCGGTTTCCCGCTCCTCTTCTTCCTTCCGCAGTCGCTGGCTCTCGTCTACGGTCATCCTATTTCTCACGAGAGCCAGCGGGTCATAGGAAGACGTTTCGGTAGCAGCGTCGAATTGTTTCTTCAGAGCGTCGACGATGCCGGAGATGTCCTTCTCGTATCCCATGTCGAGCATTCTGTCGGCCTCGTCGAGTACGAAGCACTCGACGTCGCCGAGCCTCAGAGCCTCCGTGTGTTCGATGTGATCGAGGAGTCTGCCCGGTGTGGCGACGAGGATGCTGCAGCCGCGTCTCAGTCGAGCCTTCTCGGCTTTCCGCTTCTCGCCGCCGACCAGGTAGCCCGACACTATCCACGAGAAGGGCTTCACCAGCTTGAGAAAACACTCGTAAGTCTGGAGGGCGAGTTCCCTGGTGGGCACGACGACGAGAGCTTTGAGGCCGCTGGCTCTCGTCAATTTGGGCCTTATTCGCTGCAGCTTCTCGACTATGGGGACCGCGTAGGCCAGCGTCTTTCCAGAGCCCGTCTGCGAACGCACCAGCATGTTTCTGCCCGACAGAACGACCGGAATGGCTTTCTGCTGAACGTTGGTGGCTTTCTCGATGCCCATGTTTTGCGAGAGATTTGACACGCCGTAGGGGTGAATGCCGAGGTCGGCGAACGTCGTTTCGCCGAAAACGCTCTCGTTCACAGGCTTGACGAGACGCTGACCGATGTTGGGCACTTCCGGATTGTTGCCGAACAGCGAGGAGATCTTGCCGGAGGGTTTGGAGTAGGCGTGCTCTCGCTTGTCGTCGGAACGCCTGGCGATACGCTCCGTGTTGCCCTCGCGACTGTTCTTGCCATCCTGGAAGCGCCTGCGACCGGATTCCGCTGGCGGTTTGGCGCTGAACCTGGCAAACTTGGCTGGTTGGGTGCTTCGGTCTTCTCGGCTCTCCGGCAGTAATTTTGTCATGGTTTCCGTTGTGCCTTTGGAAAAAATGTCGGCTAGCGATTTCTTAGATTCGGCGTTGGCAGTCCTGGTCCTCGCCAGAATGGTCTTGAGCGCATTTTCCTTCGTCGGCTCAGAAAAGGACACGGCTGGCTGCTCGTGGGAGCCTCCTCCCTCGAGCGATGCTACTTTTCTGATTGGCTTTGGGGTTATGGCGGACGGGATGTTGCCGTTTGGGTGACTTTGGGCTCTTTTGGTTGCAAGATTTTTGTCGAAGGTCACGGACCTCGATCGCGCCAAGTTTTTCGCTACTATGGCTGCCAGAGATTTTTGCCGGATTCTCGTGTTTTTCGGAGATTTCGCGTCTTTCGGCGAATCTTCGTCCTTCGCATTTTCGATCTTTTCGCGCTTGTCGAGCTTCAATTTACGCGCGAGCCTTTTCACTTGAGGCTTGAAAAACGCGGCTTTCGATCGTTGCACCTGCAACGCGAGAGAAACGGGGACAGATTGATTATCCGTAGTTTCTCGACGCGATGACAGACGAGAGAACATAACCTGAAAACTCACCTTTTTTGCGGTCGACGCGGCTGGACCACTCGACACGTTCAAACAGATATCCATATTTTGTATCGTCATTCGGAATTGAATGTTGGTCTACGCTCGATACTGGCACCGGTGTACACTCGAGGAAACGCACAAGTGGGCGAGAAAAAGGTACACAAAACACAGTCGAGGACCGCGTGGACGCGACCACGTGTCGACTGGTACTGCACGAGAGCCGCCTGCTCAAGCGGCTCAGAACGCATGCGTGCGACACCGCCGCTTGCGCTACGCGCGCAGCGAACGGAATTCAAGTAGCTTGTAAAAATTCGATTGACAATTCTAAATTTTTTCATCAAAGCTAATATTCGGGTGGGGCAAATATTATGAGTTCAGTTTCTGTAACACGCGGGAATCTCGTTATCTTCTCCCAATGTAAGAAAAAGTGAAATTGAAATTATCAGTATTGATGGGATAAATTACGAGCAATGAGAATAAAGTTACAGGAATTGTAATTAATAAGAGTGAATATAAATTAAAAAATAATTATGAATTAAAAGAATAACTAAAGATGAATTATGATAAATAAGAATGCAATAAGTTAAATTATGATAAACGCACAGGATTAATTGAAATGATGGAAATTGAACGACAAAATATATCTTCCCATTTATTTTTATCTTCTCTTTCGATCAATTACAGATTTAATAAACTCATAAATTCATTTTTTTAACACACTTAGGCAAATATCATTTTTTAATTCGGTCAGATATCTTTTCGTGTTTTTTTTTTTTTCATCACAGAGAGTTAAAAAAACAAACCTACATAAAAATTAGAGTAATGTCGAATTAAAAAATCACTAAATTCAGTAAATTCGAAAATCACCTTCAATATAAGGTGCCCAAGTCCAACGGCCTATACCGCGATTACGAGGATACGTTCCACCAAGGACAGAGCAGCCTTCTCCAAGTACATAACGTATTCCTGCCGGGTTTCCCAAAATATTCAGAAATTCCAAAATATACGAGAGACCAAAAAAAAGGAGCTGGTCGATCCCCGAAAATCATCGATCTTTCTTCCCTCCCCACGTGTATTTAGGCACGCCTCATCAATGAAACAAAAAAGCTGATCTAGCTTTAACGATAATAATGATAAAGGATACGAGAGAGAGCCAATTTATACGTTTCCATGGCTACATTTATGCAGCACGCGGGCCATGTGTGTTTACATTTCTTGCTAGAATGATTATCACACGAACGACAGTGTGTTCGGGACCGCCGGCTCGAATAGTCAGTTTTTCATACCTTCTTCTCGTACTCCGTAAACGCGTCTCTAAATATTATTTCGCAAGATCACGACTGTCGATACCAAAAATTCTGCGATCCTCATTGCCGTTGAAATTGTCCTTCTATCTTATCCGTTTTACGTCACAAGGAAAACGGCAAAAATGAACAAGTTTTGTTGTATCGGCTTGACCCTTGCGGCAAGAGTAATCGGTGCATTCGGTCTGGTACGTTTAAGCTTTATTAGTACAATTATTATTGGTATTTTTTAATGACATAAGAATCGTCCTAGAAATCATCGATTATTTTGCTTTTGGAAAACGTACGTCATCCTTGGGTCTCTTTGCGGGATATGGGCTCACTCAGTTCGTAACAGCGTTGCTCGACCTTCGAATATATATATATATATATATATATATATATATATATATATATATATGTGTGTGTATATATATATATATAAAATTCCAAACTATCATACTGTATTTTTATTCTAATATACAAAAAAGTTCCATGCAATGAAAAACTAATATAAAAGTATATAAACATATATATATATATATGTCTATATATTACAGCTGATTGAAAATAAACATTGAATAATTGTAGAAAGTTGTACACTGCTGGTAATTTATATGCAGGTATATACATAGGTATAAAGAGAATTATACGTTTTTTTTTTTACAATTATTCAACGTACATTTTTAGTCAACAATATATATATAATATTCAATATACAATATAATAATATATTAAACATTTCACATATTTCAAAATTATAGATGATCGAAAATTAACAGTGAAGAATTATAACAAATGTTACAATTCTCGTTGTATATATATATATATATATATATATATATATATATATATATATATATATATACACTACCGGCCATAAGTTCCGGACATTTCAGATAATTGCAAAACTTTAGATCACTGGATAATGGCTAAATAATGTTAGAATAATATAGTTGCTTACATTCATTATTTTCCGAAGATATTATATAGCTCTGTATTATTGATTATATTATTCTAATATAATGTTTCAATTATCCGAAGTGATCGAAAGTTTTGCAATTATTTGAAGTGCACGGAAACTTTTCGCTGGTAGTATGCGTATATATATATATAGATATATATATATATATATATCAAATCACTTAATCACTCAATACATAAAAATTATATCAAAGCAAGATTGAATTATTGTAAACAAAATTGTAGTTGTAAATTACGAGAAATGTTCAATTTTGTATCATTATTGAACGTTAATTTTTCAATATATAAAAAGTTTAATATTTTTTCATTTTGTTAATGTAAAATTAAGATTGAATAAGTGTAAAAATGCCCACAGTTCTCGTTATAAAGGTGTGTGTGTGTGTGTGTATATATATATATAAAGTCATATATAAATAAATCACATGCAATGAAAAATATAAAAAATATATAAATATATAGATGTGTAACATAAACACACATATGTTTACATATTTTTTAGATTTTTAAAATGTAAAAAAAATTAAAAGAACATCCCTCGTGTCTGTGTTTCTGTATACATACGTATATATATAAATTACCGAATGTATGTATAAAAAAATGATATCCAATGAAAAATTGATATAAAAAGCACTGTTAAAAAGCATACACTTGTGATCGCAACATATAAATACAGAAATTCCCATCCTTCCTGTGTCCATCAGCATCGTTCCAATAATACTAACGTTTCGTCCATTTCCAGTCTGCCGCAATTCTGATGATAAACATCCTCATGAGCGATTTCTTCTCGAGAAAAGAGGACGAAGAATTTCTCGAAACGATCGAAACATGGGCATTGTTGGGCCTGAATTGGACGCAGTTTCTGAAAACTGTTCGATCATCGAGGCAAGGTGAGCCCCGATGAGTTACACTCCGCGCGTGTGTGCGTAACTCGCGTGCGTCATGTAAAATCGTGTAGCCACGGGTAAACAAGGCGTACATACCTGTACGCGTGTGTTTCGCTCTAACGGAAAAAACGTGAGGCGGTTCGCAATAGGCCGTACATAGTGCGAGCTCGAGGAGCGGTGTATATAGGCGCGATGAAAAATAACGTAAATGTGTGGCTAAAATGCGGAAAAAGAGTGCTCGATTCACGGTACCGTGTGACAAAGCCCGCGTACGCTCAGCGATGGTCTCATCGAACGTGTCACAATTCGAAGACACGAGCGCGGAACACGGAATTTTCGACGATGATTTTTTATTTTTTCCGTTTGTTTGGATTTATCGACGAATTTGAAACTTTGAGAAATTTACTTCGAGATATTTCGGGATTTATCTTACGAAACTAATGTGCGCGTCTCGCAAGTGACGAGACTTCGAACGAGCGTACATGCTAATTGCGTGTCGTGCAAACGATAAAAACGTAGTATTTGCGAGGCTAAAATTAAACCGCTCGTACGATAATGCGCGATAATTTTTCTTGAAAACGCGAAATTGCGAGGTTTGACTTTACTTTATTTTTCTTCGTTTTTTTTTTCTTGCTCTTTTTCTCTCGTCCATCTCGCTCGCGCACACGTTAGCGGTCCTACTGGTGTTCGTGTGCTTTCTCGGCTACTCGATTCTCCTTTTATTGGCTAGCGCCTTTTTGGCCCTTGGTACCGTTTGCGTAAGTGATTTTTTTTGGTTTATTTATTCATTTTTTTTCGTTTATTTTATTATTTTATTTATTTTGTTCATTGATTTACTTTCCATGGCATTTATTTTTGGAAAATATAAGGGGCTGTAACGGTGTGAACGCTGAAAATTTGGGTGATTTTCGGGAATTTTTTGGAAGAAAAGTACTCAATTAAATGTTTCGGAAAATTAAGAATATATTTGGCTATATTTCACCTATATTACATAATTTTTTCATAGAAAAATATTGAGATCCAAGCGACTTATGCGCTGCCTTCGACGGCGCCAAAAAAAATGTTCCTCCACTGCTGACATGATTCCGGCCGATCAAGTGGCTGAAACCGAAAAAGGAAAAATGTCGTTAAACTGGAAAGTATTTCCTGTACAATGACGTAGGATTTTCGAAAAATATCAAAATCTAACAAAATTGCGTAGTTATGAAAAAAGTATGTTTTCTTGCCTATAAAATGGTCGTTTTGGGGGCAGTTCCGAATGCCCCCCACCTCAGATTGAGCTGAAATTTTGTGAAGACCTTCATTTTAGTATTATGAGAGAACCCCTAAAGGAATTCTTGCCGCATCGAAGTAGTTTTCGAGATATCGATTTTGGAAATTGTGGAAAAAATATTTCTTCCGCTGAAACTCGGTAAATATGCAGTTTTTGAAAAAAATAGTAAGAGACACTTTTTGGAGTAAATTATATTTGCTATAAAAAAGGTCCTATACAAAGTTTTCAAAAACTGCATATTTTTGCTTGAAAATTTAAAAAATGCGTTTAATTGACAATGGGCGAGTTTTTGGCTAATTTTAAGGGTGTGCTGGCTACTGGAGTGAGTGGCAACTGAAGTGAGTTGCTACTGGACGACGGGGGGGTCCGGGGGCGCCCCTCGCGGGGGTCAAGGTGCAGCGCCCCTCTCGGGGCGGAGGGGCAGAGCCCCCGGGGTTGGGGCGTAGCCCCGAGGAGGGGGGTCGTAGCCCCCCAATGAAAACTTGCCCATTGTCAATCAAACATATTTTTTTTAATTTTCAGGCTCAAATATGCAATTTTTGAAAGCTTTGTATAAGACCTTTTTTGTAGCAAATTTACTCTCCTACAAAAAGTATCTCTTATTATTTTTTCGAAAACTGCATATTTACCACTATTTTTTGAGATATCAGCGAAAGAAAATATTTTTTTACAATTTTAAAAATCGATATCTCGAAAACTATTTCAATGCGCCAAAAATCCCTTTAGGGGTTCTTTTATAACACCAAAATGAAGGTCTTCATAAAATTTCAGCGCAATCGGAGGTGGGGGGGGTTTTCGGAACTTTATCCGTCGTTTTTTCAATGCCAAATCGTTAATTTTCATCCAATCAAAAATACCCTACGTCATTGTAGAGTAAATATATTCAAGAGTACTCAGCTCAAATTTCAAGTCAATCGGATAATTGCTCTTTGAGTTACAATGTCAGCAAATTTGAAAAACCTCATTTCATATTCTTCAAAGTATAAAAATCTTGAAAGTATAAATCTTGAAAGTATAAAAATCTCATCTCATATTTTTGAAAGTATAAACTGTCGAAAAAGGCAGAAAAAAATCGATTTTTTGCAAGTGTCACACTGGTATAGCCCCTTAATGCGCTTCAGACGATGATATATTCATGCTAATTTTTAGAGGAGACCGAGCTACGCGGTACCCTGGCTCTACCTGCAGATGGTTAGCATAATCGATCAGACGATATCACTGTGCGTTCACTTACTCCACGAGCCGTATAATTGCGATACGTATAACAGATCGAGCTGGTATATACCACTGGCCAGCCTCTACTTGCGTGAGTATACGAAGTCTTGACGTGTGTATTTAGCTTTCCTTGCGATCGATCTTGCATGCCGATACTTAAAAGACATTTAAATATATTTAAGAAACAGAAAAAAAGAATATGTCACAATGTATTTTAATCCTTTGAATACGAATTCGCAGTTTATTTCCCTCGGAATCTTCAATGTCTATTAAGGTCATCCCATGTGACAGCTATTTTTCTTTCGCTTTTTTTGGGAATTTATTTTTTATGAACCATTTTATGAACCATTTTTATGAACCACACTATCTTTGAATTTTTATCACACATTTATCAACATTTTAACACTCCCCAGAATTTTATCAGAAAAAAATAACGAGTTGAATCGACTTTGCACCGTTCGGAAGACACCCATGTGTAAACAAAAGTTGGTTGACGGCTGCCACGATTCCGGAGGTTTTGCTCATCTCAATTAAAAAAAATGAAACGGCATTTTAATTTGTAAACCTGAGACTATCGCCGGAACTAGAGTAAAGTAAAAATATCGAAAATTGAATTTTTGGCACGGTTTTGAAAGTTAAGTTCGAAATTTTGTAATTTTTTTCGACGTTTTCAGCTTTAAAAAAGCATGGCAGATATCAGAATTATTCTAGTTCGGGTGAGAATTATAAATGTGCTGACTATACCATGAAAATTTGAGCGATATCCGTTCAATAGTTTTTGAGACATCGTGGAAGCCAATTTGCAAAATACAGTTTTGAGAAAAACGCCATGGAAGCCAATTTGAAAAATACAGTTTTGATAAAAACGCCATGGAAGCCAATTTGAAAAATACAGTTTTGAGAAAAACGCCATGGGAGCCAATTTGAAAAATACAGTTTTGAGAAAAACGCCATGGAAGCCAATCATGAAATCTAAAGACCACCGAAGCTAATTTGAAAAATACAGTTTTGAGAATAACGTTCAAGTACGATTTGCACAAAGAAAATGTTGACCATGTTGTCACCATTAATCTGCTATGCCAGGTCCAAACAACACTAACACATTTTTTTGTAGTTTGTGCAAACAAAATTTTTCGATTTTTTAGACCTGTCACGTGGGATGACCGCCTTGAAATTCGTCAGAGGTGTAGGGAAACACGTTTTTTGTGTTTGCGTGACGTAATTTTGAGCTTTCGACGAAAACACGGTGATATTCGTAATTAGTGGGAAGTTTCCCATCAAATAGACACTTTAAATGGTGTAAAAGTCGAAGAAACTTTTGTTTGTCCATTTTGGTTATTTTTTCGAAATCGCCAAAATTGCGAAATTGCAAACAGCCGTAGTGTCGGTCATACCTGAGTTTCGGAAACTTATTGGCGGGCGCAGTGGGGGGAGGGGGGGGGGCGTTAAAAAGATTTTGGTAGACTTAGATAATGTCTTTGGATTCATCCCGATATTTGATTTACTTTTCCTGAGAAGTTTACTTGAAAAATGGACGAAAAAGAGGCAAAGGGGCAAGTTTGGAAAAATTGGCTAAAATCGATTATCCGTCTATGAAATTCTGCCAAATTGTAAAAATAATCGGATGCCTATCAATAAAGTGGGATTTTAAAGGGCAATAGCTTACGAAGATAATGCGCATGTAGCAGAGTTCTAAACCAAAACCAAAAATAAATTATCCACGATTCAATAAAGCTACTTATTGTTGGCCGATATGCGATAAAGATGTGGATTCTGAATATTTTTTTTTTCTCACTATATATCGATGTATTTTTACCCCCTGAACAAGAATTCACCCCTACTTTTTCCCAAAAACCAACATTTTTATAAAAAAATCTTCGAAAGTGTGTAAAAAGATGCTATTGGCCTTTTGCCCAAATGATTTGAGCTATCGACAACAACTTCATGATATTCGTAATCGGCGGAAAAATTGATTCATGGAATTGATTCAAATGGAATAATTCTGCCGATTATTCGTAATCGGCAGAAAAATTGATTCATGGAATTGATTCAAATGGAAATTCATCAGATGAACACTCACAAACGTGCAAAAACCGGTTTTATTGAAAATTATTTTGAAAAAAAATTGATAATATTTTGAAAAAAAAATTGATAATATTTTGAAAATATTTGCAATTTTTTTTATATTTGAATTTTTTTGTTTTTAATATTTGGAATTCTTTTTTAATATTTGGAAATTATAAAAAACAATATTTGGAAATAAAAAAAAATATTTGGAATTTTTTTTTATATTTGAAAATAAAAAAAAATATATTTGTATTTTTTTTCAAAATCGCAAAAAAGCTACAATTTCGGACAGCTGTATCACCCGCTTTATTTGAGTCACGCGCAACCCTCAAATTCTTCAAAATTTTGCATTTTCATTCACAATTATTCAAAGATTTCAAAAAAAAAAAAATTAAACAGCACTTTAGCCGAAGACCTAAAACCCAGCCCGAATATAAATATTATCACCGCAAATCTAGTATTGATCTTGCTATCGCTCGGCCTTATTTTTCACCTCATCATCCGCGCGATATCGAAATACGTACACGCGATCGATTAATTACAACGCGGCGCAAATGAACTGTAAAAAAAAATGTGTATTTCATGAATCGGCGACAGTGACGACCGTGTATTTCTGGACGATCGTTTACTCGGCCCGCCAGGAGTGGTACAAGTACGTTGCCCCATACGACAATTTCGATGTCTTCGGTGATGCCGATCGTCCGAGTGCCGCCGTGACGACGACGGCCGATTTTAATCTGCCAAAAACACCGTCTTACGTAGCGCAGAATTACTCGATATTCGAGTCACCTCCGCCGCACATACCGATCAAGTACGATATCGTCTGACGGAGAAGAATATTGAAAAACAAAAAGAACAAAAAATCTACGAAAAAAAGAAAACCGTGGGAGGATTCCCACGAATCTTTTCACGGTGAGACAAGAATGCGAAAAAAAATAAACCAACGAAAAAAAAAAAAAAACGAGAAATCGAGAGAAGACGTACCAATCTTCTCGAGTCGCGTAGAATATTGCCCGGTCGTAAAAAAAAACGAGATCACTCAGGCCGAGGAGTACCGGCGAAAAAAAAAGAAAAAAAAATGTCGCCTCTTCGACGCTCGGCGCTGGAACGGAAAAAAGAAATTGCGCCGTCGTTTGTACTCTCGAGTGATACACGCCGGGCGTCGATCGATCCTATTGCCAATTTTTATTTAATTTTTAAAACAATTTTATTACTGCGTAATTCCACTCGCGGAAAGCTCTCTCAAAGTCTGATTAATTTGAATCTCATTAAGCGCGTGTGTTAAGCGTTAAGGTAGGCTGATATTTCGTCATCTATAGGCTAGTCGAGAATATACCTGATAATATATATATATTTATTTGTACAATTGACTGCGTGTATGATGATAATTTTGCGATGCCAATCGATAAAACGTGAAATCGAACCGGGTGACGTGGCGAATGAAATCTTTTGTATGCTATAATAAAGTTGATGAGACACGAATTTTATTTGGAAAAAAAAAGAATTCAGCTTCAGATTCCACGTGGTCGATGTCTATTAAACGATGATGTCATCGGTCGAGCACAGCACATTAAAATTTGTGCCTCTAGAAAAAAGGTAAAATATCTGTAAAAATTTTTAAAAATTTTAATTTTTCTACTAATTTTATTTGCCTTTTGTTCTTCGAAATATAGTGCCAACGAAATTATCTATAAATTTCCTCGGATTGGATAATAATTGCTTTTTTTAAAATAATTACCAAAAAATCTTTTATATACAGGGTGTCCCTCTTATCTCTGCCACCCGAAATAAATCGGTCATTATCGACGTCACAAAAAAATGTTCCAGACAAAAGTTGTACGGTGTGAAGGAGGCCATCAATTGCGACCAATTTTTTTATTTATTTCGTTGCAGGCCCTGACGCACAGTGAAGGTAACATCCACTTTTTAAAATGGAATGGTACATTTTTTTCCAACTATCTTGTGGAGCACTTCAAGCCGCATAAAAAACATCGGGGGGCCAAAGTCGTTCAAGGTCATTCAAGGTCACCTATTAAAATGAAATACATCATCATCGATACTGACATTGATTGACCTTGAAAGACTTTGACCCCCTAATGTTTTTTATGTGGTCTGAGGTGGTCCACAAGAGGTTTGAAAAAAATGTACCATTCCATTTAAAAAAGTGGAGGTGACCTTCACTGTGCGTCAGCGCCTCCACCGAAAAAAACATTAATCGCAGCCGATGGCCTCCTCCACACCGTAAAACTTTTGTCTGGAGCATTTTTTTTTTGACGTCGATAATGACCGAGTTATTTCGGGTGTCCTGCTATGAACGGATAATCCTGCAACTGTCGATAGGTCAGATCATGTCCTACTATATGCTGGAATTTCAGTTTAGTGAAGGTCCCACGGTTTTCGAGATTTTGGGTTTGTTATTTTTTGAAAAAAAATCATCTGCTTTTTGTCTTTCTTAATTTGCCTAATTTTGGGAAACTAATTTTGGAAAATTATACTTACCATGATAACTCGAAATCCTTAGACTTTGGACTAAGGTCACCTAGGTTAGATAGGTTCTTAACGAGGTGACCTATCACCCCCTTAAAGCTTTGCATTGACCTTCCTAACACCCTGTATATATATATATATGTAAACATATATTTTTTATGTAAAATAATAGATAATAATATATAATTATTTATATGCAAGTATATATAATTTTCCATAAAACTAACGCAGTCGAGGGGGATCATGGAATGACGATCTGGCAACTAGAGTGAACCGAAATGAAAATAAAAAAATGTACTTCTAGCGATATTGAAATTCGCATCGTTGGAACGGAACGAAAATTCTTTTTCAATTTATATTTCTTCATTTTTTTCGTCATCTCAAATATTATCCTGGAAATTTGAATCGTAGGTTGCTGATTCGGATCCTAAAAAACGTTTCAATGTTTTTCGTAGTGCAAATTTACCAAAAAAAAGTTCGGTCCGCTAAGCTTTCGTTGCATTCCAACGATGCAAACTTCAACATCATTGACGTTTAGTATGATAATAAAAATTCCGTATGGTCGGATAGATTTTTGAAATTTTGAATATTAGGAAAATAGCACGCTGTAGAAAAAGCTCGCTTTTCCACCAAAAAATCGACTTTAACGATTTGTTACCAACGAATGGCTAAACATACCAAACAAAAAATTATCCGATCATGCGACAGAAAATATTATAAACTATGCTCCTATATTTTCAGATACGACTTGCATCGTTTCATAAAATACATTTTCACAAAAATCGTCACAACTCGGTCAATTTTTGCAATTTTCACAAAATCTTTGTTGCAAATGAAAATTAAAACCCTACTCTATAAAAATGTGCAAAAAAAAACGTATTTTTGAAATTTGACGTTTATGCGGACCCATCACTTTGAGGTTAACCAGGATAACTTTGAGGTTAACCATAATTAATACAAATACCCCATTACGTTTTCGTATAAAATTTTCAAGATTTGAAAAATTTCCCATGATTTTCAAAATTCTCTCCTCGAGGAAGCAAAACTAGACGTGATACGTTGGATGACTCTGCAAATTTTCCACAAAGTACGTGCACATAAAAGTATTCAATCGCAAAGGAGCAGCTTAAAGTCCCGCCCAGCGATAAATCAGAGCCCACACCCACGCACACACACGTACAAGCCTAATAGAGTGTATCAAGCGTCCGTGGGTGTCCGTCGATGCGTGCTATATAGGACGTCGTTCCTCCATTGATAAAAATATGACAAATGATCGTGTTTTACGTCAAAACACTTTTAAACTAGCCGGATGCGAGTATGCTCGCTCTCTCCCCGGACAGCATATTCCTTATTCGAGCTTTCGACTTTTCACATTTCGCGCACACGCCGATATATCCCCCTGTACCGAAGACATACCCGGCAATGCACACGCAACGCGAAGCTTTTTGGCTATGTGCGCGTGAATCTTTTTTTTTTTTCACTCGATCGCGAAACTCGCGGGTCCCGAAGCGATTTGTCGAAAAATTGTGCTCCAACTTCCGCGCTATCCTGAAACCCATTTACGTATAAAGTATCGCGCATGAGCATCCAACCCGCATAATAATGGACTCGCGGAATAATGAGGAGATGACTGGAATTCATACGGAGCACGCAGAGGGAAGGCATTTGGTACGATTTATATTTGCTGATTGTGAAATAACATCATTTTGGAATTTTTTTGTGGGTAACTTTTTTTTTTAACATTTTTTTTATCCAATTTACCTTTATCCAATTTACTTTTATCCAATTTACCTTTATCCACCAAATTTATCCACCTTTTTTATCCAATAGAACAATGTGGACTTTGGCTATTAAGGGGAGATATACACCTAGGAGCCGGAAAAAACGTCATTTTTGTGAATTTTTTCAAGGAAAACTATTTGAAACTTCGGATTGGGGTCTTAATTATCTAAAAGTATATACATTCAAAAATATGTTTACTTTTCTTTATTTAAAAATATCATAAATATACAAGGATATTGTATGATCCTTGGAGCGTCGTAAAAAAATCTGCGTATACGGTACCCACTGGCGTTTCTTCAAAAATCATCTGAAAAAAAAAACCAAAAAGATTATTAAATTAGATACTATAATCTAGTACTTGTCATAGCCGATTTTGAAAATATCGATTTACGTCCAAATGGCGGACGTTTGAACATGAATAGTGATTTTTGAGCCAAAAATTAGTTATTATTTTGCCTATAAAACAAAAACTAAGTAACGGAAAACAATCCTATGACAATTACTAGATAATGGTGTATAGAGTAACCACAAAAAACCTCAAGGCAATCGGTTCATTGGTTTTCGAGAAATTTTGGGTACCGATTTGAAAAACGTGGTTTTGCGAAAAACGCGTTTGAAAATTTGGGAATGAATAAATCATGAAATTTGGCAACTTTCATGGAATCATCGATACCAGGCCCATAGTGTAGATCTTCTACGGTCAACGGAATGTTTATAGCTTCTAAATCGATTTTTTTGACCATCTAGTGTATATCTCTCCTTAAACGTATAAGTAAATCAAGCCCCATCACCCCTCCCCAATTATATATATATATATAAAGTTCCAAAATAACCTCGAGTGTGGGGTTTCTTTGACAAGGCATTGAAATACAACATATGTCAAAGATGAAGGGTTACTGTGACATCATTTTGATAAAAAAATATTACTATTTTATGCATTATACATGGAATGAAATGGAAAACAACGATTATTTACAACCATATTGTCATCCTTATTAAGGGAGGACACCACTGTGACAGGCTGAAAAAAGGTAGTTTTTACCGATTTTTTTTGTCTACTGGGATTATTTATCTGGAATTCGGAAAAAAGGTATGTTATTAAGCATACATTGAACTTATTTCGTGTGAATTTCTATTTAAAAAAATGTACGCGAAAAAAATGGTTTTCTCAATACTGTGTATTTGAAATCAGCACGCAGCAGAACTTGTAACAATTTTCGTTCAATCGACTTGAAATTTTGACTGTAGCTTCTTAGATTCCTTTAACAGTCACGTACAAGCGCTTTTTTCAATGGATGTAAAATTTTTGAAATATATATCCCTTTTTATATGAAAATTATGGTCCAAAAAACGAACTTTGTTTCAAGCTCGTCTCTATTTTGTTAAATTATTTTTGAATTAATTCTTTTGACAAATACATTTTTTTACATACATCAATATATTCCTAATAAAACCTAAAAGTTATTTTGACGTGGTATTTTATTCCTTTCTTGAAAAAAAAATCGAAAGAAAACGGTGAAAAATGGGCAGTTACAGTGGTGTCCTCCCTTAAGGAAATATTTTACACGAAAATATTCATATCAAGTATCCAGGGTACTATTATAAACACTTAATCGTTCTTATCATTATCATTGAGATCCAAATCAGCTTGTGCCACATGACAATAAATTCAGCAACATCATAATAAATTTGGTTTGATTTATAATAAACTTGATAATAAACGTGAACAACAAATTGTTGTTCCAGTTTATTTCCCGCACCCGCGCCCGCCGCGGTCTCGCTCCACACACATTTAAATCGTATTTTGGCGCTTCGTTAAAGCAGTCCCAAATACTGTCAAACTTACCCTTGATGACAAAGCAACCCCGTTTTACGGTATGTACCGGTCAAAAGTTTTCGATCATTTTGGGTAATTGCAAAATTATATTAGAATAATATAACTAATTTTATAGAGGTATATAGTATCTTCGTAAAATAAGAAATAAAATGAATTATATTATTCTAATACTATTTTGAAAGTATCCAAAGTGGATCGAAAACTATTAAGCTGTACTCTACATATATCTAATTTGTTTATTTATACATGAATAATGTTATGGGTTTATTATAAATACATACATACATACATACATATATATATATATATATATATATATATATATATATATATATATATAACCAGTAGAACTGGCTGAGTGGACGACGTCACATCTTATCACCCACAGATCCCGGGATCGAAACCACGGTACGGCGCAAGCGTTTGTCTGATCTAATTTAAGATTGAATAATAATAAGTTATTACATTATAAAAATATAATAATAATATAATAATAACATAATACTCATAATACGTACACACACACACACACACACACACACACACACACACACACACACACACACACACACACACACACACACACACACACACACACACACACACACACACACACACACACACACACACACACACACACACACACACACACACACACACACACACACACACACGCGCACCACGCACACGCACACGCAAACTCACACGCACGCACCACGCACACACACTCACTCACTCCCCCCCCCCCCCCACACCACACACACACACACACACACACACACACACACACACACACATATACATATTTTTCTTTCAATTATTGTATTAGTCGAAGTAAACGTCATCTTGGCAACAAATAACCTGACGGATTTGCATTTAAATTTAGCTTCTAAGCCTATGTGTGCATATGTCGTTCGCACTTGTACTAAAACTGAAATCCGCGGGTGTAGTCAGCATGTATTTTTTTCCTGCCGATGGTACGCCAG
>OZ023320.1:9376878-9406878 GCA_964007375.1 Ophion obscuratus
AAAGAACTGAGCGAGTCAATTTGTAGTCTGTCGCAAACTTTTAAAACACTAGTTGACAGCCAGCTTCTCTCTCTCTCTCTCTCTCTCTCTCTCTCTCTCGCGTGCTCCTCTCGTCGTGTATGAGTGTGCCATTCTAAAGCACGCGCGCGCCCGGTTTCACCCGAGTTGGCCTCCATGCTCTCGGTCGTTCCACCCCTAAATATAGACACACACACACACACACACACACACACACACACACACCACACACACACACACACACACACACACACTCACACACACCCATATATATATATATACATATGTGTGTAGTATATCGTTCTCACTCTTTTGCCACAGAGAACCGAACGATTGCAGAACTCGAAGTCGTCAATGATATATATATATATATATATATATATATATATATGTGTATGTATGTATGTATGTATGTATATATATGTATGTATGTATATGGATGTATACATGTATATTGCACTGAAAAAGCTTCGACAAACCCTCTATGTACGTTCCTCACGTACACAAGTATCCTTAAGTCGGTAGCAGACGAAAAGGCCGAATGCCATTAGCTCTAGGTAGCAGCGGGATATGTCAAATACGCCCTTCAGCATCCGCCAACGCGATCGTTATAAAGTGTAGGATCGTGTGGCGCTTCTCCGAGGAAAATGTGTATCTGCGGTGGAGCCCAACCCGCGACTCTCGCACGCCGTCTCTCGGTGGTGCGCGAAGCCGATGGATTGTAAAATAAAACTAACTTGGCTCTCTCGGAGCCTGGGAACGAAGTACCCCAGCTAAATCTCATTCCCGCGGGACTCTCTCTCTCTCTCTCTCTCCCTCTCTCTCTCTCTCTCTTTTCCCCTTTTCCTCTGCGCTCCTTCCTACTTCTCTTCCTGTTCTTTTTACTCTCGCCGACCAACGCCATTTTTCAGAGTCGATGTCAGCATTCGCTGATTGTCCAACGATACGTGGAGCTCGAGATCTATGGAGGCTCGCGCCCGGCTTCTTCCTTATTTTTCCTTTGTATATCGCGTTATTATGCTGATTTTTTTTTCCGAAGATGACGATCGCTAATTATATATCGAGCAGGGGTTGCGCGAAGTGGAGAACCATACGCGGTAGCAGCCACGATCAGGCGGCGACGACGACGAGGATGACGTTTGTATCGGCCCGGGCTTGTCGCTTACGAGGAGTCATTGTTTCGTACAGGAACTTGCCAACCTTGCGCAATTAATCATTCTAGTACGATCAGGGCTATACGTGTATATATATATATATATATATATATATATATATATATATATATATATATATATATATATATATATATATACATATATACATATATATATATATACATATACATATACATATACATACACACACACACACACATGTATATATATGAAATGTAGTAACCCTTTATAATATGTACACGCCACTCGAGTTGATAATTAAGCCGCCATGGCGTTCGTGTATGCACACTCATATTTTAAATACATATATGTTTATATATATATATATATATATATATATATATATATATGTATGTGTATACACGTATAACGCGTGAGGAAACAGCACAAACTACTTAAGCCCCCGTATCGGCAATAAAAGCCAATGGTAAAAAGAGAAAATCGGTTGATGATCGTATTCCCGACGACCGCCGAGTTTCGCAAGAGCGATTTCACTTGCTGTTTTACTTTTCTCTCACCAAGACGCAAAGAACGCCCGATAAATTCAATCGCAATAACGTTACTATAGGTTCAAATGTACGTATGTGTTTTTTTGAAATGAGAAAGGCGATTTTCAAGGGATCGTCATAAGTGTAGAATTTTTGGAAAATCGATTTTTTTTTGCATTATCCGATAGCATAGACGGTTATCATGCTGTGTAATTTTTGGGACGAAATTCGAATTGTTCCGGCTGCTACAGTCTTTTTTAGAAAAAGGGACTCGACCAGCTGCGTGGGACCTGGCGCGGACTAAGCTTTCTTCTCGAAATGTCGTTTTTCAAAAGGGTATACACTCTCGGGAGTTGTCAAGCTATTCGTGTCAAATTTTGACACAACATTCTTCACGTTATTCTTCATCTTGATATGGATTTGCGTTTTTTCTTAATCTTCATTTTTGTAAACGAAAAACTGTCGAAAAAATAGGCTAAATTCGATACTTTTTTTCGAACCGCTGCCATTTTTTTTATTTTGATTTAAAAAAACTTTTATAGCACGATACAGGGTTTTATACTGATTGATAATTTTTTACAAATTTTGTTTCAAATAATATTTACGGCCACTACCGTGTACAACGTGAGGACTCCTTTTTTTTCGAAGACATTTTCAACAGTTGAAAGAAATGTTTAAAAAATTAATACAAACGTTTAAAAATGTATTTTTTGTTCTTCACGAGTGCTTGGATTTGACATAAAAAAATCAGACTGATCAGCGTATTTTAACCAGCGGAAAAAAATGGCAAAAATCAGCTGTTTTTCTACACGTTACACTGTCGAAACCTTCTGCAGAGGAGCTTGTCCGCGTACTCAACATTATGTAAAACGCAATGTTGATAAAACTATCTTTAGCTAAATGTGAGGAGCGTACAGACTGCAAACACAGATACACGCAAGACGATCATAAAAAATGCATTTTTTTCTCGAAAACTAAAAAGATCGGAGAACTATTCGATTTGACTTTTGGACGGGTCGAAAAATAACTGATTTTCGCGATTTTTTTTCGATGGTTCAAATACGCTAATTAGTCTGCTTTTTTATATCAATTCAAAGCACTTATGAAGAATAGAATATAAATTTTTAAACGTTTATTTTTTTTAACTTTTTTTTTAATTTTTGAAAATGTCTTCGAAAAAAAGGAGTCCTCACAGTGTACACGGTTGTGGCCGTAAACATTATCTTTAAAAAATGGTAAAAATACTATCAATCAGTAGGAATGTCGCTACCTTGCTATAGAGATTTTTTAAATCAAAATTGACAAATTGTCTGCGATGTTAAAAAAAAGTATCGAATTTAGCCTACTTTTCGACAATTTTCATTTTTTTTCATGAAGATTTATAAAAAAAGTCCCCATAGCAAAATAAAGACTACCGTGAAGAATGTTGTGTCAAAATTGAAGAGGGATAGTTTAAAAACTCTTCCTTTGCGAGTGTACACCGTTTTGAAAAAGAATATTTCGAGATAAACGCGTTTAAAATTTCGAGCGTGGAATTTGCATACGATTTTTCTACTTACGTTCATAAGCAAGTATGTGGTTATTAGTAAGTATGTGGTTCATATGTAAGTATGTGGTTATATGTAACTACATATATGTAGTAAGTATGTAGTTCATATATAAATATGTGGTTATTAACCAGCATGCTAATAACCGTCTATACTATTGATTACTGCAAAAAAAATCGATTTTTTGAAAATTTCACACCGCGATGATTCCTTAAGGCGTTACCCCCACTTGTAGCGCAAAAAAAGGCCTTTTTCATGAATTTTTTTAAAGAAAACTACAAAACTTTTTTAATCGATCAATATACCACCTTAAAGAACACATCTTGAAGAACTTTCAGTAATGTTTTTATTGAAAAATATTACATTGTTTAGTGGCAAATGGCCGTCAACGAAATAATGTTTTTATATACACGGTTTGCGGTGACCAACATTGCGGCGGAGTGGATCATCTGAAAAAAAAATGCGGATGGATTTAGCCAAATATAAGTATAAACTAGTCTTTAATCGAAGGATTTTAAAAAATATTCATTTTTCACAAAATGGCGGACCGTCAAAGTTAATGGTTCGATTTTAACGAAAAAAAACGGCTGTTTTTTGGCTATAAAACGGCCATTTTTTTCGAAAAAAAAAACCGAACGATTAAAGACTACATTTTTATGTATTAAATAAGCCTGCAAAATTTCAAGAAGATCGGTTCATTAGTGTTCGAGTAATCTTGGTCACCGACTTCAGAAATGCCATTTTGAGAAAAACGCGTTTAAAGTTTCAATTAGCCGGTCGTTTACACAACGGATTCTTCTCTTTCAACGCTCATATCTCAGTCAATTTTGTTCGGATCGACTTGAAATTTTCAGGACATATTCTCAGATACTTAGAGGAGACCGGGGCAAAATGGTATAGCGGGGCAAAACCGTACCGGGGCAAAACGGCACTGGGGCATAATGGGATCGGGGCATAATGGGATAGCAAAAAATGAAGTTTCTTGGTGCTTGATTTGGGGCAAAATGGGATAGGGGCAAAATGGGACAGAGAGGAGTGGAATATCAAATTGGGGCAAAATGGGACACACAAAAATGAAGTGTCGCAGCCCGCTGAATTTGGGGCAAAATGGGATGACAGGAAAAGTCATGCTTCGGCTCTATGAAAGAGCTGTTGAAACATAATCTAATCTAAATGGTGCTTGTGGTTCGTTTCAGTCCACATATACGCAGATAATACGGACTGACCGATATATTTGTCGACACATATCCGTCGATTTCATGGGGAACCTTTTCTGCGGGGGCTTATATTCGAAATCCAAGGAATCCTGGATTCATTGTAATTCATGCGAGAAATGGGCCCACTATTCATGTGCCCATGCTGACGATAACTTAATCGAGTACGTTTGCGACAATTGTGCGGATAAAAATTAGCTTAGTTAAACAAGCAATAAAAATTAAACATTGCCACCGTTAAATTATAGTATCGTAAGTAGAGTGTGACCCAAATATCGTGTAACATTCAATAAAACCTGTTTTCACTCATTTATTACTCCTCGTTTTTTACCCCTGCATTTCTTTCGTTTCTGCATCGAATTATTCCACCGTCCCATTTTGCCCCGATCCCGTTTTGCCCCAACCGCCTCTTTCTGAGGAGCCTGATTTTCTCCGGCCCATTTTGCCCCAGTCCCGTTTTGCCCCAATGACGTATTTTCCAGCAGTGTTGATTTTCACTATTCCATTTTGCCCCAAACCCGTTTTGCCCCGGTCCCATTTTGTCCCGGTCCCATTATGCCCCGCTATACCATTTTGCCCCGGTCTCCCCTATACTTCAAAAAAATGCAATAAAAAAATCGATTTTTTCAAAATCGTAAGTGGGGTTAACCCCTTAACGAAATTAGTTCGCAATTATGACAAAGTGTTATTGAAAATTTCGTCAAAAGAGTGCAAACGGTACGTTTGCAAACAGGGACGAGGTGGCCATTTGTCGAATATTGCACACATAACCTCCATGTTTGTACCTTTTATTTAAATAGAACTATATTCGTACTTTCCAAACAAATAATACGATTTATTGGTAAATTTAAATGTCAGGTCATTTTGAGCAACCCTATACACACACGTATATATATATGTGTTTATAATCGAGGAGCTTGTGCATTCTTGGATGGAATTTATTACCCGTTATACATGCGCACTTCACCCGAGTATATATACTGAGAGCAAATAGTCGATTTGGCATTACTTTTCCAGACAGACAGATTTTATTGATCCATCCTATATATATATATATATATATATATATATATATATGTGTGTGTATATGTATATTTGTATATGTGTATATATGTATATATGTATATGTGATGTACAGAGATAGGTACACGAGCCATGAGAGAACGAGATGAGTTCTCGCCGGAACTGAACGCCCCATAAAGCTAACCAATGCTAATACTTCGGGATTTACGCATTGGCGTCGACACTAGGGCAGCAATTCGGCCATCCCCGAAATCCTGATAGCCCGTACGTAAAATACGTGTAGTCGCCTCTGAGTTGGACCGGAATCCGCAATAAACGCGTAACCGAGCCTAATTCGTAATGTCGGCCGAGTCATTGTGTCGGCTATTGTCGAAACCGATCTCCGACCCTCCCCCGAACCCTCGGTCGCCCTCTTTTTACCCTCTCGCTCGCGCGGATGCTGCGCGGCCGATGGACCTTTCGTCCCACACACGAACACACACGCGCGCGCGTTTAATGCGACTGGGGGTTATCCGAGAGCACACAGGAAACTGACAGTAACAACGGTCCCGTACGGGAGCGGGTTTACGCGTGTATATACACTTTTCCAAAGTACCCCGAGGGCCATAGACACCCCCTGGCTATGGCGTGCAATTCGAATGGGTTCTTAGCCGGGGATGAGTCGAGATTTTTAGGCCTCGGAGGAATTTTTATTCGACGGTTAGGACGGCGGTGAGAAGTCGCGAATTGTCGGAGCGTTGTTGATGCTCTGGGCGATTTTTGATTCGATGTCAAAGTGGTCATTTTTTAATAGCCCCCCACTTCCTATTAAAAAATGGAGGGAGGAATAAATTGGCTGGTTTGAATGATTTTTTTTTCAACGAAAGATTTCTTCGCCATTATTGAGACTTTGGGTATGCTTCGGTACTACTTTTGGCCGTGGAGCGGTATTTTTTAATAATCTTTAAAAATGGCGGACGTATGGCACGGTCTGCTAAACTGCATTTTCAAAATTGGCGTGAGCTGTAGCTGGAAAATTTAATCGACCGATTCTGATAAAAATTGGGATAAATCTTTCTTACCTTATCGCCTAAAACATGAACCTAAATGTTTTTGAAAATTGAAAATGAAAGTATTTTTTATTGCAAAGTGTAGCCTTTTTCGGAAAATTCAATCTCTTTGTTTCAAAGCGTACCATTTCGCCGATTCTCAAAATTTCTCACTTTTTATTGGTTCGTATTCTGCGTATGAGTGTTAATGAAAGAAAAATATTTATTGGTTTTTTTTTTCAGGTTAATCCCGACGACGCTATGTGTCACGCCGTCTGACAACATCCGCCTCAACCTTTTTAGAAGACCGTGCCATAAGTCCGGCATTTTTAAAGATATAAAAATCATTTAACAGCCAAAAGTAGTAATGGAACATACGCTAGGTCTTAAAAGTGGCGAAAAAATCTTTTCCTTAAAAATAAATTATGAAAATTAACTATTTTTACTCGCCTAAAGGTATCTCCCCCCTTAATAAAAAAAACCTTTTGTGGAATCCTGTTGGGATTGAATTTGTTTTTTTTAAGTAATTTTATACTGCCTGGAAAATCGAGGTAGGCGGCAATCGAGATCGGCAGAATTTGGGGCACATGATCGAACTTCTGGTAAATAAATCGATGAAAGATCGAATTTTTTGTAAACAGCATACGATGTATGCGATTGGTCCAGTGATTTTTGCGTTTATATTTATGGGATTCCAATTGATTCTAAGTTTAATCAGTACCCTCGATGAATTTGCATTTGAGATTTACGATCATTTTTGTATATTTAGTTACGGGAAAATGAATGTAAAAGCAATTAACGAATAACGTACTTTATCATTGATCTATAAAATATACTTATAGATTTAAATCGATTTTATAAGTGTAAAGTTAATTAATTATTAATTCACGTAATTAAATGATTGATGAAAAATTCATTTTATTATATATGAGTAACTTATTATAATTAAATCATTATCAAATATATTGAGTATGCTTGAATAAATGTATTCAATTTAAAATTACCAAAGTATATGATATATACAACCATTTTAATATTCACCTACAAATTTTACCCAGAATGAGAATTCCGAAACTAAAAAATGGTTTATTATCTGTTAAAATAAAATCGCAATCCATTTAAGTGAAAAAAAAATCCATCAAAATAAAATAAAGTTTTTTTAAGTAAAAAAGAAATGCCATTAAAATAAAATAAAAAATATTGAAATAAAAAAGAAATCCATTAAAATGAAATGTAAATCCATTGACATAAAAAGGAAAACCAGTTCTATGTAATGGTGTTGAAGTTTTCATCGTTGCAACGAAAGTTTTATTTAATCTTTTTCGTTTCCTTATTCTTATATTACAAAAAAACTTTTTCTGCAGATCTATTTTGTAAATCTCGGAACGAGTTTAAAAAAAAAGTCTCCGGGATTTTCGTAGACAAATTCCGCTACAGAATTTTTTAAAAAGTTTAGAAATATTAATTTTCATTGAATTCTACCTACGCAAACTTCAACCTCATCCTCAGTGGATAATCCAAGTACAGTCGAATCTCGATATAACGAATCTGGAGGGAAGTTTGTTATATTGACTTTTCATTATTTCGAGATCATGTTCCTTAAAATGTTCTTAAAAATATATATATATATATTAGTACTATAAATATAGGGATATTTTTTAGAAAAAGGAAGGTTCAAATTAGATCAATTTTTACAAGCAATCAGCAATGACAGCATAATGTATATTAATATGTCGTTGTATGAAGGTTTCGCGTGTCTATCGGACGAGAATGGACAAATCTTCGTTATCTCGAGGTTCGACTGTATAAGGTTTTTGGGTGCCAAAACCACGACCCTACAAATCGTCTTCAACCCAGTTTATAAAAAAAAAGTACTATTGTTAATCGGTTTCGCCCCCATGGAAATTTATATACGCAAAAATATACTGCAAATTTATTTTATTAATAATTGTAATATATGTGAAATGTATGCCATATATTGAAAATATATGTTGCATATATGTGCCAAATTCTAATTTTCGTAAAGTTTTTATATATGAGACGTATATGCGTGGTATTACTGTATATCAATGTATCATATATCAATGATATACGTAGCATTTACCCTGCATATATACCACATATATTTAGCATATATGTTGCATACACACTGCATACATACCACATATGTACTGCATAAATGGTACATATATGCCACATATGCAATAAAACATGCGTAAAACATGCGTATACGTACACTATATACAGATATGCGTAGCATATCTGTATATAGTGTTTATATGCAATACTGTACTTTAAGGGGTTACCCCCACTTGCGATTTTGAAAAATCGATTTTTTTTATTGCATTTTTTTGAAGTATAAGTATCTGAGAATATGTCCTGAAAATTTCAAGTTGATCCGAACAAAATTGACTGAGATATGAGCGTTGAAAGAGAAGAATCCGTTGTGTAAACGACCGGAAATTGAAACTGTAAACGCGTTTTTCTCAAAATGGCATTTCCGAAGTCGGTGACCAAGATTACTCGAACACTAATGAACCGATCTTCTTGAAATTTTGCAGGCTTATTTAACACATAAAAATGTAGTCTTTAATCGTTCCATTTTTTTTTCGAAAAAAATGGCCGTTTTATAGCCAAAAAACGGCCGTTTTTTTCGTTAAAATCGAATCATTAACTTTGACGGTCCGTCATTTTGTGAAAAATGAATATTTTTTAAAATCCTTCGATTAAAGACTAGTTTATACTTATATTTGACTAAATCCATCCGCATTTTTTTTTCAGATGATCCACTTCGCCGCAATGTTGGTCACCGCAAACCGTGTATATAAAAACATTACTTCATTGACGGCCATTTGCCACTAAACAATGTAATATTTTTCAGTAAAAAAATTACTGAAAGTTCTTCAAGATGTGTTCTTTAAGATGGTATGTTGATCGATTAAAAAAGTTTTGTAGTTTTCTTTAAAAAAATTCATGAAAAAGGCCTTTTTTGCGCTACAAGTGGGGATAACGCCTTAACTGTAAGTTAAGTTTTTTTAAGTTTAAGTTTTAAGTTTTATTAAGTTTAACTGTAATAGTGTTTATACACAGCATATATTTCTTGTGAGGAATATGTATCAAAAATGTACGCGTCATATATGACACATAAATGACACATATATGAGTCATATATGACGCATAGATTTTTGATATATTTTTCTGACAAAAAAATCGATTGACAATATATCGAAAATATATGCATCGTATATTCCTCATATATGCATCATATATAGTGTTTATACGTAGCATATATTTTTTTGGTCAGAAAAATATATCGAAAATATATGGGTCATATATGCGTCATATATTTGGTGCATATATACTGAATATATACGTATCATTCTATTTTTCGTCACTATACGTGCGACCGATATATATATATATATATATATATATATATATATATATATTTGTAGCATATATTTTCCGCATATATTTTACATACATAAATTTCCATGGGGGGTCTATAATCTCATTTTCACCACACCGGAAGTTCTTCCTGCGTGGTCAGCCTATACAGCAAAAATCCTTCAATTACATCACAGCCGACCTCGTCGATCGTTTCGTCGCAATAATTATTCAGACGACTCCTCAGTACGTTGAACGCACACGGAAACGACTCGGACAAATTGCAGGTTTTTTTTTCTTCGCGAACGCATAACAAAAAGTAGCTATCGATGCTGCTCGGACTACGCTCCCTTATCGCAAGGATCCCCACGGATATACGTTCTCGTCCTGGCAATAAATTCAATCGCGGGGACACCCATCACGGGCCAGATCACGGGGAATTGCGGTGTCCGGAGTACGACGAAGCTCTCGTACAGTCAGGACGTGCTGTACCAAAAAGGACGTGCACTCCCCTTTTGTCCGTCGACCAAAAGTTGCGTTTGCCAAAAATGTCCCGGCTATCAGCTATCGTCCTTTTTAGCATATGAATGCCCAAGTTGAGCAGCGTGCTTCGTGCAAGATAACAAAAAAATACACACGGTGCAGGATATCGTTGCGGATCCTGACTGACGTCTTCGAGGGTCGTGGCAGTCTCAGTTGGAGCTTTCAGACAAAATTTAAAAACTGAGCATTGCTTAAGGTAGTAGTCTCGCATAGGCGTTTTTCTATAGATTTTATTTTTATCTTTAGGACACATTCAAGACACTGTTAAGGGGTTATACCAGTGTGAAAGCTGAAAATTTGGTTGATTTTCGGGAATTTTTTGGAAGAAAAGTACTCAATTAAATGCTTCGGAAAATTAAGAATATATTCGGCTATATTTGACCTATATTACATAAATTATTCATAGAAAAATATTGCGATCCAAACGACTTATGCGCTGCTTTCGGAGGCGCCAAAAAAAAAAAATTTCCTCCACTGCTGACATGATTCCGGCCGATTGAGTGGCTGGAACCGAAAAAGGAAAAAATGCCGTTAAACTGGAAGGTATTTCCTGTACAATGACGTAGGACTTTCGAAATACATAAAAATCTAACAAAATAGCGTAGTTATGAAAAAAGTCTGTTTTCTTGCCTATAAAATGGTCGTTTTTTTTCAATGCCAAATCGTCAATTTTCATCCAATCAAAAATATCCTACGTAATTGTAAAGTAAATATATTCAAGAGTACTCAGTTCAAATTTTAAGTCAATCGGATAATTGCTCTTTGAGTTACAATGTCAGCAAATTTGACAAATCTCATTTCGAGAAACACGCGTTTAAAGATTTAACTATCGATTTTTGCAAGATAAAATGATATTGATATGAATTATATAAAAATGACATTCTTGAAAGTATAAACTGTCGAAAAAGGAAAAAAAATCGATTTTTTTAAAGTGTCACGCTGTTATAGCCCCTTAAGTGATGACCTGCAAAATTGCAAAAGGATTCACCATTTCGGGATATTGGCAATCAAAGATTGCACGGTTTTACACGTGCTCTTTTGGGGAACGGTGGAAAATTTCACATTTCATGCAATAACGTCGGACCTTTTCTACAGATTTTTCTTTAAAAATTCTTAATTACAAAGGAACATAAGTGGAGGTGGGTAAAAAAAATCATGAATTTTGGCCGTCTAGTTTCAGAGACATGGCGGTTTAAATTACGCAATGTCTTAAAGCGCATTCATCGGTAAAAATGTATCTAGAGACGCCGTAGGTTCTTTATATATATATATATATATATATATATATATATATATATATATATATAATAGCTATGATGCATATATAATATATTATATATATTTTATATATGCAGGGTGGATAATTTAACGTGACCACCCCAAATATCTCCGTTGCTTTTAGAGTGACAAAAACAATTTTAGCGGGTAATTTGATTCATTTCGAAGGGCTGGTACAGTCGTAAAAAATTCGTTTTTGTGAAGTTCATAGTTTTTACGTTCTCAAGGTCATCAATGGTTTTCAAATGGGAACATGTTTTTTTTATTGAGACGTTGTAGATGATATTCAGACGAATCCAATAACCTATGATATCATGACCTTGAAATCCATCATGAAATCATCCATGACCATCGGAAGGCTCGCCCAATGGGCTCAAGATGATAATTTAATTTAAACTTAAACTTCAAACTTTAAATTCAATAGAACTCAATTTAACTTAAATTTAACTTAATTTAAATTTGAAAAAATTAAATTAATATTTTTAAATACCCTGCATGACTCAGCAATAAAATAAAAAAATCCTTAAACAAAAACCTAACAAACCCAAAGAATGATGTAAATATCCGTTTATTTAAGGACTTAAGCTATCATAAATTAATACTCAGCTTGTATATTAATTAAATACTAATGTTCATTTTTTCGTTGCCCATATTAATGATCCATCAATATCAATTTTTCCCATTGTCGACAGTAATTATGCGTTAAATTGATCTTTTTAAGTGTCCTACATGACTCAGCAATAAAATCAAAACATCCTCAGACAAAACCCTATCAAGCCCCAATTATAGTGCAAATATCCGTTTCCTTAAGGCCTTAAGCCACAGTAACGGGTATAAAATCATGTGCGAGTTGAATAATTTTTCTTCGTATGAAAAAGCGATTCGCTCATAAAATTAATTACACATCTATTTAGTATGAATATCAAGCTCGTAGAAAATATAAATTTTTTTTTTCGATGTACAAAATAACTTCAGCAATTTTCACTCGATTTACTTCGAATTTAAAATTTATGTTCCTAATTGCATTTCGCAGAGAAGTACGTACGGAATTTCTGATTAATCGAAAACTTTTCATTTTATGAGCAGTTTATGAGCAGTTATAACGAAATTTTGCACTGAAAATTAATTTCTCAAGTTCAAATACCTACAACGTTTGAATAAAACAATATTTTTTTAAATTCCGTCCGTACTTCTCTCGGTATTCTAATGTACATTGACGAGAATTTTTTTGTTCTACGTCAAAAATTGTGAGTGCTAAATGTCACGCCGCAGAGAGCCTTAAAAAAGATAACAAAAGAAAATATTAGTAGTCGGCCATTTTGTACATCGAAAAAAATATATATATATTTTCTAAAAGCTTGATATTCATACTAAATAGATGTGTGATTAATTTTATGAGCGAATCACTTTTCCATACGAAAAAAAATTGTTAAATTCGTACATGATTTTATACCCGTTACTGTGGCCTAAGGCCTTAAGGACTTAAGCTCTTACACGTTAGTACAAGCCTGTATATTAATCAACTATCAATATTATTTCTTTTCAGTGCCTATTTTAATTATTCATGAATATCAATTTTTCCCATTGTCGACAATATTTATCCATTAAATTAATCTTTCTCAATGTCCTACACGACTGGGTCCTAGAACAAAAATTCCTCGAAAAAAATCCAACCAAACTCAAACATTTCTCTCTCCATCGATGTTCAATTTACACGTTGATATTTATTTTTTCACTGTCCTGAGACTCAATAATAAAGTTAAAAATTAAAATTAAGATTAAACTCAATAATAAAATTAAAAATAAAAAAGAAAGCGTTATTTTTCCCACGTAATAAAGAGCCTCTCCATACCGAAATCGACGTTCATCCCTGAACCGAATAAAAATCTGCACGTCGACGTTTTGCACGCGATTTTCCGGGCGAAACCAAGGGAGAAAAGACATCGCCCATATGGGTGGGCGAAATTGCATTACTTTCGAATTTGTCGGCAACACACACTCATAGGCGAGACACGTGCTGGCCTCCTTTTTTTGCCGTTTTTTCTTACTCCCGGTCAAGGCGATACTTCTTCCCTGTGCGCGCGTGTGCGGGCAAAACGGGCGTCGAAGGAAGTAAATTTGTGAAGCCGATGGACGGTGAACACAATGGGCTACATTTAATAGTACATTAAACCCGTGCGCCCCGGGGAAACGGGGGGGTCCTTTCGATAACCAGCGTGACGGGACAACGGCCGCGTTACCGCGTGCTCACTTTTCCCTGGACCCGAGACTCGGCGGACCCCCGGGGCGGGGGAGAGAAAAATGTTAGGCCATTGTCCAACCCGGGAGAACGAGACAACCCCAATCGTGAATTTATATGTCAATGTTTTGTGCTGTTGCGGCGCATTTCCTCGGGGACTAAAACGGGGGGGGGGGGGGGGGTGGAATTGAGCGTCATGTTTTTCTCGGACGAAAAGGCGAAGGACCATTTTCGTGCGATGAATCTTGGACGCGGTCCGCGCGAGTTGGACATCATGGTCGTAAAAAGACAATGAACGATTGTAGGAGCCGCAAAAAAGTCATTTTTGTGAATTTTTTTCAAGGAAATCTATTTGAAATTTCGAATTGGGGTTTTAATTATCTAAAAGTATATACATTCAAAAATATGTTCAATTTTCTTTATTTAAAAATATCAAAAATATACAAGGATATTGTATGATCCTTGGAGCGTCGTGAAAAAATCTGCGTATGCGGTACCCACTGGTGTTTCTTCAAAAATCATCTGAAAAAAAAACAAAAAGATTATTAAATTAGATACTATAATCTAGTACTTGTCATAGCCGATTTTGAAAATATCGATTTATGACAAAATGGCGGACGTTTGAACATAAATAGTGATTTTTGGGCCAAAAATTAGTTGTTATTTAGCCTATAAAACAAAAACTAAGTAACGGAAAAAAAAATCCTATGACAAGTACTAGATAATGGTGTATAGAAAAACCACAAAAAACCTCAAGGCAATCGGTTCATTGGTTTTCGAGAAATTTTGGGTACCGAGTTGAAAAACGTGGTTTTGAGAAAAACGCGTTTAAAAATTTGGGAATGAATAAATCGTGAAATTTGACAAATTACATGGAATCATCGATACCAGGCCCATAGTGTAGGTCTTCTACGGTCGACGCTAATGTTCATAGCTTCTAAATCCTCGACCTCGACCATCTAGGTGTATACGAGGGTGGGGTGAAAAGTTGCCGACCTGACCAAGAAAAACGATGTTTTAAAATTTTTTTTGCTTTATTTTTCAACATAATTTCCATCAACACTGATACATTTCTCATAACGGTGTTCTAATTTAGTTATACCAGTTTTAAACGTAGATTCGTCAAGCTCCTCAAAATACTGATTTACAGCTTCGATAACTTCTTCGTTGCTCTTAAATCTTTTTCCGCCAAGCCATTTTTTGAGGTTAGGAAACAGGTAATAGTCGCTGAGGGCTAAGTCTGGAGAGTAGGGAGGATGCGGCATCAATTCAAACTTCAATTCGTGGATTTTGGACATGGCAACAATCGACGAATACGCTGGTGCGTTATCGTGATGAAACAAAACTTTTTTCTTCGCCAAATGAGGTCGTTTAATTTGCACCTCGTGCTTCAAAGGTTGCAATAACTCTGCGTAGTATTGACCAGTGATAGTCTTACCCTTTTCAAGGTAATCAATGTATATAATTCCTCTTGCACCCCGAAAAACAGTAGCCATAACCTTCTTTGCCGATAAAATTGTTTTTACCTTCTTTGGGGTTGGTTCCCCTTTTCCAACCCACTGTTTTGACTGTTCTTTATTTTCAGGAGTGTAGTGATGGACCCATGTCTCATCAACAGTTATGAATCGACGCAAAAATTCGTTTGGATTACGCCTGTACAGCGCCAAATTGTCGGTAGAAATGGTTTTTCGAAGCAGTTTTTGGTCGAGGGTTAGCAAACGCGGCACCCACCTTCCACACAGCTTTTCCATGTTCAAATGGTTGTGCAAAATATTTCGCACACGTTCAGCTGACATCCTACAGGTCTCAGCTATCTCATGCACTTTCAACCTACGGTCTTCCAACACTATTTTATGGATTTTTTCAATCATCTCTGAAGTTGTGACTTCAACGGGCCGTCCTGAGCGAGGCTCGTCAGAGGTGCTCACACGACCCATTGTAAAATTCAGAAACCCACTGCTTAATAGTTGAATATGATGGGGAGGAGTCTCCTAGTGCTGAATCCATCTCTTTTTTATTTGTTTTGGTGTAAAACCTTTCAAATGGAAGTATTTTATGACAGCACGTTTTTCCAATTTTTCCATTTTTACGAAAACAACGGAAGCGTCTCGCGCAATGTGCTCTCAAACGCAAACTAACGTAGCGATTGGGCTGTAACTGTACATACAAGCTCTGTAGGAATGGTACTGTAGGACGCCGCTCCAAAACTAGACCTAGTGGCACCATCTCTTGGTCAGGCCGGAAACTTTTCACCCCACCCTCGTATCTCACCTTAACGCGGTCGTCTTGTGTGAAGGTCGTATTTAATGCTTTTTGGGGAAATTTTTTTGACAAATTATTAAAATAAAATAATTTATAATTTGTATATCATTTTTATTAACATTTAAACAAACTTTGTAAATTTTTTGGAGTCATTATATAGAATATAGTCGTAGATACACCGCCCAAAAGGAACACATATATAAAAAGAGGTGCTCCACTGCTGCCATGATTCCGGCCGTTCTGCTTGTCTGAAATAAAAAAACCAAACGCAATTTTAATCCTGAGACTTGATGCTCTACATGGAACTAAAATTAAATTAGAGTTCCAAAAAATAATTTTTTTTACGTTTAAAAAAAATTCAATTTTTCGTATTTTTTTGGGGTCTATATGTTTTAGTTCAACTTGTAGTTATATATGTACTAAAGATGCTGTATAAATTTGAACAGAATCAATCAAATAGTTCTTGAGATATCGTGGCAGCAGTTTGAAAAAATCGTGTTTTGAGAAAAACGCGTTTGAAAGTTGTTGTATATAATTCGCAATAAAAAAAATGGTCTCACCATCAATCTGCTATGCCTGGACCATAGAGTACACTTTTCTCTTCTTCAAAGAGGTCATGCAAGGCCGTTTTCTCTTCTTTTGATCTGACACACTAGACGACCCCCTTAAGTAAACAATCGTCTTTGTAAAATTTCAGGGTCGGTTATCGACCTAATTACAGAGGAAAAAAATATTAAAATTGCATATTTTTGTGAAGAAATTCCGAGACGACGTGCAAAAACCCAATTTCCGGTCGCTACAAAAGTGTATATAATAGTGGGAATCCGTCCGATTCTTAAAGATAATCAGATTTACATACTTAACACTTGTATTAATTCAATGCTTTTAAAAAAATTACGCTTATTGACCTAATTTTTATGTAATATCAAGTTTAATTTGAACTTCCGGTATTGTATTCATTACCATTTGCTACGATGAAGAGACGTGACAGCAAGGCAACAGCTGACTGTAGTCCTAACCTCATCTCACTCATTCGAATTTCCACGCATATTTCATTTTTAACCGAAATATTTCGCCGACACAAATTTTCCACGCTTTTCACCAGTCGTGGCCCGAATACAATGCTTTATATTTCCCGCACCTGACATTGTTTTGACAGATCGACGTTGAAAAGGATGAAGGTTAAACTTCTATATTTAATACTTTTCGCATAAAAAATTGGTGAAAAGTCGAACTTTTTTTGGCCCAACAAGACAGAACCTCCCCCTAATGAAAATGGTCCGAGATTCCGAAATTTTGGAATCGTGCTAAACTTCTAGGGTGCCATTTACAAACAAAAATGGTCCGATATCCCAAAAATCGAAACAGATTCCAGGTTTTGGGATGTCTTGCCATTTATACATGAAAATGGTCCGAAATTCCGAAATCGTGGAGGCGTACCAAACTTCTATCGTGCCATTTACGAATAAAAATCATCCGGTATTTTAAAATTTGAGAAACGTATCAGGCTTCAGGATGTCTTGCCTTTTATTCATGAAAATGGTCCGAGATTCGAATTCTTGGAGCCATACCAAACTATGATAAGTGTACCAAATAAACTATCGTGTTATTTGCGAATAAAAATGGTCCGATGTGCCGAAACTTGAAAATCATACCGGGTTTCCGGGTGTCTTGCTATTTATCGATAAAAATGGTCCGGATATCGATGAAAATGGTCCGAGATTTCGAAATCTCGAAAGCGCACCAAACTTCTATCGTGCCATTTACGAATAAAAATGGTCCGATATCCCAAAATTTGAGGATGAAATATGAATCTCCTCCATATGAAAATCTCCTTCGTACCATTTACGAATTAAAATGGTCTGACAACTCGAAATTTGAAAAATGTACCAAGCCTCTATCGTACCATTTATGAATAAATAAAAATGGTCCGATGTCCCGAAATTTGGAAATCGTACCCAATCTCTATCTCACCACGTACAAACAAAAATGATCCGGTATCCCGAAATTCGAAAAGCGTACCTAACCTCGCTACTGCCATTTTCATCAACCCACCGAAAGTATTCCAACAAAAATAGTTCCGACCAAAAAATCCGACTCCTTAAAAATCCCACAACTCCGGAAGTTCCGAACGCGTCATATCAGCCCTGATTTTTCGCGCCTCATCCTCGCGAAGTTCCGATGCTATTCGTAAGACCGCCCTACACTGCGGTATCAAGCCATCCACGTTGTCCCCTCTTTGGGCAATTTGCAGAGTCGCGTGATCGCCGGAAGGTGTGCAGGGAGACGTTTTATCCGTCGATAGGCGGAAGCGGAAAAAAGACTCGTAAAGCGGAGTGGTGGCGCTGCGCGCGCGCCCGAGCGAGCGGGAAGCTTTTAAAATGGCCGCCGCTCTACCCATTCTTGCTTTCCCACTCTCTGTCCTCCGTGAGAATGTCGTCCGTAGGTGTCGAAGGGTCTCGAGGCTTGAACGAGCCACAATTAGGCGGTCCTGCGAGGGTCGACGAACATCACCCACAGCATCGGCTGCATTTTCTCTCTCTCTCTCTCTCTCTCTCTCTCTCTCTCTCTCTCTCTCTCTCTCTCGTTGTTCACTCTCCTTGGCACATTATGCAAAGTACATTTTAAATTTAGATGCGACACGACGCGCCTGTTACTCTTGACTGTCGTATATGTACACACAACACACACACACACACACACACACACACACACACACACACACACACACACACACACACACACACACACACACACACACACACACACACACACATATATATATATATATATATATATATATTGGGGTGGTTTTTAATTTGGTGATGTTGTAAATTCTTTGGTATTGTTCCTCAAAAGTAATCAACATATATAGAACAAAAATTGGCCGCAAGCGGAAGTTTGTCCAACAATTCTAACCCGCCCCACCGAGCTGTCAAATTTTTATATGAAAAAATGATTGAATGAATTTTATATGAAATTTTTCCAGCACGTTTTTGCATTAGATTGCAGCGTGCATATAACTTTTTGATTTTTTTTATGCATTCTGGCAAAGTTTGTACCGATATACCGGCTTTATCCCAAAATACAACAGTTATTGTCGCACTTTCATGTATCATTAATTTTAGAACCCGAGTATTATAAAAAAGTTCTTTTAACACCCGCAATTTTGAAGGCAATTTGCCTCCAATTATTCGTGAATCAGCATCACCAGTTAAAAATATATTTTTACGTAATTTTCGGTCATGGAACGTCATCGCGATTTTTTAAACTTAAGTCGTCGAGCACATGTGTCCAGCGCTGAATCGAGACATGTGCCTCACGTGGAAACAGTAGACATACATTTATTTCGAGGTTAACGAGGATTGCGGCAAGCATGGGAAGCAACTCATCCGACGAAAGGATAAGGCAGTCTTTAAGGCAGGATGGCTTTAATTTATCACAATTTATAATGAAATTGATAAAATTGAATGCGCTACGTATCTCTTCATATTTCTAATTGCATACGAAAAATAAATTGCAGTTTTTCTACGTCAAACTCCGGTTTTGACCATAATGATCGATTTTTGGAATAAATGATGACACTTTTTTTGCCAATTACGTGATAAATATTGAATCCACGAAAATTTTACAAGTTACCTTTTTTGCAGAGCATTAAATTTCCTACAAAAATATTATATGAAATTTTTTTATCATGTATAGTTTTGGAATAGTAAACAATTTTCTTAACAAAATTTTCAAAGCATGCATTTTCTCATATAAAAATTCGACTGCTCGGTGGGGTATGCTAGAATTATTGGACAAATTTCCGCTTGCGGCCAATTTTTTTTCTTCATGTGTTGATTACTTTTGAGGAACAATACCAAAGAATTTCCAACATCACCAAATTAAGAACCACCCTAATATATACACAGTATCCTGTTATAAATGGATAAGCTTGCAACTGTCGATAGGTCAGATCATGTCCTACTATATGCTGGAATTTCACTTTAGTAAAAGTCCTACGTTTTTTCGAGATAAAAATCATCTGCTTTTGGTTTTTCGCATGCCATTACTACAAATGATAACTTTTCTTACCCGATTTTAAAAAAGTACTCTTGGTCGATTGTTTTATCTATAAAAGTTTTCTTTTCAACCTTAAGGTAATCCTATCGCTTGACACTAGTTATACCGCTGATCATACTTGAGACTTGTACAATTCATATTTTTAACATATGCAGAAAAAATAATTTGTAATAACTAAAATTTTCCACGTGTAAACTGTTGAATGAATGTTCACATTTAATTAGAAAAATGAAAAAACAGTTATTCCAACGATTGGCGCAGATTTTTAGATTTGATATTTGACAACATTGGTTCTATCTCCGTCTCTTTTTACTCAACCAGGCGAGTTTAACCTCCATGCTTTTCAACGTCGATCTGTCAAAAGAACGTCAGGTGCGGAAAATATAAAGCATTGTATTCGAGCCACGACTGGTAAAAAGCGTGGAAAATTTGTATCGGCGAAATATGTCGGTCAAAAATTAAATGTGTGTGGAAATTCGAATGAGTGAGATGAGGTTAGGACTACAGTCAGCTGTTGCCCGGCTGTCACGTCTCTTTATCATAGCAAGTGGTAATAAATCCAATACCGGAAGTTCAAATTAAACTTGATATGACATAAAAATTAGGTCAATAAGCGTAATTTTTTCCAAGAGCATTGGATTACTACAAGTGTTAATTATGTGAATCTGATTATTTTTAAGAATCTGACAGATTTCCACTATTATATACACTTTTGTAGCGACCGGAAATTGGGTTTTTGCGTGTCGTCTCGGAATTCCTTCACAAAAATACGAAATTTTAATATGTTTTTTCTTTGTAATTAGGTCGATAACCCACCCTCAAATGTTGTAGAGATGATTATTGATATATTTAGCGAAGCCTAAACAAAAAAGAAAACCCTATAGATTGAAACCTGGCGATAGGATTACCGTAAATGTTAAGGAAAATGTATGGAAAAAGATCTTTCATACAAACCAATTTGAACATCTCACTTTGATAACCTGCGGTGTAAAAAATGTACTACGCATATCGTGCCAATTGCTTTAAAAAGTTGCTTAGTTATTGTCGATTCATATCATTTGTAGAAATGGTATGCAAAAAACCAAAATCAGATGATTTTTTGCAAAAAATAACATAAAGTCCAAAATCTCGAAAACCGTGGGACTTTTGCTAAACGGAAATTCCAGCATGTAGTCGGATATGATCTATCGACAGTTGCAGGGTTATGCATTCATAACAGGACACCCTGTATATATATCGGACATACAGCACGCTGCAAGGCGATCCGAGCCCAGAAAATACCATCAGTTTATCTATTTCAAATACAACTCGTCTAAACGTATCGTTTTCATAGTTGCTCCCATTTATAACAATAAATACAATATCCCACGCTCGCATAAGAACAATTTTTTTCCTCCCTCTAAATCCAATAAAATCTACCCAAATCCATACAAATAACATATAAGTTGTAACGTATCGAATTCACCTTAATTCAGATAATGCACGAGCTTGTACGTCGATGACGCACGAATACCCAAATTAACTAACCATCACAAAGATGCCTACGGTAAGTGCATATTTGATTCATTTTTAACGGGTTATACGTCGTTCGTGGCCGGAAAAAAAGAGGAATTGGCGTGATTTTTTTTTTTTTGAGAATCACTGGCAAGTTTAAAATTTTTTTTACATTAAAAAGTATCGTTTTCAGTATTTTTTACAATTTTTATGGTGAAATCTATTTGTAACTGTGGTAAATACAATGGTTTGTGCAGATCGCCGTTTGAAAACGTCCTTCGCGTCGACCACTACTGCTCAGAAACAAAACATCCGAAATTAAAAAAATCAAGCGCATTTAGTTTTCAATTAAAGTAAATCTTGATTTTTGAAAAAATACCCGTAGTCCAAAATGAAAATATCAATTTTTGGTGAAAAAAAATGCTGTATTTTCGTGGATGAAAAAAAAGCTATCCATCTTAAAAAGAACGCGTTTAATATTCACCGTTTCGCGAAACCTACCTATAAAAACGCCCATATCGCTTTCAATATTGAACGGATCGATTTGAAAATTAAAGAGTTTTTTTTTTAAATGTTATACTTCGAGAATCCGTCGAAAGCCAAAAATTAATATTTTCAAGAATTTCAACTAAGCCCTTAACTCGACGGACCGCCGGAGTCGAACCCCGATCGCCCATCCACCAGGGTCGATTTTTCGAATGCCATATATATGCGTTCCCAAACGTTATTGCCACATAGCAGTAGCCCTCACCTGCCTCCAGCCTGGACGCAACGCGCAACACAAAAGTGCGCTTTAGTAGCACACACCCCCGCACGTAGGATGCTCGTGCACGCACGGGGGTGAAGGTTGCGTTGCGACAAGGATAGCGAGGTGAGCTCAACAAATTAGCGCGTTTTAAATCCAATCCGGGTTGAAAGGGGCTCCTACTTTGCATTTCTCGCGTACAAGCGGTAATATATATATATATATATATATATATATATATATATATATATATATAAAACAACGCGACTGTACGCTTGCGAGAAACGGCGACGAAGACGACAAAGAGGAGGAGGAGGAGAAGGATCGCCCGCGCACTTTGCGAGTTTACATTTAAATGTAAAAGTGCCCGGTGCGACGGAAAGCCACCCGGAGTGCCGTTTCCCACCCGCTCGTGGAAAGCTGCTGTTTTGCATTCGAAAGCTCATGATTGCCTCTGAGCTTTGCTTTTGACGCCCCGGGCGTTCCGTCACACCACCCTCTGGATACTCATCCAGGTCTCATATAGGTACGCGTTATACTCGAAGGTAGCCCTCTCTCTCTCTCTCTCTCTCTCTCTCTCTCTGGTAGGATGAAGGAGGCTACTAAAAAGCTTTGCGTCGCTTTATATCATTTCTCTTTGTATACATACGTATATGTAACACGGATATAGGAAACTCTCATTCCCGTTGATCCTCTGCGTGCGAGCTTATTTATATTCCTGGGTAAAATCTGTACAAACGGAATGTAGCAACGTTTGCGCGAAAGGAACGTCATCATCCACGACTCTTTCCGCTGTCCCTCTGCCTCTCTCTCTCTCTCTCTCTCTCTCTCGCTCTTTCTGTCTTTCTTCATCTCTCTCTTTCTCGTTCTCTCTTGCTCTCTCGTTCTCTTGCTGTTGCTATGCTTGTCTCACCTTCTCCCTCTTTTCCATTTGTGCATAGTCGAGAATGCAAAACCCACCGCTGCAAAATAAAGTCCATCCGATATATTCGACGTGCGAGGGTATAGGGAAAAAGGAAAATCTCGAGTAGCGTATGTCGAATAGGACTCGATTCCGAGATCGGCTAGAAAAGGAGGATTCTGCAAATTGGAAAATTCCACGTCTCCACCTCATTTATTTCACGCCCTCGCTCTCTCCTTCTATGACAAAAAACCTCTACAAAAAGTAGCGAGAATCTTGCAAAAGGCAGAATTGTCGAAATAAAAACGTCCCTGCTCTCGTCGAGGTCCTTCGTTGCACTTTGCCAATTTGCAAAATTTTCCGAATGCAGAAACGGTTCGTTTGCCCGCAGGGTTCATCGAAGCAAGGAGACTCCTTATATAGGCGGGGACGGCGTTCGGGCTCCGCGAGCGAGCGCGCGGCGTAGCCACCTAGCGGAGAACTCGAGAACCGCGGCGTTACGCACCGAACACCGAGACGTTTCCTCGCATCGTTCTTTTCCGAAAGTGAATTCGCGACAACGCTCACGCCTTGCACCCATCGCGGCATACGTCAAGTGACGGGTGACACAATAATATTACATTACTCGCGCGCGTATGTAAGCGTTAGTTACGAGAGCTTTCGAGTTCGCCGCGTGGATGATAAAAGGGTTCCGTGCGATTTACTATGATAGATCGAGTCGTGGTGTCGGACAAGTTCCATTAAGCGTTTGCGGTTGTGTGCGTACGTTCGCCGCTGTATGTTGACGGGAATAGACCCTGAACCCCCTGAATTATTGAGCTGGCAATTTCACCCGAGAGCATAACGAGGGAGACGGAGGGCGCGCGATAGCGCTCGCGATTCACTCGACTGAGAGAATCTATACTGCATCAAAGTGTCAGCGGCCTCATTAAGCCTCAAAATCGCTCGTAATAACTATAGTTTAGCGACGTTATGTCTCGTATGTGAACCAAGCTGATATTTAAGCATCTTCCAATGGCAATTATTCATCGTGACAAATCGAAGCGGTATTTATTATTTGTCGTCAATGTTGAGGGGTCTGCATAGGCGGAAAATTTCGAAAATACGATTTTTTTCATAGTTTTATAGCCTAGGGTCTTAACTTTGATTTGCAACGACGGCTTTGTCGAAATTCCAAAAAGTCACCGAATTACGACGATTTTTGCGAAGGGTCAGATCGTTCTGCGATTTACCCTTTTTTCTGGTGACTTTAACACATGACTAAAGTTATTTATTACATCGAAAAACGAACTTTATGCTACAGCTTGCCATTTTGCTAATTTTCAAAATTTCAAAAAAGTTTTCAGTCATAGGAAAGTTTAATCATTATATTAAAAGGCTATTTTTCATTTCAGTCTACCCTAGTTTGCTAGAACCACCTACACCGATCGGCCATGCAGCGGCACTTTGTTTAAATAACAACTCCATTGTTTATCATTATTTTTCAAATACTAAGTATCACATACCACTGCGAATTGGAATCGATGTAGAAAAAAAACGCCCAATCGTATTTGCATCCCACCATAGACGTACAAACGAAATCAAATGGAGATCCAGCAGAGATAAGTGGCACAGATTAGCCTTTCACTATTCAGCACATCACAAGTAATCCCTTGAAACAGGACCTGCTACGGCAAAACTGATCCCTGTATCTGACGATCGACATTATGATGTTACACCGTGCATACCCCCATACAAACGCGTGTATACACTTTATACGTGTGTGCGCGTAAAGTGAGAGAAGAAGAAAGGAGGCGCACTAGATCGCTATCTCTGATCGCCCTTCTGGTCCATATGCTGGGTTAATAAGAGCCCTAATAACGTCGAGAGAGAGCGGCAGAGTAGAAGAGGCATCCACCCTTCGTGTAACAAACACGACCCTCGTCCAAAGCCGTCACTAAATATTTTTCCTCCCCAACGTAGTTGCACTTTCGGAATTTTTGTGCGTGTAGAGCGCCCTCTGTGGGCCCTCCGAGGGCCATCAGACACGGGAAAAGAGGCTGCATCAGCTAGTTCATAAGTAGCAGCAACGGTAGTTCATAATTCCTCTTCTCACATAGCCGGTAAGCGAGTTACTGCCTGGTCCTCTAGATTAGTGCGGTACGAGTGTACTAAACCGCGAGATGGCGCTACCGCGCGTACAGCGTAGCGCTCCATAACCCAGCGGAAAGAGACGAAAGAGAACAAAGCTCGAGAGGGGGAAAAGAAGCTGCACCAGCTAGTTCATGACTAGCAGCAACGGTTGTTCATAATTCACCTTCTCTCATAGCCGGTAAGCGACTTACTGCCTGGTCCTCAAGATTAGTGCGGTACGAGTGTACTAAACCGCGAGATGGCGCTACCGCGCGTACAGCGTAGCGCTCGATAGCCCAGCGGAAAGAGACGAAAGAGAACAAAGCTGGAGAGGGAGAAAAGAGGCTGCATCAGCTAGTTCATAACTAGCAGCAACGGTAGTTCATAATTCACCTTTTTTCATAGCCGGTAAGCGACTTTCTGCCTGGTCCTCGAGATTAGTGCGGTACGAGTGTACTAAACCGCGAGATGGCGCTCTCGCGCGTACAGCGTAGCGCTCGATAACCCAGCGGAAAGAGACGAAAGAGAACAAAGCTGGAGAGGGTAAAAGACATACAGAGATAACTCTTTGACCGACGTGTACACTTTTTCCCCCCTCATCCTTGTCGTCGCTCGTCGTCGTCGTCGAGGCGCGCGGGTGTAGCAAAATTATGCAAATGGCGGAGAAAAGCTTTGATAAACACGAGAGTCTCTGATCGTTATGCAGATCCTGGGGGAGGTAGGACGATGTAAAATGGCGGCAATCTCACCCTCTGACTCGACTCAAGAGTGGGCCGTACTAAAAGTGTATTCGCTATGAATACGCGCCTGTAAAGTACCGCGCTTTCGTATTATATACATAACCCGTTATGTACACTGTAAATTCCGTATATACGAAGGAGAAAGAGGGAGAGAAAAGTGTCGTCCCCTTTTATCCAGCGTTCATAGCTGGAATACGACTCCGGCGCGACGGCATCGGCATTAGAGGGGGAAAGAGAGAGCAACGACGGAGAACGAGAGATTATTTCAGAGAGCGAGTGTTTTCCCTCACCCTTGCCCGAGCGGGAGGGACGCGCCGCGGTATATATACGCAGGAATATGGGGTTTAGAGGATGGCGCGAATTCGCTCCCGCGCGACATCGCGCATCCCCCCACTTCGACATCCCGATTTTCACACCCCGAGCTTATATCGCCTCCGGAGGCGAATATAGCGGATTATATGTACCACCCGCGCTCACCGTTGCACCCTCGCGAACGACCGTGCGTCTCGGTACCTATATGTTAGTGTGTGTGTGTGTGTACTCGTTGACATGCGGTGGCGTTGTTTGCTCTAAATATATATATATATATATATATATATATATATGTATGTATGTATGTATGTATGTATGTATGTATGTATGTATGTATGTATGTATGTATGTATGCATGTATGTATGTATGTATGTATGTATGTATGTATGTATGTATGTATGTATGTATGTATGTATGTATGTATGTATGTATGTATGTATGTATGTATATATATGTATATATGTATATGTAGGCATCCAATTTATGATCGGAAAATGCTGCAAATTTTGCATTTGCGCGCGAAACAACATTTGATCGGAGATATTCAGTATTTCACTCGCACACATAGACAAATACACACGCGCACGCACACACAAACATATATCACCATACATATATATTTTTTAATAAGTAAACATAAGATTGAAATTTCAAAATACGAATTCTTCATAGCACAGTATTATATCCTGGGATCTTAACTTTAATTTTGAACGAAGATTTAGTACAAATACAAAACTTCACCGTGCTGTGACGATTTTTGTGAAGGCTTAGATAGTATGGTGTTGAAATTTGCTTCGTTGGAGTGGAATAAAAATTCTCTTTCACATTTTTGTTATTGAGGGTACAAATAAGTCTCCGCCGCTTGACAAAAGATGGCCCCAATAGGAGGTTATGGTTGAAATTGTCAGATGTAAAAGGTCATATCGTAATGTTGGATATCTGGCAAGACCATAACTTTGAAATATTAGCGATTTTGTATTAGCATCACATAATTTTTTTCGTGCGAAAATGTCGAGTTTTGAGCCGAATAAGCGTAATTTGCGGGAACTTTTGATTTACTTCGCATCGATTGCTTGTAGAAGCATATGGCGAGGCGGCTTTACGTGAAAGAAGATGTCGCGAGTGGTTTCAAAAGTTTAAGAACGGTGAGTTTGACGTCGAAGACAAAGAACGTAGCGGAAAGCCGAAAGTGTACGAAGACGCGGAATTGGAAGCATTATTGGAGGGAGATTCGTGCCAAACGCAAGAAGAACTTGCACTTACATTGGGAGTGACTAAACAAGCAATTTCACATTGTTTAAAATCGTTGGGAATGATTCAAAAGCAAGGAAATTGGGTTCCGTGTGAACTGAAGCCGAGAAACGTTGAATGTCGATTTTGCACATGTGAAATGGTGCTTGCCAGGCATAGGTCAAAACCTACTTGGAAACACTCAATTGGGAAGTTTTACGCCACCCGCCGTATTCACCAGACATTGCTTCCTCTGACTATCATTTGTTTCGATCGATGACACACGGCCTGTCTGGCCAGCACTTCACATCATATGTAGATACCAAAAATTGGGTCGATTTGTGGATAGCCTCAAATGATGAAGCGTTCTGCCGACGCGGTATACATATGCTGCCAGAAAGATGGGAAAAAGTAGTGGCTAGCGATTGACAATACTTTGAATAAAACATAAAGTACCGTTCTTTCATAATAAATGCCCATTTTTTTTTATAAAAAACGGCGGATCCTTATTTGTACTCCCAAAATTATGTCGAAATTTTGGTTTCGCATATTTAAAATTTCGTAAAAAATCATTGAGGAATTCTCAAAGCGAAAAACAGAAAAAAAACGTCAAGTAATTTGACGAAAACATTTCACTGCACTCCAATTATGCAAACTTCAAACTCATCAGATCGCCGACTGCACTTCGGCGAACCACCCCGCTGCAATTTACCTTCTTTCTTTTCTGTTTTTCTCGAAGCTCTTTTTTGCGAAACGACATTGTAAATTCGGACAGAGCATAGTTTATACTATTTTCTATAGTATGACGGGGTGATTTTTAATATATATGTTTATCCATTTATTAAGGGAAGATATGCACCTAGATGGTCAAGGTCGAGGATTTCAAAGCCAAGAACATTCCGTCGACCGTAGAAGACCTACACTATGAGCCTGGTATCGATGATTCCACGTAAGTTGACAAATTTCATGATTTATTCATTCCCAAATTTTCAAACGCGTTTTTCTCAAAACCACGTTTTTCAAATCGTTACCCAAAATTTCTCGAAAACCAATGAACCGATTGCCTTGAGGTTTTTTGTGGTTATTCTATACACCATTATCTAGTAATTGTCATAGGATTTTTTTTCCGTTACTTAGTTTTTGTGTTATAGGCAAAACAATAACTAATAGTTGGCCCAAAAATCACTATTTATGTTCAAACGTCCGCCATTTTGTCATAAATCGATATTTTCAAAATCGGCTATGACAAGTACTAGATTACAGTATCTAATTTAATAATTTGTTTGGTTTTTTTTCAGATAATTTTTGAAAAAAAGCCAGTGGGTACCGTATACTTAGATTTTTTTACGACGCTTCAAGGATCATACAATATCCTTGTATATTTTTGATATTTTTAAATAAAGAAAATCAAACATATTTTTGAATGTATATACTTTTAGATAATTAAAATCCCAATGCGAAATTTTAAATAGTTTTTTTTTTAATTCACAAAAATGACCTTTTTTCCGGCTCCTAGGTGAATATCTCCCCTTAATGCCAAATGATTAGCGTTGCTCTTTTTCATCAAAAATCAAACGTTTCTCTGCGGCTTCCCATTTTCGTAACTTTCTAAAGTTTGAAAAGTATCGGGGAGTATGAGTTTCATTATTGTGCTATAAGTAAATTTTTTTATTTTTTCTTTTCAAATGGCCCTAGTTGCCTGAACGACCTACGCCGATTGGCCCTGCAGCGTAAACCGTCCGATTGACACTGTATGGATCGGATTGCGCCGAGGTATATGCGAGAGTGCACTGAGAGCCGAAGCGGTGCAACTTTCGGTACAAAGGGCCGAAAGGAGCTCTCTCTCTCTCTCTCTCTCTCTCTCTCTCTCTCTCTCTCTCTCTCTCTCTCTCTCTCTCTCTCCCTCTCTCTCCCTCTCTCTCTCTCTCTCTCTCTCTCTCTCTCCTCTCTCTCTCTCTCCCTCTCTCTCTCTCTCTCCCTCTCTCTCTCTCTCCCTCTCTCTCTCTCCCTCTCTCTCTCTCTCCCTCTCTCACTCTCTCCCTCTCTCTCTCTCTCCCTCTCTCTCTCTCCCTATCTCTCTCTCCCTCTCTCTCTCTCTCCCTCTCTCTCTCTCTCCCCCTTTCGTTCAAGATGCACGTGTACATACACATAACATGCAAACGTGTAATGCAAATGTGCATACATACAGATACGGACGT